>OU696579.1:3692234-4137234 GCA_916048095.2 Sacculina carcini | reverse complement strand
GTGTTATCAATGGGCTGAGATGAGTATTTCAGCGGACGAGTGTACATTAGACACATGCACATACAGAAAAAACACCCACACACACACACAAACACACGTATACAAGTGAACACTCTACATAAACAAGATACACACACACACACACACACACACACACACACACACACACACACACACACACACACACACACACACACACACACACACACTCACTCACATACACATTACAAACATTAGCAAGTCTGTCTGAATTAAGTGCAGTAGCTCATAATATTTACATCTAAGCTAGAATTAATCCAATGCTAAATATTCGCAAAACTATGTCGGCAACTTGTGTGCCTAGACTAATATATCTCAATAAAGTTGTATGTTTATGAAACATCCTATATTTGAAGTAATTTCAAGATTTATTCAATTCACAGAGCAGATAAATGTATTAACAGAAAGCAGCGTTGTAAGTGAAATTGACAACGTTTTAAGCCATGTCGGTTTTTAGACCCGTGCTTGTTGGCTTGCATGCCAATACAGTGAACATGACTTCTTGAAATTGAAGCAATGAAATTAAATGACTATTCTCTATGGCTTGCTGATTAATCACGCATTAGTATGATTTAACATCGACTACCAGCATTACAAATCCATCACTCCACTCCCAGCACCTACCTTGAAATTCCTTTCTGGCGGCTCCTACGTTGGCCACAATGTTGGCCACATGTCCGAGCACGGCGGCAAACAAGAACATGCCCAGCAACAGCTGACACACAATGAACATATGATCACCCTTGGATACCGGCGGCGGCAGACTGCCGATTGTCGTCAGAATCTGCGTGCTCCAGTAGAGTGCCTTCAGCTGGGCCAGCACCACATCGTCGTGATGACACGTCAAGACACTGCTGCCGTCCTCTGTCGTCGGCGTTTGACACTCGGCGGAGTTTGGCTGCGGCGGCGGCAGAGGCGTTGACGACTGAGCCGAGACAAACTGTGACGAGAAGCCGCCGTTGACCAGGATTATATGGAAGAGACATGAGTTCCAGTGGAAGCACGCCAGCAGGTAGTGCACGAGCGACACCATACGCCACACGTTCGGGTAGTTGGTGTGGCGCTCGGTGCGGTCCATGAACGCCCAGAAACGGTAGATTTTAACTAGCCTAAAACAACGCAGCAGCGAATTGTAGCCAATGGACAAGTAGAGGAAATCCAGCGGCAACAGGCACAGCGCGTCCACATAGAAAATGGTTGAGTTGAGATAATGCGTTCGCAGCTTTCGCGAGTCGGTCTGCAGTACGCCATCTTCCAGGTAGCCGGTGCGAAAGTGAAAGACAATATCGAGCGCGTAGATCAGGTCAGCCGTGTAGTCTAGCAAAAACCAAACCATCGCCGAGCTGGTGCGGATCTCTTGGAACGCACAGCGGTAGATTAGCGTCCAAAAGTTGTAGAGAAACGCCAACGAAACCACCATGCTCCAGTAGTAGCAAAGACGTCCGGCCGGATCGAAGACAAATGTCCAGCGACACCGTCGGTAATGAGACTGCAATAAGGAGCTATCGGACCGCTGGCCATTCTGCTGATGCTGCTGCTGCTGGTGATGATGATGATGGTGATGATGCTGGTGTTGAGAGTAGCGCTGCAGGCTTCGCTCCGCACCCGTGCCATCCGCCAGTGACGGCAGACGTTCGGAAACTCGCCGGACAGTGGCGGAGGACGAAGAAGCATCAGCAACGCGGCTCATATATGAGGTGCCAGTTCCTCCACCGCCAGCCGTCGCTTTGTTGCCCAGTGTCGTCGAGCGTGCGCCGAAATGGCCGCCGACAAAATCGAGTAGCGACTGTTTGGAGGAGGCTGGTCGCAGCGACGACGGCTGGTCGGTTGGCTGGCAGTCAGGGCTGCCATATGTGGCTGAAGATCGAAGGTTGCCAGATGAAGGAAGCTGGCGCTGTGGTCCGGCAATGCCTCGCGACTTGATGATACCTACAGTGCACATCAAGATGTTAACGCATAAGTGAAATATCTAACTGCTTCTTTTAAATAAGAATTCCTGTACAAATATATAGATATGATTCAGTCAAAACATTAATAATAATGTTTGTGAGCGAAATATTCTGGGCGAGATGTCCAAAGTAGCATTATTTGTTATTCATCAATCTTCTGACTTGTCATTAATTTAACGACAAAATAGTCCGACCAGTCGTCAGCCAATAACAAACTTGCGCGTTTAAAGCCGACGACTGTCGTTAGATTTAAACGCTAGAGCTCAAGTTGAGTCTTCTGGACGCTTCAGTTATTCATTTACATGCATTTACATCCACTTGCAACGACAAGCGGCTTCGACTTTGCGCCGAAATGAAAAATTCAATATGCGTGACGTGGAATAGAGCCCAACATCTCACATATAATGCACTCTAATTTGCAACGAATTTGACTTTATACTATGAGATAATACGTTTGGAAAACAGCGTATCCCAAATAAGACATGACACGCTTTAACACATTATTTCCAAATACAATTTTGTTAAGATAAAATATTATATAATAAAATGATTGTTCTTGTGTGTATGCGTGCGTTTGCATACGATATATGTTATGCTTATAAATTAATTATAAACAAGCATACTAAAAATCGCTTTGACACGGTGAATCACATTGGACAGTGACAGAATGGGTCATACTGTGCCGCATGCGTATGTGCATTCAGTACGGACTATTTCATTTTTCTATCGAGTTATTTACATGCCTAAAATTCTTATCGAGATATTAACATTCACTAGAGACCCAAACAATTGGAATACACACATGCATTTCAATTTTGAAACACACATAATTTTGCCGCCAATGTGCACACTAATTATCTATATTGATTACATTATTTATATCCAATTTATAACACTTTCAATTGCCAAAAGAATAACAATACAATTATATGCAATGTTATATTGTATATATTTATGTTGTTGTTTATAATGATTGAGACTCCAGTATTAATCTAGGAACACGTGCGAAATATCTGGAATTTCTAGCTTTCACCAGCACTTAGTCAAAGCAGCTGCTGCCATAGGAACTCACTTCATGTTTCATCCAACAGAAGCACCTCAGTGCATGTATTACCTCAACCACATGTTTTAGACAATGCCCGAACACACACACACACACACACACACACATAAATAAGTGTTCCGTATGTGTCTCAGTTATGTTGTTTGTATTTGTAATCCGAAATAATTCTTACACTACAAAAATGCAGATTTATGGACTCATATACGCTTACTCACCGATACTAGACTGGTAGTTACTGACGTATTTGCACTTGCTATACATATACACACACACACACACACACGCACACACACACACACACACATACACACACACACACATATACACACATACACACATACACTCACACACACACACGCATACACACACGCCGTACCTGGAACTACCCGCGGTCCGTTGGTCGCGCTACCAGTGCCGCTGCCAGCCGCACCGAGAATTGTCTGGCCATAGCGCACGTTGCATGGATGCGCAGCACTAGATACCACGGCAATATCATCGAGGTCATCTTCTGCAGCGGCGGCGGCGGCCACGGTGGTGGCGTCCGTCTGGTGACGCGAGCACAGCGAGTAGTTGACGCTGGAATTGAGCGTGCTGGAAACAGGCGGCTTCCGGCGAGCCATCGAGAACAACGACGTTCCTCCGCCGGCCGACATGCCGACTCGTCACGTGTTTGTGGCTCGTGTCTGGCCGACTGCGATATTAACTAGCAGAAAGTGGGCAGGAATTTGTCCATTTTATGCCACACGCAAGGTCAAGCTGCCATTGAGGTGCTAATTTCTCCTATTTTAACCCAAACAACGATGTCAGCCAGTCAAAATGCGATGGTATGTGTGCTTTCGGCTCACCCTACTGGTTAATTACTCAAGTTGTAGCTGAGTTTATCTATGTATGTGTGACCAGTGTCAGTTGTGGCAACACACAATCATATATATTGCTCCTGATACACAATAGAAGCAAGGCGATCAGCAGCAGCGGCGACAGAAACAGTGGACAATTATGAAGAAGAGAAATAGCCGCAAACAAGAACTGTTCTACATTCGATCGAAGACTAGAGATGAACGTCGTTTATCGTGTCGACTGGTCGTCGCTTGGCTGCATTTCCACCGATATTCCGGCTGTTTCCTGGCGCCCACTAGTCGTGCGTTTCTGCATACACGCGCGCTAACACTCCCTTCCTTCCGTCTTCGTTTGAGACCGGCAATCTTTTTGGCTGGCGCGGTAAATTTTACCTCATCTCTCTTCCTTCCACTCTCTGCCTCTCTCTCTCTATATATATGTGTGTGTGTCTGTATGTGTAGTGGAGGAAGCAGCGGAGATATGGTCACACGAGCGGGGACCGCCTGCACTTTATCACGCTAGTCACGTGCCGGCGCCGCTCAGCTGACACTGCGTCGCCGAATATCGTGGCAAATACGTGCCCCGCTGTCGACACACACACACACACACACATATATATATATATATATACATATGTAATAGACGGATTATATTTTATGGATAAAAACGAATCAGGGAACGTATGTATATTTATTTAACAATCGACGAATACAGGGTAAATACGGGGTAATCACAAATTCACTGATAAAAATCAGTCACTTATAGTCAATGCCAAAACGCAAAAATTTATCAGTGACTTATATTTAGAGGATGTCGTTCTATTTTTCCGTTGTTCTCCTAAGGTGCCGTTCGAGCAAATTAATACGTTGCGGGGATCGTCGTGTTGATCAGGACTGTTGATCAGGACTGTTGATCAGGACTGTTGATCAGGACTGCGATATTTTTTCATTGTTAGCAAAATATATTTATACTTTATATTTGTCCATTTTTTGCGACAAGTTATTTCGGTGGTATAGATGAATATATAGATCTAAGATTAACAGCAGATTTTGACGGAAAGCAAGATGTCATAGGTGTCAGGGTGAAAAAAAATTGAGAAAGGCTTCAGATGTCACTGTAATTCAAATGCAGCTGACTGGAGATACCTACTCAGTTATGGACATATTTTATGATACTGAACAAACCCATAAAGATAGAATTTACATATAGTGTAATACGTACATATAATTGTTACGTGTTGAATTATACGTGTTACGTATAATTGTTACGTGTTGAATTATACGTGCTACGTATAATTGTTACGTGTAGTTGAATTTTTACGCGTTGAATGATATGTTATCTAATGCATATTTCAACGTGTGTATATTGATGTGAAGTAGCTTTGCCAAAGTTTATATAACTAATTGGTTTTTTAAGCAGTGAGAAGGAAAGAGCAGCGGTGTGAAAAGGGAATTGCGGGTTCTGTGTAGACGACTGATATTGTTATACTTGCTAGAAAAGTCTAATGCTATTTTTTATTGGTCCATTTTTTGTGACAAGTGAACAGTAACTTTGATTATATCGATCTTGTAGTTGATTTTCTCTACTTCACTAGCAACACTTTCATGTTCAGTGGACAAATTGTTGAGCAAATGTACCACTCGAGGTGAATATCGGCTTACATTAGCCATCTTCTGTGTTCACGAAGTTCAACGAAGTTCATTTTCAAAATTTGAGCTGTTTTAATTTTATGCTTGGCTAAATTCCTGAACATTGCCAATGTAAACCAAAATAGCTGGATCGATTTTGTATTTTTCTACAAACTTATGTTTATTGTACTTCTTTGCTTCATTATAAATGATATACATCTAGGTTTTGTTTTTCTTCTGTTTGAAACATCGGTCTATTTGGTTTGGAAGAACTTTATTACTTGGTTTTGATTCGTCTGTGTTTTAATGTGCACCACGCTTTTTGTGTCATTATTTTGGTAAGCTTTTCATTATGATTATATATTTGTAAAGGTTATATTATTTTGTCATTATTCACCTAACTTTAATTTATAGCTGTGGTGTGATTGTGTGCAGTGAGACAAAGAGAGTCAGACAGTGTGTGTAAGTGTGTGAGCGTGTTAGTGTGCCTGTCTGGGTGAGATTTTGCCTTTACGATTGTGTGTGTTTGTAGAGCGTTCATGCCCCGCGGCGGCGAGCAAGTAACCAGCTCGTCGCTGATTGGTCGCTACAGTGTTTGTATGCGAGTGTTTGAGCTGGGTGTATTTGTGTCTGTGTGTGTGAGTGATTAAGTGTCCGTGTGTGCTCCTGCATGTGACGGTGTGAACGTGGATGCGTGTTGAGGAGTCTTGGGCTGTATTTCATTATCACTAACGTAAGTGCTGAAGGACGTAGATGGAAGTTAACGGATAATGAAACACTTTGTGAAGTGATACATCAATGACGCTTGTTTGACTATTTTGAACAGCTGAATGCGAATAAACCCTCAGATTTTCTGGTCCAAATAATTTGTTTTGCTTGATTTTCATCATTTGCATTTGCTTTCTGTTGATTTGCTGAATTTTATTTCATGGATTCATTAATTCCATATGGAGCTGTGCTAATCTCGGCATTGTCGGATTTACACAAATACCACACAAATACTTTAAGCCGTCCGCTATGGCGAAAAAAATGTTCACAGAAAATCTAGTCTATTTCTCAACAAACATATTCTATTCCTCTATTCTATTCCAAAACAAACAGCACGCGGGAAATGGAATTTCGCTAAAGCAAAATGATTGCCTTATGCCTTCTGCCTCAAGCTTTCCGAGTGAGGCGCAGTGTAGTACTTCACTCCACCTTCAGCATTGATAATGTAACACTGTGAAGCGCTTCCTAGCGCTTCAGCATTGATAATGAAACACGCCCTTGTTCATGCATGATCGTGTCGTAATGCCTTGTAGACGTGCGTGGGGCAGTGATATGTCTGAAAATATAACCTTTAGTTATTATTGTCTGCTACGATACCGATGTAATCCCTCTTTTTCTGTTAATTTTTATTCACGTGTATGTGGCATGACGTGTCACGATCTGGGTCTTGTCACGCTATGTAAAGCTTATGAGTGATTTGGTACTAGAAATATTTGCAGTTGACACTCCAACGATGTCTTGCATGGCTGCGCTGCGGATCGCTCCTGTTCAAAGCTCTCGTGTAATGCATTCCATTGAAATATTGTCTAATGAATATGAAGTGCTGTTCGTAAAATAGAAAAACTCAATTACCAGCCAAATTAAGCGAAAGCCGCCGAACAATTGTACTTTTCATATAATAATTTGTATTTGTTTTATATTTTGATGAATTCAAATCAAGCCCGAATAAAGTTTTTTAGCAGGGGCGTAGATTTGTGTCGAGGCTCGGGGGGATGACATCCATCATGCATTAGTGTTCAAAGTTGACCCAGTTGGTCAATCGCATGGGACCATTAAATATGTGTGGCCTATTTAATTACAACACACACACATCAATGAAAAGTATGTTGCGTAAAGTATACTTTTTCACGTATTTATAATTTTTACGTTTTTCGTGTAGTATTTTTTATATGCTGATTTTGATGATAATATAACCAATGAACTCAGCAGAATTTTTGGGGTGTATAATTGCATATTAATTGCTCCCCGCTAATTTGTCGGGAAGTGTATACCGTGTATTATGGGGGTATAGGGGGTATATACCCCCTATACCCCCAGAATATACGCCTATGCTTTTAGGCAGATTTATAATGCATTTCCTATCTCGATTACGGCGATAAATTTGTGGCTGTAGTGGTCGATTATACTCCCCTTGACTAATAGAAATTATTTAGAAAATAGTGCGTGTCATCTACGCAGAATATTCAATGATCAATTGATGTTGTTACACCCACAGCAATTATTTATCATCTTATTTTCCGTTAGAACTTAGCTGTACGTTTTTTTGTTTGTTCATATATACCAAAGGCATTGTTGCAACGTTGATATTGCATACACTAACGGCAGCGCCGCTTGGCGTCTTCCTTTTTCACTGTTTGAACCGCGGAGAGCGAAAACCTGAGAGTTATACCTTCGAGAATTTGTGAGATAATGGAGATTGTAGAAAATTTTTTGGATATTGACATCCTAGAGAACGCCAGAAATCGTGAGTTGCTTGATGTTATGTGTTTTGTCTCGTTTGTTGTGTGATTTGTCTCGTTTGTGGATATTTACCAATTTTGTTAGTATATGGGTTTAATTTGAGGTTTATCTAGGCTTAATCGAGGTTCCACCTTTTGTTTAATTTCAGTTTGGACCAACAGCAACAACAACAAGAACGATCACGAAACAATACCAAGTTGTGTACCAAGTCTGGTGTTTTATATTCAACGCACAAGGGGTGCGCCACAGTCCAAAGATTTGACTACAAATATTTGCGTTTTCACTCCGAAATTGTTTGCCGATTTGTGTACTGGATTTTTGTATTCATAGCGCCGGTTGATATTGTCAGAATTTAGTTTTTGTCATTGAGGTTTATTTTCGTTGTGTTGATCTCGATTATGGCTTACTTACAGTTTAAAATACGGGGTTGGCAGCTGTTGAGTAGGGTAGTTTATTTCGTTTTGTGCCTCATGATGAGTGACCGTGGGTAGCCCTATATTTTCGATGCAGGCCATCATGGCTGATGACAACCAATTATTACACCCAGGCAATGCCGACATGATAGAGATTAGGTCTCACGTTTCCGGATCTTCCAGAGGCAGTCAGAATTGCGCACCGTCCAGGCTAGAGAGAATGGCAAAAATGGCTAGATTGAAGACTGAAAGGGAATATATACGGCGAGAATTCGAAAAGCAGATTGAGATACATGAAAGAAACATGAAGTTGGAAGATTTAAAACTCGAGGGTGAAATGAAGGCGACTATGGCAGAGTTGAGTGTGTTGGGATCGCAGCATGATTTAAACGCTAGTATATCTGGACCCATACCCGAAGCAGTCCCTTCAGGGCAGAACGCTGATTAATCACCGCTCGGGCATCGATATTTACCGGTTATGTCAACTGAGCCAGTGGATCGCCCCTTGGTCCAGCTGAATGAGGAGAATGGCGTGGCCTCAGTAGCCTCGGTCTTGGATAGGCTGGCTGATCTGCTGACAGACAAGCACAGCAAGACTAGACTGCCTCCTCAAGAACCACACATTTTCAGTCGAGACACTCTCCAATTTGTCATTTCGATGCAATCGTTTGATACCTTTGTAGAATCTCGCTTCCCGGAACGTGACTGTTTGTAATATTTAAAGAGATATACCTCTGGTGAAGCCCTGGACGCCGTTAAATGGTTTCTTTCGGTGAGAACAGGATATTTCTATAGGAGGGCCAAGACGATTCTTCAGGACAGGTATGGGGACCAACTCACCACTTTCAATATTCTAAAGAACAAACTATATCAGTGGCCTGCTGTAGCGGCCCATGATGGCAAGGCGCTGGCCAAATTTTCAGATTTTTCACAGTACTGTCTCAGTCTATTACTTGCCGTACCGGCGCTGCGGTATATAGATGACCCCCGAGAGAGCCAGCGATTACTGCGAAAGCTTCCTGATAGAAATTTTCAGAAGTGGGCAGTGGTGGTAGATGAATGGCAAATCTCTTACCAAAGTTCACAATAGGGTCACATGTATCCCTCCTTTCACCAGTTTTATGAGTTCTTGCTGAATGAAGTCCGACTTGCTTGTGATCCGATAACTTTGTTGCAGGCTGTCAAAATCAGGCACCTGAACAGCAAGTAAGAAAAAATCAGACGTGAGCAGGCCAGAGAGAACCCGACAAGTCGCGTGAGCTGGTACACACAAGCTGATAGCAAAGATGAGAGTAAGTGTAACATTTGTAATGGGGCTCATTCGACCAAAAAGTGTCCACTGTTGTTGGAAACTGATTTCACTAAGCGTCATACTTTGGTTCGAAATATAAACCTGTGTAAGATATGTCTGAAGAGCGGACACTACGCTAAAGAGTGCAAATCCAATGACAAGTGTAGCAAATGCGGTGGGGCACACGCCTTTGTACTGCATTTCGATAGATATTCCAGCAAATGACCATGTTGTGATCAGCAGCACTACATTTTGAAATGTACACGCTTCAAGAGTATGCCGATTAAAGAGAGATGGAATGTAGTGAAACCGAAGGGACTTTGTTCGATCTGTTTTTCGTACGGCCACGAGGGAGAGAGCTGTTCAAAGGACTTCTCATGTCCTGTAGATGGCTGTGGTAAACCTCATAGTCAATATCTACACTTGCCAACAAAGAATACTGGACAGTCTCAACTTGAAACTATTCCGAAAGTGCCAACTAGGTCTGGTCATTTCGCATCTAGTTAGAATATGAAGTTAGCACTGCCGATTGTTCCTGTCAGAGTCAGATGTGGTGGTTCGTTAAGATACGTTGATACGTATGCTCTGCTAGACTCAGGCTCAAAATCCACATACTGCAGTGAGAGTTTGTGTGAGAGGTAGGGAGCTAGCCATCGGGCTCTAGCCATCGTATAGAGCTCACAACGATAGCTGAAGCATACGTTTCGTTCGATGTCAAGGTCACTTTATTGTCTATTACCGATGTTCACGATACCATGGATAGTTTCAATATTCCTCAGGTGACGGTGCGTCTAACACTTGATATAGATTTTTCAGGGTTGGCCACTAGGTTCGATGTAATAAATGGTCACATATAAGAGACATTGAGCTTCCAGAGGTCCAGGTTGGTGATGTTGAATTGCTCATTGGTCAGGATTGCTCTGATCTATTCATACCTAAGGAGAGCAGGGTAGGCAAGCCATGATAACCATTCGCTATTCACACCACATTGGGCTGGGCGGTGAATGGACCGGTCGATTATTCACTTCCACGCCGTAGATCTTCATATTTTGTACGAAATATGCCGCTCAATATAGATATGGCTATTTCATGGGATCTTGAAGGGTCCGCGACAGAATCCGTTGGGTTATCGGTGAACGACAGAAAGGTTTTACAGATGTGGGAAAGCTCCAGTATGATTTATGATGTTCATTATAGTATCAAGATTCCATTCAAATCCGAATCACCGTCGTTACCCTACAACCGTG
Source organism: Sacculina carcini (assembly GCA_916048095.2). Lineage (NCBI taxonomy): Eukaryota > Metazoa > Arthropoda > Thecostraca > Sacculinidae > Sacculina > Sacculina carcini. The sequence continues at coordinate 4,126,259 of OU696579.1, read as the reverse complement.
CTTTAACCGAAAGGTGTTTGATATCTTTGGGGAAACGTCTAGAAAGAGACAACGACATGAAACTCAAGTATACCGGTGAAATAGATAAGATGATTGAAAAGGGATATGTCGAACGAGTACCTGAGTTGGAACTGAGCAGAGATGACGGGAAGGTGTGGTACCTGCCACATCATGCTGACATCAATCCGAAGAAACCTAGTAAAGTCAAAATTGTTTTCGATTGCGCTGCGGCGCTCGGTAGGTGTTCCTTGAATGGTTATGTGCACTTTTTTTCTTTTTCTATATATACCAACGGCATTGTTGCAACGTTGTGATTGCATACAACAACGGCAGCGCCGCTTGACTTCTTCCTTTTCACTGTTTGAACCGCGGAGAGCGAACACCTGAGTGTTATACCTTCGAGAATTTGTGAGATATTGGAGATCCTAGAGAATTTGTGAGATTGGAGATCGTAGCAAATTTGTGGAATATTGACATCCTAGAGAACGCCAGACACCGTGAGTTGTTTGATGTTATGTGTTTTGTCTCGTTTGTTTATTCTTTATTCTTTATGAATATTTTAGTTCTACTCCTCCGGAGGAGCTCGCAGAACCACAATTTATATAGGACATAGCACATCAAGGTAGCAATAATTTGCAGCAGCAGTAACAAACTTCACAATATTTAGATATACACTCACTCGTGCACACATACACACATGCATGTACCTATACATACATACACACATATACATGTACACAAGATTGCACATAAGTACAGTAATTGTTGTGTGATTTGTCTCGTTTGTTGTGCGATTTGTCTCGTTTGTGGATATTTTCTAATTTGGTTAGTATATGGGTTTAATTTGAGGTTCGTCTAGGCTTAATCGAGTCTCCATTTTTTTATATTTCAATTTGGACCAACAACAACAACAACAAGAACGATCACGAAACAATACCAAGTTGTGTACCAAGTCTGGTGTTTTTTATTTAACGCACAAGGGGTGCGCCACAGATGTTGTTAATTATGTAAATGTGTGTGTGTGTGTGTGTGTGTTCGTGTGTCTGTGTGAGAAGGTGCCGGCAATCTGTGCGAAAGCATTACATCTCGTAACACGTCTTTAGTAATTAGGCTCTGATGTTTATTCAGTCAATATTGGACTCAACTATCTGATTGCATTGCCTACTGGCGAATGTGCGAATGTGTGTGTGTGTGAGTGTATGTGTGTGCAAGTGTGTGTGCAAGTGTGTGTGCCTTAGAGTGCGTACATGTGTGCGTGTGTGTGTACGTGTGTGCGTGTGTGTGTGTACGTGTGTGCGTGTGTGTGTGTTTGGTACTCATGTGAGTTCTGGAAGGCATATATGACACTCGTACACGTTAACATACGCACGTACACACACACACACACACACATACACAAACAGATTTGCACACGCACAAACACACGCGCAGACAAACACACTACAACGTCGAGAGCACGATCAATAGCCAATCCACATGATATACATGGAGCGACGGTTCGTGGTAATCGCATCAGCGGACGACATCTCCGTGGGAATACAGTACATGCCGGCGGGTTGACGTGCTGTTCTGCTTTGTGTCAGCGGCCGGCAGGCGCGGAATTACAGTGTCGCCGCCGCGGTGGTGTAATCAGGACTTTTCCAATGGACAGATACGGGGAACCGGAGCCACCCCTTCCCTACTGTATCTAATATATTATTTATATAAGCACCTGTTGGCCCCCATTCCTTTCTGAAATATTGTGGGGTCGCCACTGACTGTGGTCACTGCGTACTAATGGTGACGTCTGAACCGCGCTCGCACACAGTTCGCGTGTACGTATTTTTGGGTAGATTTCGACTAACTCACAACGGCGTGTTCTCCGGTGTCTGTTTAATTATTGAAAACTATTGCCTAGATATTGAAAATGATTGCGTTTCATTTTGCACAGCGGCACATTTCCTCCGAGGGTAGATTTGGCCCGGCTGATTTGTGCCGCGCCAAGTTAATTTCCACAGGGATAATCAGATTACTGAGGTGACAAATTCCGCAGGGACAGCGTAGCGAGAACGTGGTAGAACGATGTTTAGAGAATGGTGGAATGTCACGGAGAGAGCCGTGTAGAGAGAGAGAGGAATGAATCAAATATAATATTGTAGAGGAAGGAGGAAGATAATGCAGAGAATGATGTGAAGAAAAAGAGCAAGAGGTTGAAGAGAATGATGACGAGAGGGGAAAAAGTAGACTGCTATCATCTTATATAAAACATTTAGGCATTGATTTGATTTGATGATTTCTGTTCAGTTCATTTGTATATCAGCACAACCTGGTTTCAATCTTCATGAACAGATATAGGTATCAGTCGTTCATTATACGGATCGATTAATATTTTGCTGCATTATGCATAATTAATGTGCTCATTATGATTGATAACAAGGCTAGATGTAATGCTGCCAAGTTTGGCGGGAGCTTTCATTCACCTGGGTACTTTGTTCTAAAGCCAATTAGAAAAAGTAACTCTGTAGATACAATCCACAGACCTTATGTTTCAGCCGGTATAGGATGTAGACATTTTCAAATGGGAAACCCAAATGTTTGTTTATTTAAATAATTAGATATTGTGGAATAGTCGTCATTGACCGGTGGTGTGTGTGTGTATATGTGGGTGTGTGCGCGCGATGTGTATGTGCAAATGTGCGATGTCAACGAATGTCACACAGTGCGTAGTGGTCAGTATGTGTTGAGCAGCTGCGTGTGCTGTGTGAGCTTCGTTTATTGTGTGTATACGTATGAGTTTAACTGTGCTAAATTAAACATCTGTGAATTTGCTTGCAGGTTGTATTAACTGGGAATATGTTTTGATATGACTGTGTTGTTCTGTTTAGCCGTTTTGTATAGCTGATGTGCTAGTGTGTTCTTTATTACATATTACAACATTCGTTGACAGAAATACATATTGGTGTAAAGACACGAACGTCTTTTGATCAGGTTGTAATAATAGCTGTATATAGAAGAGAGAGGAATGTCGGTGTTTTAAACTCGGCTGTACTGCACTTGTGAATCAAGATGGTGTCGTTGGCTTGTGAGGCACACGGGTGCACCGAGGTGAATGCGTTTGATGATGTAGCGACATGTGTTGCACTGATGCAGCTGCATCAAAGGAACGTGCATGAGTGCAACGGATCTCGTCAAAAAGCACCAAAGATAAACTGGCCCTCGATCCAGCATGACATCAGTGAAGAAGATTGGTCGGAATTCACCCGTAGATAGAAGATGTTTCGAGATGGAACCGATCTCTCCAAGCTAGATAGTGCCGCAACTGCCGGCATGCCGTGACTCCGAGCTGGAGGCCGCGTTGTTCCGTGAAAATCCGAACATAGCCAATGGTGCTGAACAGGAAGTACTGCACGCCATAACACGCCAGTCGGTGGTCGGTTTGGCGCTTAGCGTCAGACGCACTGCACTGTTAGAAACGAAGCAGGACCCGGGAGACACGTAAGACAGTATGTAGCCAGACTACGAAGGTCAGCCAATGTATGCCAGTGGTCAGTAAGTTCAGTAAGTTGTCAATAAGTGTATAAATAATAATAATAAATATATAAAATATAAAAATAGTAAATAATAAATATAAATAATACAATAAAACAATAATAAATAGTGTCAGTAAGTTGTGTAAGTGTAGAGTTGAACGGTGGGAAACGGTTGCCTTGATCGACAGTAAAGAGACAACGTTTCGCGCTGTGACCACTTTCAGTTTCAACACTGCGGTGAATCAATATAAAAAGGTCATGAAACAGTACCGCGGGCCGGATAAAATAAGATCTACGCCGGGGTCGCAAGGCGAACAGAAAAGGGAGAAAATACGATGTCAGTGCGGAGCCCTGACACCAAAAAACGGCATCGTAAGAAAAACCGACATGAGGCCCGCAGGTCCCCGCCTCCGGAGACACAAGGAGCGATTGAGGCCACATTCTGTCATGTGTCTACGTCGAATACTATGCCAGAGGCGAGCATTTGGTCAGGGGAGCCGTTTCCTCATCCAACACTTGCTTTGCGAATATCCCTCGACAAGCAGGCATACGCACGAAAGAAATGGGCGGTACCATACGTACCGTATGTGCAGCCCGTCGACGTAATGGCAGTCGCAGTCTCAGGTGCTCAGGTATGTTTTATGGGGCTTGGCATACTCAAGCGAATGGAACTGAATCAGCCACACATCCTCAAGGTTCGAAAACGCGTTCTGGCCGCAAATAGCGAGGCAATTAGAGTGTTGGGTGCAGTATTCTTAAATGCCTCGGGACGGCACGCAAAACAGAAAATATAACACGTCAACGGTCGTGTATGTAACCGACACTACAGATAAGTTATATTTGAGTCGAGCGGCGATGCCAAAATTAGGAGTGATTGGTCATATTTTTCCTCGTGCCGGAGCGGCAGCTGAACACGAGACGTTTCAAAGCTCCGTGACTCAGTCTCATACCCTAGCTGAGTGCGGTTGTCCCGTGCGCACGGCACCACCTCCTATTCCAAGAAGTTTGTCATATCGACCGTCGGCGGAGTTCGCATCGAGCATGAAATAATGGACTTTGGACGGATACGGGTCCTCAATATTCAACACATGTCGTCATCAGTCATTACCCGCGATGAGAGGCCCACCCATGGGGATTAGAGTCAATCCAAAGGTACAACCCTCCATCACCCGCAGACCGCCTAATGTTCCGGTCCATTGGCGTGAGGAGACAGCAGATCAGCTTCAAAAAGACGAGGCTTGGAGTGATCGAGTGTGTGACGTCCAACACGCCGGTCACGTAGCTGCACAATATGGTGGTGACAGCAAAGTCCGATGGTACTCCACGAAGAACGGGAATCCTCAGCCGTTGAATCGGCACTGTTTGAGAGAAACTCATCATACGGTGCTACCAGCCGAGCAAGCAAGGATTGTACCGCCGGTAGTCGTGAAAACCGTCACAGATGCTTGGAATGATTTCCATTCGATAACGATCCGGGAAGAAGATCGACATAAAACCACGTTTTTAACTAAGCAAGGTCGATTTCGTTATTGTCGAGCGCCTATGGGTTTTTAGCGTCGCAGGATGCCTATACCCAGCGGTACGACGCCATAATCACAGACGTGTTTCGAAAAACAAAGTGCGTGGACGACACGCTATTGTGGGACGAAGACATGCGAACGAACTGGTGGAGGATTGTTCAATACCTTGACTTGGTGGGACGCAGCTGAATCACATTGAGCCCCAACAAGTTTCAGTTTTCTTCGGGCACAGTTGAGTTCGTCGGCTTTTGTATAACTGAACGAGATGTTAGGCCTGTATCTAAACATATGAATGCCATCATGACATTCCGACGACCCTCCAACCTGACGGACGTTAGAGCATGGTTCGGGTCGGTGAACCAAGTTGCACGTTATGGTCGAGTTGTTGAGATTATGGCTCCGTTCAAGCCACTCCTCAGTCCGAGAACGAAGCTCTATTGGAACTCGAATCTCAGGCAAGCATTTCGGCGCTCAAAGACGGCCATAATCGAAGAGATACGACGTGGGGTGGAAATATTCGACCCGACAAAACCAACATGTCTGAGTTCTGATTAGTCCAAAGCTGGTGTGGGCTACTGGCGTCGTCCGAAGCACTGCCGTTGCGGCTCTGGCGTACCCGGGTGCTGCAACGACGGCTGGAAGGTCGCACTGGTGGGCTCACGTTTCCTACGTACAGCAGAGACGCGGTATGTTCCCGTATAAGGAGAAGCTCTGGCAGTGGCGTGGACGTTAGAGGATAGTCGCTTCTTCATTTTAGTGTGCAAGAACTTGGTGATAATCACATATCATATAACATTGCTAAAGATCCTAAGTGATCGATTTCTCAGCGACATCACAAACCCACGCCTCTTCCGGCTGAATCAAAGGACGCTCATGTGGAGATACCGATTCGTGCATGCGGCTGGGAAAGACATCCCGGCAGCAGATGCGGTATCACGCTACCCATTCAAAGAGCTTGATGAAGAGGACGACGGCGATACGCTCGGTCAGTGGGAAATTCACATTCACGATGACGTAGACAATTTCGAAGACGTGGTAATTACAGCAGCTAAGTCACCTCAAGAAGCATTGTCGCGGTCAACAATATGGCAACAAGTCAAAGCGACGATGGCTGAAGACACGACGTTACGGGAGCTCTCGACACTCGTGGAGCAAGGGTTCCCAATGTCTCGGGACGACCTCAGTGAATAATTGCAACCATTCTGGAAATATCGCGACATATTGTCTGTAGTTGACGGCGTTGTTCTGATGGACCAAAGGATAGTGATATCGCCAATTCTCCATGGAGATGTTTTACGCGCTCACCATGCCGCGCACCAGGGCACAAGTAGAGTGTAGAGCAGAGCGTCAGCGGCCGTGTTTTGGCCTGGAATCCACAAAGATATTGAGCAGAAGCGTGCTTTGTGTCATAAATGCTGGAACGTATCACAGTCACAGAGCCTCATGCCCCCAACAGTGCCGTGCATACCTACGTGTCCGTTTCAGGCGATTGCCGCTGATTTTTGTAATGTTCGTGGCGTCGGGTATTTAGTGATTGTGGATAGGTTTAGCGGGTAACCGCATGTAGTTTTGTCTTTATCAGGTGCGACGTTTGGTGTACCACTCGAACTCAGTACCGACGGCGGACCTGAGTTTACCTCGAGGGATACACGATAACTCTAGAACAGATAGGCGTGCAGCACCGCGTGTCGTCAGCATAACATCCACAGTCTAATGGTCGTGCGAAGGTGGCGGTGAGGTCTAGGAAGCGGTTGCTGACGTCCAAATTGAACCATAATGGCTGCATGGATACGGAAGCAGTTGCAGCCGCGTTGCTTCAATACCTTAATACATCAGAAAGAGAGACTGGTCTGTCCTCGGCGCAAATCGTATTCGGTAGAAATCTTCGGGGCCTATTACCGGTAAGGCCGACTACTCAAGTGTACCACATTGAAGATGTTTATCCCGTCTGGAGAGCAACATAGAGAGCGCAGGAAGAGGCGCTCCGGCTAGGGTTTGCGAGACAATTCGACCGTCTGAGTGAAAACACTAAGCATCTTTCGCCGTTATTTGTCGGTGATCAGGTGATGCTTCAAAACCAGGCTGGTGTCCGCGGCCGACGCTGGGATAAGACCGGTACAGTGGTCGAAACTAAGCCGCACAACCAATACGCCGCAAAAGTGCATGATTCAGGAAGGGTTACCATCAGGAATCGTCAGTTCCTTCGGAAGATGAAGGGCCTCGTCCGAGACACGACTCAACTCCCTATGCCTAGTCCCCCGACGGTGGTGGGAAACAAACCGACGGTTAACCAGGATACGCCAACGGAGGATGTCTCCATTCCCCTGCCTCGTATTTATAGCCAGGCGAACTCCAAGCACAAGACAGACGCCAGCCGCCCTGCAGAAACAACTGGATACGAACTCCCGACTCGGACTCCGAACAGGAATTCAAGGCACGAACAGCCAAGCGCGGATGATAGTCAGAAAATAACGGGGTCACCGGCGGGTAGTAGAGAGAATGCACACCCGTCAATAACGCCGTCAACACCGACATCCTCCGGGCAAGAGGGTGTGTCAGAACGACAAGCCGAGACTGACAATGCTTCGTCACCGAGGGAGCGTCGACTCAAGATCGTCCTCGACGCGTACGACGAACACCAGCGTATCTCAAGGACTAGGTGCTCCACTAGTTAGTTCACAAGAACATGTAGTCTTGTAAACTGGGGGGGGGGATGTGGAATAGCGTACACACATATATATATATATGTGATATAGATATAGTTAACTCCGAAGTATTACGCCAACAAAACATCGGTCAATTGCTGAACAGACTTGATAAAAAGAGACCAACAACTCGAAAGGAATATACATTATATACATATACATATAATATACATTATATATATATATATATATATAATATAATATACATTATATACATATACATATAATTAGCTACAACTCATATGAGTGCAATGCCAATGGTAAATAAGGTACCATACGCAATGTATTCGTATATGTTTGCTGGTGTTTTTTTGACTGAGCCAAATTGCGGGTTGTCAGTGCAGATATTGGGGCAAAAATTTGCAAAAACAGCCGGGTATATAGGTTGACTATCACATCGGCTTTTCAACGGAAAATGCAATTCGCCAACACCATATGAGTCGATACATTTGAAAAGCATTGACACCGGGCTCAACAAACCATTACACATTTGAAATCGAGTCAAGCACCTTGCGCACATATGTGTACTTCTGAATAATTTGGCATACGCGTATAAACGTAGGATGATCGTTCCTTTAGAAATATATTTTAAATTAAGCAAAGTATTTTTGTATGCATACTTACAAGAATTTTTTATATATCGTATTTACATTTGCTCATATTTTCCCCATCTTCAATTCCCTATCCTACTTGTTTCAGCGTTATCGCGCATTTGTGATGAAACTCTTCATTGTTGTGTTAAAAATCTCCATTTAGGCTGGTGGTCGGCAACCCGCGGCGTCTTAGCGCTGCCTAGTGACTCCTGGAAAATTCTCAAAAACGATTAAAAATGGAAAAAGATGGGCGAGAAAAATTTATTTTTTGGCTCATTGTGTATTTGCAGCCAGCTTGGTTATTTTGATAGTATGCTAATATAGATACATACAGCATGTGTTGCCTTCATTATAAGGCTTATACAAAGTTTTTAACCTTCTTGCGGCTCCAGACATATTTGTTTTTTTGTTGTCCAATATGGTTTTTCAACATTTTGGGTTGCCGACCCCTGGGCTCGGTAATTGCAGGCCGCATTGACAAATACCAATATAAACCAAAGATGTGTGAAAGCAACAAATTCGTGTTTCAAACTATTCCAAATCTTGTCGTACACTCCATAATAACTCAACTGAAGAGTGGCAAGAGCGCACATGACGGTCTCACAGGTGAAATTCTAAAACTTATTGCCTCGTCATTCCTCACCGAAATTACACACATGATTAACTTATGTATCACACAATCATGCTTTCTGAGTTCTTTCAAAATTGCGCGTGTTATTCCAATTTTCAAACAAGGTAACAAGCAAAACTTTATCAACTACAGACCTATATCAATTTTAACGCCTATGTCTAAAGTACTAGAGAGAATTTTATATAATCAACTCATGGATTTTTTTACTACACAAGATCTTCTATTTGACTTTCAATTTGGTTTTAGAAAACAACGATCTACATACATGCCAATCGGTCTTTTAACTCAACTAATTAACAAAGCACGTGGTTCTAACTCAATCGCGCTTACAATTTTCCTTGACATAAAAAAAGCTTTTGATTGTGTAGATCACGCTATCCTGCTGGACAAACTCCGCTTCTACAACTTGGTTGATTCAACAATAAAGCTTCTCAAGGCATTCCTGTCAAATCGCCTGCAATTTCTTGATTTTAATGGTTGTTGTTCAAGTACAAAAGAAGTCAAAATGGGAGTACCTCAGGGCTCAATTTTGGGACCATTACTGTTTTTAATCTATGTTAATGACCTTTTTAAATGTAGCACTTCATCATAATTTTTATTGTTTGCTGACGACACTGCTGTTTTTATCTCAGCCTCTACACAAGATGAATTGACGAGTAAAGCCAACAATCTTTTAAGTAACATATCAGATTGGTTCAAAGCAAATAGACTACGGTTAAACACTTATAAGACGAAATATCAAATATATAATTTCACCAAAAATGAGCTGAGTGATTTAAGCATATCAATTGACAATGCTCGAATTGATCACTCGCCAGTGGTGAAATATCTGGGGGTGATGATGGATAATGACCTCAAATTCCGTGCTCATATCAAGTATAGAACTTCAATAATTAACAGGCACATTGGAATTATTTCGAAGGCTCGTAAGTTTTTAACCTCTGAACACGCGCTTTTATTATACAATGCCTTAATTCAACCTTTCTTATCGTATTGTAATTTAAATTGGGCATTGGGGTATCCTACCCATTACAATCACTTAATTGTTGCGCAAAAGAGAATCATGAGGATTATCGACATGGCTCCATATGGTTCACATACAAGCCCAATTTTTAAAAAATATAAGGTACAAAAATTTCGTGATCTCGTCAAATCAAACTGTATGGTTTTAATGCATAGTTTTTTAACCAATTCACTTCCCCATGTATTTCTCACAATTTTATTTTGAAACTCAACACAAGAAACCTAAGAGAAAAACATCATTTTGAGGAGCTAAGAGTAAATAACAATTATGAAGAACATTGCATGTTTATCAAGGCACCCAAGTACTGGAATCATATAGTTGCCAAAAATATTCCGTCTCTCGTGAATGTTCCTCCTTCTAAACGTAAACTCAAACAAGTTACGAACAAGCTGATTATTGACAATTACTGATTAGTGACTCAGTGATCTGGTTGATGGTGACAATGTTGACAATGTTGATGGTAATGATAGCTGATAGCACCAATGTTGATAGTTGATTGTGAAAATATCACGTGTACTTGGCTCGGTTCATTTCCTCGGCTCATCATCTCCTTATTTTTATTATTTTTTGTTATTAATTTTTATTAATTTGATCTGTATTGATCTACTTTTGTTTTGGTTGACCAAAAATTGAAACGACGACTTTTTCTTTTCTTTACTTCACAATTGTTCCTAGCTGCATGATTTAGAATTATTATATATTAATTCAGTGGTTGAGACAGGATTCCTCCTTACACCCTGAAAATATCATTTTTGCAACTGTTTTTTTTGTGTGATGTTCTTCTTGTTCTGGTTCGAGTGTGAAATAAACTTTCTTCTTCAAAAAAAAAAAACAAAAAAAAAAACCAAAAAAAAACCGGCGCAGAGTGGAGAAATTTGGCACAATTAATATTGCCGCCCAGTTATCGCATAATTGAAATTCAAGAGGTCATCTTTACAGAGCTATAATTTAGCTTCCTTCAGAGATTTAGGATGAGAATTAAGAGCTTGTCTGGCAGCTATCAAGTGGTGGTCACAAAACCACTTGCTACTTGTTGCATCATTCATACAATGGCTCTGTGATACTCCACATTTATAAATCTGTAAGTGGTAATAAAAAACAATTTCGTCACAGAAATCATGGAATGCAAAATCATAGTGATTGAAAATTATTATCGAAAATTCTAACATACTGCTACATGCCACAAATTTTTGAAAATGTTTTTATCAAATATATTCTTTCTGTTTAATATTTCTACTCTATCATAGAAATATAGCAGGAATATAGTGCAAGGGTTTAAATTCAAACCAGTTGAAGATGAATTTATAAATAAGCTGGTACTTGTTTAAACCTTTCTCATATCGAATTCATTATGATTTTTTAATACAAAATTCCTCCGATATAAGCAAATTACAGCCATTTTACAGTGAAAATGTGAAAAAAATTAATGGAGCGCTTTACGAGAAAAATAAAAATTATGTTGCTGTCAAATATATATATATATATATATATATATATATATATATATATGTATTTATAAATATTATGTAAATGAATCACTTCATCGGGCACAATCAATATATATTTTTTAGTACGAACGTTTTCGCCTAACGGCTTCTTCAGGTACTCAAATTCATTCAAATTAACGACCAAATTGCACAATTATATAGCAGACAATACAAAACACATGCATCATAACAATTGAGTGACTCTAGTAATTAAACGCTGGAAGAGGAGAATAAATTGCCAATTGTGTTATGTTTAGAATTGACATTTTAAATATATTCCCTTGCAGCCGTTGATGAGCGATCCATCATCATGCTGTCGTATGTAGGCTGCTTCAGCGTACTTTCTTGTCGACTCATCTCTGATGCCACTGTGGATGATACACCAGCTGATGGATAATGGAGAGTTGGTGTGATGTTCATTGTTGTGTTCAAACATCACACCGTTCAGTTTTGGGCTAATATGCTCCTGCACTCGTATTTTCACAGGTCGACAGGTTTCACCTACGTAGAATCTTCCACAGATCGTACAAGTTATCTTATAAATCACATTCTTCTGCCAACATTGTGACCTTTTCGTCGCACAGGAGCATGTAAAGCAACCGGACTCGCATGTCAGGCGCTCTTTGGGAGGTGCAAATATTCGTTTTAATGAGCGACCCGGGTCAAAGAAAATCCGCACTTTGTCTGCGAGACCCGTTCTTCTGAGCAGTGATTGACACTGTCGCCTGTTTGCCTCTCCCAAGTATGGCAACTTTACATAATATTTGCGTTCGTCTTCTTTTTCTTCTCCATGTCCAGAATTGCCCGCATTCCTTAGTGCCCTATATTTTGTTTTTTCGATCACCTTTATGGGATAGCCATTCACTTTCAGGCGATTTTCAACGGCTTTCAGCGATTTTCGTAGGTTCAGCTCATTGTTGGATCTTCTTGACGCCCTCACAAACTCGCCGTAAGCAATGGAACATTTTGCTGATGTTGAGCCGTAGGATTGCCATGGCGTGAACGATCCACTGTGTACAGTTTTCACATGTAATGTGGTGTCGAATTTGCAACCATCATGACTGATGAGGTAGTCGAGGTATGGCAAGCTGCCGTCCTTTGGAGTTTCTATGGTAAATTGGATGTGCGGGTTGATTGAGTTAACAATCCGCATCATATCATCAATGTTTACGTCATCGTACCACACAATGAAAATATCGTCAATGTACCGCTTATACTACAGTGGCCATGGTAATTATTCAATTATTTGGCGGTCCATGTAGTCGGCATAAATAATGGTCAGTTGCGGTGCCATAGAATTGCCCATTGAAAGGCCCTGTACTTGTGCATAGTGCATCTCACCTTGGACAATCACATAATTTGAAATGGCCAAATCAATGAGCGCTACAACATCGTCCACGTCCATCAAGGTGAATATTTCATTTCAATATTTGTGCTGATGTAAAAAGTTTGTTACGACCTCCATCAAGCCCACATCGTTGTTGCTGGAGCTCCGCGGTATTGTGCCGTACAGGTTAACAATATCCAATGAAGCCATTCCTTTTATTCTATCTTGTGGTATGTTTTCAAGCCATTTGAGAAATTTGTCCGTACTTCTGATATATACGAGGATATGATGATATATATATATATATATATATATATATATATATATATATATATATATATATATATATAAGCACAGAAATCATTGACCAAGAACGTGACATACGGCGTCTGAAACTGCTTGAAGCAATTTACATCACCAACTTGAGACCAGCCATGAACGTGCAAGTTGAAGAAAACGGCATTTTACCGACTCAGAGAGCCCCACGGTCTGAGCCGACTGGGTGTGCCCTTGCTGCAGCACAAGCGTGACGACGCCGATATATATGTATATGTATGTGTGTGTATGTATGTATATGTTTGTGTGTATATGCATGCATGTATATGTATGTGTGTGGATATATGTGTATATATGTATATATATCTTTCATGTAATAATTGTATTGTGTTTTAATTGTTAGATTTCAACTGTTGTCGCATGAGAGGTACCCTGTATATTTAAGCACGTGTTTAACGATTTCATGTTTTGTATTGTATCTTAGCACTGTAATTTGAATTTCTGGCCAGTGTAATTCCTGAAGATGGCTAATGTTAGCCGAAAGACGTCTCGAGGAATAAATACCACCAATGTCTACCAGTGGGTGAGAATGGAGATAGTTAACTCCGAAATATTACGCCAACAAAACATCGGTCAATTGCTGAACAGACTTGACAAAAGAGACCAGCAACTCGCAAGGAATATCGAAACAACGCGGAAAAAACTAGTCAACTGCGAATGCGCAATCGATTTTAATCTCGTTTGTTTGAGAGAGAATATATATATATATATATATATATATATATATATATATTATTTTCTGCTCTCTCTGATGCTATTATACTCCTTACTCCACTTTTCACATATATGGTTAACTCTTTTTTCCTTCACGGCTCATTCTTAGCTTCCAAACATGCCACTTTGCTGCTGATTCTCAAAATATCATATCTTGATCCCACTTTTCCATGCAACCATCGTCCAATTTCTATTCTATCTCTCTCCTCCAAGCTTCTAGAATCTGTCATCCTTGTTCAATTTCGGCCTATCATCTTGCCTGTTCTCGATCCTTGCCAATCTGGTTTTGTATCTCAGCACTCTACCGAAATACTTCTTCTCTGCCTCGCCAATGATCTATTCTCTAATTTTTCATTTGGAAATTTCGTGCTTCTGATTTCCTTAGATTTTTCTGCTGCCTTTGACTAGTCGACCACGAAATATTATGCTGTTATCTTGCTCATCTAGGCCTCACATCTTCTGCACTTTCTCTCCTTAACTCTCATCTAAACGATCGTTCCTATGCTGTTCGCAGTGATGCGGTCTTATCATGTGACTTCCCTCTCACCTCTGGGGCTCCAGAAGGCTCACTTCTTGGTCCTTTACTCTTCAACTTATACGTATCATCCCTTTGCCCTATTATCCGCAGCTATCCAGTTTAACGTATCAGCTATCCAGTTCACGTATACGCTGACGACATCCAAATTTATTTTCCTCTTTCTCCTCATTCTTCAAATTTGGTCTCTATGCTGCTCACCCAGATTTCTTCTTGGGCTGCTTCACGTAAACCTGTTCTCAACCCTGACAAAACAGATTATCTAGTCTTTCACCCTCCTCGAATTTCCGCTCACTCTATCAACCTTCCGCTAGCCAATCAAATGCGCAATTTGGGTGTCTTGTTCGATCCTAACCTTTCTTTCTCGACTAATTCTTCTCAGCTCACCCGCTCGTGCCGCTTTTTACTCCGACAATTTTACCCAATCGTTCGTCGATTGATGTCTCATCCGCTAGTCTTCTGGTAAACTCCTATATCTTTTCTAAGATCTTTAGATTAATATTATAACCCACATATTTATACACAGGCGCGAAAAAGACACAATCGACAGGATCATCACAGCGAGCAGGGAGCAGGCACAAATACGTGAGATACTTGAGATTTCTAAGATCGACTATTGCAACTCGCTTTTCTTCAATCTTCCCTTGAAATCTATCCGCCAACTCCAAGCAGTGATAAACCCTGCTTGTCGGCTTGTACTGAGGCTTCCTCCGCAAACCCCCACTTCGGTGCATATCGGGCAGCTCGGTTGGTTACCTGCTCTTTCTCGTATCCTCTATAAGATATGTTGTCTGGTCTTCAAACTTACTCACTCTCCCTCTTCTCCTTCATATCTCCGCTCCCTATTGACTCTCAATAGTCGTACTTCTTGTCGCATTCCTGTGCCATCAGTCTGTCCTCCTGCTCTTCATCAATCTTCTTGGTCATCCAAATCCTTTTATTTCTCTGCTCCTCGTATCTATAACTCGCTTCCATCTTACTTTCACCACAAGTCTTTATTCCGATCCTTTTCTGCTGATCTTCATAAATATCTGCTTTATCTGCATTCGTCGTTGTCTGGTCAGGCTTCGCCCTGCTACTGGTAACCGTGTAATTCCAGTACAACCATATTCATGGTCGAGTCGTCGGCGACTAAACCGGCTCCCCCACTGTTCTGCAGTGAGGAGGGTGGCCAGACACCCGACAGGAAAAAAAACAAAACCTGTTTCCAGGGCGGATGAGCTATCTGATAGCCGACGACCATCTAGAATGTTCCAGTTTGCAAACGTGTTTTTATTTTTCTATTTGTGCCTGCTCCCTGCTCGCTGTGATGCTCCTGTCGGTTGTGTCTTTTTCGCGCCTGTGTATAAATATGTGCGCTATATTAAATATATGTTGTTGTTGTTGTTGTTGTTATATATATAAATATATATATATATATATATATATATTGGAAGGAGGCCATTATGTATGCACGATTTGTTGAAATCAACAGCAATCTGGGCACTGTTGTGCTGGTACGATAGCTTCTCTATGCTGCGCACGATTTTTTTGTGTGTTCAGGAGACAACACACTCAGTTGTTCACTGAAGTTTATTCCTCGAGGTACCTTTCGGCTATCACTAGCCATCGTCAGGAGAAGTAGATATAACACAATACAAAACAAAATACACAATACCAAACAGTCCACGATAAACGGTGTTTATATACAAGGTGAGACAATATATCACTCATGTGCCAATGTGGCACCTACATAATGACACCTATGCGGCAAACGGTCGTTACAAAATTAGCACCTATGTGCCAAGGTCGATTGGTGTCGCATGGATGGGAGGGCGACATCTGGCTGTTGTTGAATGTTAATTTCACATTTATTTTTATTAATAAATACAGCTTCAATTATTTTGAGCCTACGGATATCATTTTCTCTGTAAATGATTTCGGTTTTCTCATCCATAGTCTTTCGGTCCACTTTGATTTGATGCTGCTGGCGGTAGTGCCTGGCAATGGCTCCGTCTTGAAGGTATATATATATATATATATATATATATATATATATATATATATATATATATATATATATATATGAGACCTCTATTAGAATGACATGCTGCTCAATGCTCTCAAACCTTCGACCGTAAGGCCCTTCAATTAGATGTGTCGCTCAATTAGATGGTGCCGCTCTAATAGAGGGTTTGCGTATATACTCATATCTAAGGCAATATATATATATATATATATATATATATATATATATATATATATATATATATATATATATATATATATATATATATATGATTTCTAAGTAAATCTCTCACTGTTTAGTGACACTTTCGAAATTCTCGCAATCATTCTTGATAATGGTGTTGCTGATGAAGTGGACCATTTTTGCTGGCATCGGAAAACTACAAGTTATCCGCGAGCGAAATTGCCAGCTCGCCAGGATAGAGTGGTGATGCACTGCTCAGACACCGCTCTAGAACATTGCACGCTCACCAGACTGACACGTACACACACTCGCTCACACACGCGCCCACATATCTGGCAGCATCGGCATGCAGACTGTCGCATCGTTGCCGACGCTCGCGGAGACAGACATTGTCGTTTCCGACGCGTCGCTACCGATGACCGACAAACAACACACACGCACACATCCGTTGACACATCGATCGGCCTCATGCTCAGTCTCACATGCAAGCTGCATTGTGTCGGTGCAGGCACATACACACACAAATACACACACA
The DNA here is from genome assembly GCA_916048095.2 of Sacculina carcini. Lineage (NCBI taxonomy): Eukaryota > Metazoa > Arthropoda > Thecostraca > Sacculinidae > Sacculina > Sacculina carcini. The sequence continues at coordinate 4,109,152 of OU696579.1, read as the reverse complement.
AATACACACACACACACACACACGGACATACATACATACACACACACATACACACACACACATACACGGACATACATACATACGTAGCATGCGGGCGCAAGTTGGCCCATATTTTGTATTTATGTACATACAGCACAGACACAAAAACAACGCACATGCATATGGTGCAAATTTAATTATTATTGGTATAATTATATATGAAACACACCATACTCCGGCAAAGTCTGCATAACAAGTGTTGCATTGCTGTCTGAATAGCTTGATAACAATGGAGATTAAGCGCGCACTTATGCGCTTGCGACTTTACGGCAGTACGTTCGTTTTGTCCATCACGCTGAGTGTGCTTTTTACAATAATAATAGTAATAATAATAATGATGAAAATAATAGCTGGACACAGTTATTGGTCGTGTAGGCCAAGTGGTAGGCCAAGTGGTAGGCCAAAGAGCATCTGTGAATGTGTCCAATGCATTTATACCTAAGTTTTCATAAAATATTCAAGTGCTATCAACACGTATTCATATTTATATATATCTTTCTGTATTATAAGCTTGCAGAAAATATTAAAAATTCCAAGATAACACACCTGTCTGCAAAATTCCAGTTCATAGCTCTAAAAAATATTGTATATGAACTTTGCCACATGTCCTGTACATTTGTATTGATGAGTAGAAATCAGGCTCCATTTAATGAACGCAGCTGATATTTCGTGCCACTTTGATGTCTCACCGTTGATCTAGCCGAAATTCGGTTGCGTTTCATCTCGGCCAGCGGCACATACACACACATACACACACACGTACACACACACACATACACACACACATACACCCACACACACACATACACACACACACACATCTAACATGCATCCGATTTAAACATCAAGGTGAGGCCTATATACAAATGATTTAGCGTTCACGAGCCTGCATAACATGCATTTGCTGTGTACGTATGCATCAGACATCACATACACACACACACACACACACACATACACACACATACACGCAGACACACACAGTCACTTGCACACATACACACATACACACACGCACACACACATAACCACACTCACATACAGACAACAGGAGTATGAATATTGCACTCGAATGTGTGTGTGTGTGTGTGTCTGCATGCGTGTGTGTGGCATGCCATTTGCATGATTGCCTCTCAAGATAGAGCCGTTTGAGGATGACAAAGCATGCCAAAATAACGCAGGCTTGTTATGCGGGCAATGTAGCGGCACTGTGCGGCGTGGAGCACGGTGTCTATTTGAGCTGCGAAATTCAAAATCTGATTTGCACACAATTCATTGTCAGATTACGCTCACTTGCAGAGACGAAAGTTGCCAATTTGTGCCTTTTGCGAGTGTTTTTTCTTCATAAATTGTTGTGAATTTAATGATGCGTTCATGCACGTGCACATATATATTTGTTGAGTGTGCTTTTTACTGTAGCAACAACAACAACAACAACACATGTATTTCATATAGCGCTCTAATTATCATAGGCGCGAGCAACGGCTAGTTATAAAATGTATACAATGTGGAATTAACAAAACAGTATCGCATAAACAAATATATAAGCAGCGATATACTATGAAGGAACAATTGAAAATAACTATGGAGAAAAAAAGAGAAGGAAAAAAAATCAAACAGTTATTCACACAATATAATTATTCATCAGAGGAGACACCGAGAAGATATGTACAAAGAGAAGTGGAAAAAGACCTGTAAGAGAGAGAAGATAGAATTTTAAGAGGAAGATCATTGAACAAACGAGGTCCAGAGAAAAAAAGAGATTTCGAAGACCAGGTGGAGTCGTTGAGAGCACGGGGACAGAAGAGACTACGTGATAGTGAGCGGCCCGGACGATCAGAAACAGTAAGAAGAGAACGGAGATAAGGAGGAGCAGAGTCGGAGTGGATGATCTTGAAGATGATGCAGCAAACCTTGTGATGGATTCGCTGCCTTGCAGGAAGCCATTCAAGTAGGTGGATGAATTTCGAGGTGGGAGTTCCCGGTGGAAGAAGAAAAACAAAACGGCAAGATTGGTTTATAATTTTCTGAAGCGAGCGTATATTTTTACAAGAAACATGAAGATAAAGAGAGTTACAATAGTCTAACCTGGAGAAAATTAAGGACTGTACAAGTGTGATTGCTGTAGCATTATCAAGGAATCGACGTATAGGTTAAAGTTGGCGGAGAATAAGACGGCAGGAGCGAGTCACACGTGATATGTTAATTGAGAAAGAGAGATTGTGATCAAAATGTACACCAAGATCACGAACACACTGAGATAGGGGTAATGGAATTATTGGAGGAGATAATTTGGGAGGATGAAACACAATATATTCAGATTTGGAATGGTTCAAAAGTAGGTGGCGCGATGAAGCCCAAGAAGTAATATTATTCAAAACCGCAGAAATGCAATTTTCAGAAAATTTTGAGATAGGAAAGTAAAGATGTAGATCATCCGCATAAATGTGGTAAGAAATAGGAAAACGATGAAGAAATGGACAGAGAGAAGACATATACAAATTGAACAATAACGATATGATATGCATGAAACGATGAAACGCATGATATTATATTATATGATTCTGTTAATACAAGCAGAAATCATTCTTGTATTAGGTTATTGTGTTTTTACTTAATTGGTGGAAATCAGAGCCATGTCGGAAGCAATAATTCCAGTGTATTACGTTGTTATGCTAACACATTTGAAGGCCTGCTCTTAACCTATATCTTCGCAGGTATAGAAAATGTTTATGGTTTTCAGACAACATTTGCAGATACCCTCCAATACCCCACGTATGTATTCAGTGAAAATATTGAAGCTATCGAATAATGGGTTGTTGAGTTAGAGTTATGTTTCCATGTGGGAACACTATGAACACGGCGACCAACGCTTACCGTTGTGACGGTAAAAACGGGGACATGGATAAAACGGGGACATCGACGCATTTGATACAAGATTTGACGCATTTGAAGGGATTTGAAGGATTTTCACTGTGTGGTGTTAGGATTTTGAAGGAATTCTAAGATTTTTCACCCAACCTGGTGCATGTCTACTGTATGGCGCGGTGGCAGTGAAGTAACAAGTTGCTTGGTGAAAATGGGGACATCGACAAGTTTCTGTTGTTATTTATTGAAGTTATAGGGTTTGTTTTTGGTACGGGCTAGTGTTGAGTTTATATTGGCTATTGGGAGTATTTTTCGTTTAATGTTCAAATCTGAAATCGACTTTTATCGTTTATATAAACGTGTAAATAGTGGATTGAACTTGTTGATGTAAACGTGTCTTTACAGGCTTGTGCATTCGCTAACCGACCTTGGGTGTAGAATTCGCTTGCATTGTGTGTGACTACATTGGTACGCCCGCTTGCGTATGACTATGTTTGATTTGTATATATGCTTGTGTGTCCATCCTGAAGTGGAGTGTGTGCATGTGCAGTCGCGAATGTTGAGTGAGTTGTTGCGCTGCTTGCTGTTGCTGAGTACAGATAATACATTGCCTCCATTATGACCACGCCTTTGACAGAACTGAACTAGTGAAGTGATGCTTAACAGAACTGAACTAGTGAAGTGATGTTTAACAGAACTTAACTAGTGAAGTGATGTTCTTCTTGTTTGCTCGTATTTTTCATCATTTTGTTTTTCTTCGAATATCATTCAAATAGGTGATACTTCCAGATGAAGCACGCTGTAATATACGCGTATCATTCGCAGATCAACGGATAGGCTGAGAGCACCGACAGCCAACGGACCAATGACCAGCTGTGTGTGCCAGCGTTTGTGTATGTGTGCGTGTGTGAAGGGGGACGTGTGGACATAAACACCTGCATTCCACTCAGCTTTCCCAGTGGCTGAACAAAGTATGATTCAGTAAGACATGGTGAAACTATGAGTTTCAGTCGAGCTGGAAATAAGTCATGTATTGTCAGGAAACAGCCAACATTCAGGAAGCGCTTCGATAATCAACAATGTCTTCTTCACAGACGTGTCTTCATTATAGACATAACAGAGCGCATCAAGCATGTGATGCACCGCATACGATCCACGAATGTAGGACTGACAATATAACATGAAAAGTAGGTAACTAATCGAAACTTAAAATACGACAAAAGAATCAAAATGTTACTTGTATATCAGTATAACAAAGTTATAATCAGACCAGTTTTCTATCTGTCAGTTTACTCAGTTTTTTCGCTCTCTCAGTTTACTTTCGCGTTCTTTTCGCGGCCTGCTTGTGCAGCTGTCGTTAGGCTCATTTGTGGTAGGGTGGCGTCAGTAGTACACTGCGCCTGATATGCTTGACAATGTGTGAAGTAGCTTGACAGTTAATTCATGACCTTTTTTGTACGTGTGACTTGGATGAACAGATCATGGTAACACGCGTGTGTGCAGTCAGAACATGTTTAGAAATAGCGTGTGTCCTGGTTGTGTAGCCGCGCTGTTTGGCCAACTCGCATTACATGTGACGCATTGAGCCGACGACCTGTGGTCGTGGGTATATATACCTGTGTTGTACTGACAATAGGGCGGGATACTGGAGACTGGGACAAGATACTGGATACTGACAGAGTGGATAATGAATACTGGGGAGACTATGGAGACTAGAGATACTGGAATGACTAGAGATTAAGTTTTAGGAGTAGCTTTAAGGTAGTAGAGCTGACTGGTTACTGTAAATACACAATTAAACTTCCACTGGGTGACTATTACTTGTTATCGCGGAACATAACAACAAGAGGAACTCAGAAGACTTCACGATCTGCCGAACGACGAAGACCAAGATCAACATCTCAACATATTGGTGTTGTTACAATCAGATCAACGTTTGCAACTATTTTCACGGTCATCTTTACTGATACATATCAATTTGAAACTGGAATGGTCGACATCGACCGAAGCGCCGTCGAGATCAACAACGCTAGAAATACCTGTGGGAAACTGCTAACGAAACTTCCCTTATAAGCTAAATTGTTTTGGAACACAGGTAAACCACAAAAGCCGACATACAATGACCAAAATACAAACATTAACATTTATTTGGTATAGCACATATCAAAAACACACGCGCATAAAACAGCAAGATAAGCCAAAAATATTCACAGAGAAACACAAAACATGAACGAGCACAAGAGTAGCACAAACACAAGACTAATTGACAAAAGGAAACATGACATATCTAAAGAGTGCCGAACGTAATGAGGAATAGAAAGTGGCTGATAGAACAGTACGAGAAGCGAGTTGTACAGTCGGGGAGCAAACAAAGAAAAATAATTTGAAGACCAAGATGACTCGTTCAAGGCTCGAGGGAAGATAAGAGGACGAGGAGCAGTAGACACAGTGAGGAGAACGGAAAAATAAGAGGGTTGACTAGGGTCGTGAATAGGTTTAAAGATAATACAGCAAAGGCGAAAATGAATACGATGAATACGATGGGGAGCCAACGAAACTTAAACAAAAATTAAGATGTATGACGACAAAAAACGTATATGCTCAAGAATTTACTTCTTCAATGACATACGAAGAAAATATGAGGAAAAAAGACATATAAGAGCAAACAAGAAATACATAGCTTCACTAGTCAAGTCCAATCAACTGTTTACGTTTACATAAACGATAAAATTTCATGCCAGCATGGAACATGAACGGATGAACATTCCCAATAGCAAACATGCTCCAATAATAAACACCAGCATGCCCCAAAAACAAACCCTATAAATAACAATAGAAACTTGTCGATGTCCCCATTTTCACCAAGCAACTTGTTACTTTACTGCCACCGCGCCATACAGTAGACATGCACCAGGCTGGGTGAAAAATCTTAGAATTCCTTCAAAATCCTAACACCATACAGTGAAAATCCTTCAAATCCCTTCAAATGCGTCAAATCTTGTATCAAATGCGTCGATGTCCCCGTTTTATCCATGTCCCCGTTTTCACCGTCACACCGTATTCTCAGGATAGGTAAAATTCAGCGCATAAGTGATACCATCTGACACAACTAACGCGAAGGTCAGGTCCACGAATTTGAATGGACACAATAAGTTAATTTATGCTGATTATTGATAAATAATAGTATAAAACAATTATTTTGAGTCAGTTTGGTATTTTTCACGAAATCGAAGTTCTTGTCAAAATGTCTAATGACAAGGCACTTGCTATATGGATAGCATGCCTCTACCTTCCGGTGTAATCGTGTGCAGTGAGAGAGAGTGTGTGTGAGATATTTTGTCTGAGTGAGTGAACATGCTAGTGTGTCTATGTGTGACCGTGTATAGTTGAATTGCGTATTGTGTGCGAGAGTGTGTGAGCAAGTGTGTATATTTGTGTCGTTGTATGTGTGTGTGTGTGTGTTTGTCAAGTGTTGATGCCCCGCGGCGGCGAGAGAGTGACGGTCTCGCCGCCGCTGATTGGTTGCTTCGGTGGATGTGAGGCCTGTGCGTGTTTGTTAGTGTCCGTGTGTGTTCCCGTATGTGACGGTGCAAGCGTGAAGTCGTATTCGAAGTGTGGTGGTGTTGCGACTTCTTGTAGGCGCTCGTGGGGGGTTATGCCCACACGCGCATGTCTGTAATATATTTTAGTGTTTTTAGTATCTTACAAGCTTTTTCGACTTTTTTGTTTGGAAGTGGTTTTCGTCTGCGACCCGGCTTCAGCAGCGGAGTGCTCTCCAGTATTAGCAGCGACCTGAAAGACGTGATGGGGTCCTGGGCGGCATCTAGCATTAAAACCGCCATCTAGCATTAACATCGCCATCTAGCATTAAAACCCGCCCGTTGTGCAGAACAATTAATAAAGTAAAATAAATATTGAATTAATAAAAAACTATTAGAAATTGTAAAAGAAGAAGTAAACCCATAAAAAGTCTTAACCAATAGAAAAGTCTAAATATGAATGTTTCTATTTTATATGTGGCAAACTATTTTCCCTAGCATTAAAACCCGCCCGTTGTGCGGAGGAATTCATAAAATGGAATTAATGTTCATAAAAATTCATATTCTTAAAAAATATTCCAAATTAAAAAATGAAAACTCATAAGTGTCTTACTCAATAGAAAAGTCCAAGTGTGAATATTTTTATTTTTATTTTGACATAATATTTTACCTCAACCCGCCTCATATATAAACCCACCCATTGTGCGTAATAATTCAGAACACAAACACGTAACAAACAATGAAAATTCTAGCATGTAAACCCGCCCGTCGTGCGAAACAGTTCATACTATTAGATTTGTATTCAATTCATAAGAGAAAAAGAATATGAATTAAAAAAGAGTGGAGTAAACCCATAAAAAAAGTCTAAATCTCTATATTTTCATATTTATTTTCACAAAATAGTTTGCCTAAACCGCCTCATATTTATACATGCACGTCGTGCTGAATAATTCAGAACTCAGACACGAAACAATGAAAAATGACTACACTTTTTCATCATAATGTTTCCAAAATATTTTTATAACTTAACATCACCGTCTAGCATTGAAGCCCGCCAGTTGTGCGGAGCAATTCATAAAATGAAATTCATATTTAATTCATAAACATATTGCAAATTAAAAAAGAAAACAGATATACTCATTAAAATCTTACTCAATTAAAAAATCTAAATATTATAATTTTTATTTTTATTTTGACAACTCATTTTCCTTTAACCCGCCTCATATTGAAACCCGCCCGTCCTGCTCAGCAATTAATAAAATACAATGCATATTCAATCCATAGAATAAACTGAATATAAATTATAAAGCAAAAATTTAACCTGTAAATACGCTCACCAATAAAAACTCTAAATGTGAATATTTTAATCATAAATTTGACAAAATATTATGCCTTAATCCACCTCATATTTAAACCTACCCGTCGTGCGGAATAATTCAGAACACTAACACGTACAAAACAATGAAAATTCTAGCATGTAAACCCGCCCGTCGTGCGAAACAGTTCATACTATAAAATTTGTATTCAATTCATAAGAGAAAATAAATATGAATTAATAAAGAAAAGAGTACACCCAAAAAAAATCCTGTTTATACCTGCACGTCGTGCTGAATAATTCAGAACTGTGACACAAAACAATGAAAAATGACTAATTTTTTATCATAATGTTTTCAAAATATATTTATAACTCAACATCACCATCTAGCAATAAAACCCGCCCTTTGTGCAAAACAATAAGTAAAGTAAAATCAATATTGAATTAATAAAAAATGATTAGAAATTAACAAAGAAAAAGTAAACCCATAAAAAGTCTTAACCAATAGAAAAGTCTAAATGTGAATGTTTTTATTTTAGATGTGGCAAAATATTTTCCCTCGAACTGCCTCGTATTTAAACCCGCCCGTCGTGCGGAACTATAAATAGAATATAATGAAACAAAAAGCAAAAAGCTTATCCAATAGAAAAATATAAATTTGTAAATTCATGTTTTAATTATTGACGAAGTTTTTATCTTCAACACTGCTCAAGTTCACACCCATCCTTCGTGTGTAGTAATTCATAAGTGTAACACAATCAAAACATTGAAACCTTCTGTCATCTCTATAATTCCAGATTTATGCGTCCGCTAAAACAGCACATTCATATAGTTGGCATTGCATGATATTACAACCCATATCTTTATGCAACTTAAGTTTATGCAGCTTGAAATTAAACCAATTAAATTATACAGTAAAATTCAGCATTTAACTTTGTTCCCAGTAGTATTTTACCCGCCCGTCGGTCGGAACAATTCATGTGTAAATATTGAGGACAATAAAGCCTTTCTATTCAGTATAGTGTAGCATTAATTAAACTATACCCAATAAAACCACACTATCCATGCTTGGAATAGTAGAGAAATGAATTAATATTAGTCGCCCGGTGTTCAAGTGTAATTTTGGATGTATTTGATAATGTTGCCAATTTTACACGTTTTTTTGTATCATTTGTGGGTATAAATTATAGCTTACTTGTAGAACACAAAATTATCTACACAGTAGTATATTCCTGTGTAATCGCAAGTGCGCATAATAGCTGTCAAATTGGAAATATGTCCTTTTGACTTTACACCGCCGTAACTTCCTTCTGAAACACTTTGGAAAATTACAAATTATACCGTATTGTAGAAAAAATGATTTCTAGCACGATGGTATACTTTATTTTTATGTGTAACAGACAGTTACTGATAAATAGTAGAAAAATGAATTAATTTGAGTCGCCCGGTGTTCAAGTGTAATTTTGGATGTATTTGAGAATTTTGCCAATTTTACACGTTTTTAGTATCATTTTTGGGTATAAATTATAGCTTATCTTGTATAACATAAAATTCTCTACACAGTAGTATATTCCTGTGTAATCGCAAGTGCGTAAATTGTGATTGGACTTCAGTGAAATTAAATCAGTGTATATTCATGTGTAATCGCAAGTGCGCATAATAGCTGTCAAATTGGCAACATGACATTTTGACTTTACACCGCCGTAACTTCCTTCAGATACACTTTGGAAAATTACAAACTATACGTATTGTAAAAAACAAAATTTCTAGCACGATGGGATACTTTATTTTAATGTGTCGCAAACAGTTTTCTAAGAAATTGGTAGAAAAATGAATTTATTTTAGTCGCCCGGTGTTCAAGTGTAATTTTGGATGTATTTGAGAATTTCGCCAATTTCACACTTTTTTTGTATAATTTGTGGGTATAACTTATAACTTTTCTTGTAGAACACAAAATTATCTACACAATAGTACAATTTTAATAGATGTACCATTAATGGTTTAGGAGAAATAGATAGCGGAATATTGACCACAATGTTCATGTGTTTTTGTGCTAATTTTGTCTTTTTGACTTTGTCATTTACACTTCACACCGCCGTCCCTTTTTTAATTTCTTTGGAAAATTAAAAAGTATACCGTGTTGTAGAAAACAAATTTTCCAGCATGATGGTATTATTTATTTATATGTGTGATAATTAGTTTTTGAGAAATAGATAAAAAAATATAGAAAATCGGACGCGTGGAGTTTGAATAAAATTTTGAATGTAGATTGAATTTTTTCCCATTTTAGCTGTTTTATATTAAATTTTTGGGTATGAATTATGTTTTGTTGTATATAACAGAAAATTTTCTATACAGTGGTATAATTTGTATAGTTGAACCATTGCTGGTTTAGGAGGAGTAGTCTGCAGAATATTGACCAAAATTTTCGCGTTTTTCAGGGTTCATTTTGTTTTTTCATCGCTATAATTTTTTTTTTGAAATAACTTAATATGTAACTTGATTTAACTTTCAGTGTAGACAAGAAGATTTCCAACGTGATGGTATAAATTGTTAGCGATTAGGCCAAGTGGTGGCCGAGTAGGAGCTGATAGAAAATGGACCAAGGAGGATGGGAAAGACAGCTTACATATTATATATATATATATATATATATATACTGGTAAATCTGCACAAAACCATATGCACAAGACATCACAAATGATGCAACATAGCTCAGAGATGTGCACACAATATAACGTGATTAATACAATAAGAAACACACGCCACATAGGAAAAGTATATATGCAAAAGTGTGAAATGATATTATACAGAGTTCAATCTAGGGGAACGTATATATAATAAAGTAATATCGAGAGCGCAGTAGAAAACATTCAGCACTCGCCAAATCGCGGGAAGCTCAGCAGCATGATGTCCAGATTTTCATCAGTCAAAATGAAGCGGTAAACATCAACAACAGTAACGTTGGGACCAGATGGCAGAAAGTCACTCAGAGCGGGGCAGCTTAGACAATAATGCTTCCACGAAGTACCTCCAAGTGTGTCACACAATGGACAACACGAAGATTGAGGGCGAAGTTCACTGGCACATACTCGCCATTCAGGTCTGTAGCCTGAACGCAGGCGGGCGGAAATCACATTGTGTCGCCGTATATTTTGTCCGCAGCGGCGATAGCGGTGTGGATGTTGACAGAAGTTGGCATGGTGCTGCACTGAAACACTGGTGGCGCGCAGCTGAGAGCGGCGTTCCGCAATTGTGCGACGTGTAGCTCCACGAATATTTGATAACAAGTGATAAGGGAGGAGCAGAATCATCAGGGAGGGGTAGAAAACAGGCGCGTTTAGCAATTTTATCTACATGGTCACTATGTGAGACGCTTATATGTGAAGGAATCTAAACAAAGCATATAGTGAGGAAGCGTGTGAGTGATAATGAAAGCCAGTTGAGAATCCATTGGAAAAGAGAAGGAAATGCAGGCTGTTGGTTTGACAGCAGCAGCAATGCCGATTGTGAGTCACAGATGATTACACCACTCAAATGACGCCGACACATCAGGGTACCTGCATCCAACAAGACACAAAGCTCGCAGAAAGAGTAGCTAGTGGCCTCCACTAGTCTTCGCCCAACCCAGCCTGACGGTGGCGGCGCCATATCTGGAGAAAACACTGCACACCCAGCACGACCATCGGATTGTATGGAGCCATCGGTATAGACGCGAACTGTCACTGATTGAGAGACCAATACATAGTTGATAGTTTTCAGGCTAACTTGCTGTTGATATTCTGGCAATTAAGAAGTGTGAACAGGTGTGTATGTCACATCAGGAAGGGGCAAAAGCCATGGTGGAGGTTTAGGGCTTGTAAGCGATAGTGGCGGCATATTGAGCACACGAAGTGAATTAGCCATCCTACAGATGAGTAGTAGGCCGCCTGGGCGGAGTTTAAGGTTGTAGGACGAGTGAGTAATGGCTTGGTGAATAACGGCTGTAACGGGTGCGCGAAGTGGGTAGTATAGACATTTAGCAGTGATACAAGCCATGTTGAAAGCAATTCTTTCTCGTATTGAAGGCAGATTCAATTCAGCATGAGGTTTGCAACTTGAGTGGTTATAGGACAGCCAATAATTGCACGCATAGCTCGATTTTGAAATGTTTCAAGGGGCTGCATATGAGCTTTCGGAAGTTGTACGAGCCTAGGAGTGAGATAGTCAATGACTCAACGGATATATGAAATATATATGGTTCGGGCTATATAGATCGAAATACCGTTGATGTTGTGAGTCAGCCAACAAAGGGGTGCCAATCGCATTTCTAGTCATGAAACCAGCTGTTCAATGAAAGGGTGCTGGCCTCGATTACTAGTTCGTGAGATGTGAACGGGCAATCCGAGTTAGTGGTACTGGGTGCAGTAAGGAATTGTCAACGCACCGAGCTGAAATTGTGGTAGACTTTCGACAGGACGTGGATTGTGGATTCTACTTTTAGTGGCGGATACCTGCAGGCCACAAGCTATGGCAGACACGTTAAAAGCATCAAGGAAGTTTTGTAAGGCAAATGGTGAAGCAGAATGAATGCATATGTCGTCCGCATAACAAGAAATTGTAACTCCAGGCGTGTGTGGTAGAAGACTTAACAAACGATGCATACAGATATTAAACAGAAGGGGACTCAAAACACCACCCTGTGGTGTTTCAAGATCAAAACGATGGTATGAGCTGTAGGCACCGTTAAAATACACTGGTGAATACCGGTTGGAAAGGAATACTTTTATACACTACAGTAGTTTGCCCTTCAAACCAAATGGCACCAGTTGATCTAGAATTATATCACGATTAGCGAAATCCAACGCACTTGTAAAGTCAATGAAGACAACTACACCATTAGGAGAGAGCCGAGAATACACTAATAGTATACAATGATGAGGTACCCGACCCAGGTGGAAGCCGAACAGTTGAGACGACAGCATATCCTCGAGGCGGTATAATAAACGAGAAAAGAGGTTAATGCAATTGGACGGAACTTATTTGAATTCGGTTTAGGAACAGAATCAAGGTGGAGAGGGTCCATGATGGTGGTAAAATTCCAGTTGAGAGACACATATTTTATATGCGCAGCAGTGTGCTTCCTGGAACTTGGTACAGCTGGCGGAGTACATCATATGTGATGCCGTCGTCACGGGTGTATATGCCCTACATCGGGACAGGGCTCTATAAAGTTCAAATGCGGTGATGGGTGCGTCTTCATCATCATCAGGTGAAAACAAGGCGGCATATAGTCGACTGCATCTGGAAATATCTCCCAATGATAGGCATCTCGAATGGGAGAAGGAAGAAGCGAGGTATTTGATTGATCACCCCATTCGTTAATTGTCGCCTGGGCGAACCCGATTGGATCGTGGTGTCCAATTTGCGTTGGCTGTTGCTTGACAACCTGCTTTATAAGGCGCCCCATGGTGCTAACACTAGTAGAGTGGTTTAAACGGTTTGTGAACTCGTCCCAGAGGAGTTCTTGATGAACGATCTGTAAAGAAGACAGACTTTCCCGAGACCTTTGATAAATATTAAGGTGGGAGATTGATGAAGATTGAATTAATTAGAAGCCAGTATCTGTTGTAGGGCGCTCAGCACGATGCAATTGATGAGCGGCATGCGATGATGCAATGCGATGACTATGAGAGGAGCGGATATGTGGTTTGGAAACATAACGGGAATGGAAATCGTGCGTGAAACGAACCCAAGAAGAGTATAAGTTAGACGGCGAATGTAAAGGAGCATTAAATATACATGCAGGCATATATTATATATATGTAGGACAATATTTCAAAGGAACAGAAATGCGAATCCGAGCGGAATAAGGAACCGGTCGTGTCATAACTGAGTAAATGAAACCTATAGCAATGTGATCAGAAAGAAGGGTAGGAATGGAGAGAGATGAGAGGCGGGAGGAAGTTATGCCAGATAAAGTAATGTGATCAAGTGTGTCACCGCGAATATGTGTGGTGCCACCTGTATTCCATCTGGTAAGACTGTGAGTCAGAATAAAGTGGACTAAGAGACGACCATTCCTATTTGAAAAAGGTGACATATTGCCAAACTGTACGTGCCTAGCGTTGAAGTCTCCGGTATATATGATTCCCTGTGGTGCGGATGCAGGAGAGGGCAATTGGCTAAATGAAAAACCGGAAGGTGAGCAATAGACGTAGCACAGTTGAAATGATGAGTTACCACAAAATATGTCAAATAGCTGGTAGGTTGTGTCTGTATGTGTTGAATTTGACAAGTGCTGGTGTGATATCGAAGAATGAATGTAAGTGACCAATGTATGCCGGGTATGATGAACGTATGTCTTGTAGCCTCTGATAGGGGGGGGGGGCTTCAGGAGGAGCTCTATGGCCGATGAAAGCTTCCTGAATGAATTAAATTTGGAGCTGGTATACATATATGTATGCCAAAAGTGCTGATAGTTATTGAAATGAGGCTAGACCACATATGTTCTACGAAACTGCACTAATGTCAACGACCGGCATGACGGGTGTTCTTGCACAGTATGCCTGAGCGCTTCAAAGGAGTTGAAGAACATGAATAAATTGAGGATGAAGGTGGAATTGAGCTTAGAACAGAAGGGGTAATGTGAGTGATCGATGGTGATGACTTGAGAGAATTCTGTGCCAGACAGGTTTCAATTGTTTCTTGGCGTTTTTAGAATTTTTCGATTGTGACTCTGTGAGACTCCGTTAGGGAGGTCATTGACGTTTCAACGATAGATTGACTGGCGGTAACAAGGGACAATTGATGTTCGAAGCCAGTATTCTTCGACTCAAAAGCACTGCTGTCTCGCTTTAGCGAATCTACGGCACTTTTCAGAGCCAATAACTGAGGTTATAGGGTATGTTGCTGGTAAGCAGACGCACTAGGGGGGAGGGGGTGGCCCCGCATAATTCATTTTTTGTGCAGGCGAGACAGCTGCTGTGACAGAGGATTCGACAATCCCTTGAGCCGGCTGGAAAGATGCTGTGACGGACACACCTGTAGGAGGTGCTTCTGGAGCAGCCTGGGCGACCACTACCGGTCGTCGGCGACAGCCATGCCAAACATTGACACCTTGCTGGTGGCAACGTGGATAACGCCATTTGGCGGTGATCTCTCCTGGCGTTGTCGCGAGATGTAGACGATTGAAGATGTGACCGTTGAAATTTTTAACTTCTGCGAGTGATGAATTCAAGCGCAAGGTCTAGCGTACTTCCTTAAACCAACGAAATTTGGTTTCCACACCTGGTGAGCCACTAAATTTTAGTTTCACGTACAGTGAGCGAGGTGCGAAAGCTGGCATCGGCTGTGTCTTTGATATTTGTTTTTGCGGCGGTTGCGTTGATGGCTGGCGTTTTTGTGGGCTACGGCTAACTGCATCAGCAGCGGACAACACAGGAGGAAATTCAGTTTCATATCGACGGTGTGCTTCTTGGTTGTCGACCCGTGAGGTCTTGCTCGGGTGACTAATGTTCTCTTCGCTTGATTGCAATAATTTTTGTTGACGCTTGGATGCAACCACACACTCTGTGGTGTTCGAATACTCCATGGTGTTTTGCTCGCTGACAACCAGATTGGGAATATATGGACCTGAGTAGACCATAGTCATAGCACAATGGTGTTTGTGCTACATTCATTTGACAGCGCAGATGAAGACCACTTGTGTGTAGCAGATGTAGAACCATACACGACCAAGGTCAGAACGAGAATCTATGTGTGTGTATGTGTATGTGTGTATGTGTGTCTTTATGTGTGTATGTGTGTGTGTGTGTTGGCGTTTCAAACGAATTTCATACCCACGTGTGTATGTGTGTGTGTGTATGTGTGTATATATGTGTGTGTGTGCAATGTTTACTCCTGCTCTCTGCTGCTCTGCTCTCTAAACTTGAAAAAGTGTATCTTGTTATTATCTTTTCATGTATGAGCAAGTACCGCATGTAAGTCTCAGTCGATCTGATGTTCTGGCACTGATAAGCGCGTAAATAAGCTTTTGCTTATTGGACTTTGTCACCATTGATTTGTTTACTTTTTCAAATGTATGCAATACTACTGGAATGTGACAATATACTTACTTACACAAGCACACACAGTCTTGATCACACCATTCTGTACGACAAATTGGAAAACCTGGGTATCAGAGGAGTTTGTTTAAAATTGATAAAAAGCTACCTGTGCGATAGGAAACAGTTCGTCGCATGCAATAATGAGGTGTCGCCGGCTCTTGCTATTCAAAATGGAGTTCCACAAGGCTCGATTCTCGGGCCAACGCTGTTCCTGATATTCATTAATGACATAATAAACGCCAGCGAGAAATTTCACTACACCATTTATGCAGACGACACCACTCTGTTACTAAAAGATGACTCACTGGACAAACTGCACACCACTTTAACTGAGGAATTTGAAAAAATTAATAGATGGGTTCAAGACAATAAGTTAAAAATAAACAACAGTAAAACAAAATGTGTTTTATTTAAGAACAGATCACTTCAATTTGACTTTCCAGCAATATCTATTAACGGAGAGCCTATATCTATGGTAAAACAAACAAATTCCTTGGATTATACATCGACGAAAATTTAAATTGGAGACATCAAATTGAGGAAGTGGGCAGCAAGCTCTCAAAAATTACTGGTATATTTTATCGCACAATACACAATTTATCTGCAGACTTAATGATGAACCTGTACTATTCACTCTTCTACCCGCATATAACATACTGCTTATCAATATGGGCGAACATTTGGCCAAGTTTTCTCAAAACTATACAAATTGCACAAAACAGGTTCCTCCGGTGCATTTACTTCATGAAAAAACACCAATCAACGGAACAAGTTTATCACAACCAAAACATACTGAACATTAACTCTGTAGCAGCACGGCGTATGCAAACACTGGCGTGGTTGATGAGCGAATGAATGTATTACACAGTGAAGGGTGAACGAACGTACAACGCAACTTGTGTCCAGTGACACTCACACACGCGCACATGCACACAGGCATACAAACAATAATACACACACACACTCATACACGCAGTGACGTCAGTATGGATAGCCAACACACTGGCCGCTGCCATATATCCATATAAATATACGACGAGCGGGGCCACTGGCCACAGCCCCCCCACAGGTGCCTGCACCGACTACCTGAAGCGATATGGAGGCCGCACTGGTCTGGAGCGCCGGGACCAGATTCTGACAGTCGGCGGAGATGTTGACGCTGGTGATGGAGTTTGAACTGGCGTCTGTGGGGAATCAGCATGAACTGGCGCTGGAGACGAGGCCGCGAGTGGCGTCTGTGAAGTCTGGTCACTCCGCTCCAAATGTGCGGGCTTCAGTCGGTCCACTGCAACCGTATCTTCCTTGCCGTTATTGTTTATCACAAACGCCTTCTCCCCTCGATGAATCACCGCATATGGTCCTTGGTATGGAGGAGATAGCGGGGCTCTAACGCTGTCCACCCTTACGAACACGTGCGAAGCGGTTGACAGTGACGGTGAGATGAAAGGCCGGTGGGCGTCATAGCGGCGATGCCAAGCTGTCGGTACAGGCTGTAAGTCAGCAAATGACTTCACCAACTGGCGCGCCATCTCACTCGCTGGAGCTGGATGAGTCTCAGTGAAAAATTGACCTGGAAGCCGGAATTTCTCCCCCAGAACGAGTTCTGCAGACGACGTTCCTATGTCGGGCTTGTACGACGAACGCATTCCCATTAGTACGACGGGGAGAGCTGATGGCCAATTGATATTATTTTGCAGTGCAGCTGTCAATGATGCCTTCAGTTGCCGGTGCATGCGCTCAACCAGACCGTTCTGTTGGGGCATGTAGGCGCAGGACGTGGTTAATTGTGCTCCAAGTAACGCCCACAACTCTTTCCAGAGGTCAGAGACAAACTGACGCCCTCGGTCTGACGTGATAGAGAGACACATGCCGAACCTGGCCACCCAGTCCAACAAAGCTTTAGCGCATTCCGGTGCTGTCGCTGTTACCATCGGAACCGCCTCCGGGTAGCGAGTGAACCGATCAATCACGGTGAATATGTACCGGTATCCGCTGACCTAGGGTAGAGGGCCTACAATGTCCACATGGAGACTTTCAAATCGACCGGAAGGCAGAGGTGGGCGACGAAGAGGAGTACGCTGGTGCCGCGCGACTTTGCACTGCTGACAATGCAAACAGCTTTTGGCCCATGTGGCAACTTTCGAGGAGAGCCGAGAAAACACAAATCTTTCCGAGATCAAGCGGCGTGTCACTCTGGCGCTGGGATGGTGCATGTTGTGGAACCGCTCGTACACCTCACGTTGCAGGGACACTGGTACTAAAGGACGATCTACACCGGTCGAAATGTCGACGATGAGGCCCGTCGAATCACCGTCAACGCTACGTCGCACGATGTTGAGCGACGGAGATGCTGCCAGAGACGCCACTTCTTCACAGGTCTGCTGTGCTTTCGCCAAACGCGACGAATCCATATTCTGCTGCGCTTCCGTGTACACGACGGACGAATGGTGCGTAGATTCTCTGGAGACGAGCGTCGGTGGCCGACTCAGACAGTCGGAAACCACATTGTCGAGTCCGTTGATGTGAAGTATGTCGGTCGAAAATTCACTAATGAACGCAAGCTGTCTCTGTACGCGCGGCGAACGTTCGGATGAGCTGGTGAAGGCGTATGTGAGCGGCTTGTGGTCAGTCCACAGTTGGAGTCCTGGGCGGCCTTCTAGCAAGTGGCGAAAACGTCTTATGGCACTAAAGAGCGCATGAAGTTCTTTGTCGCCTGTACACCAGCGAAGCTGGGCACCCTGAAGCTTCCGTGAGTGGTATGCTAGAGGAACCCACACTCCACGTTGCTTCTGCAATATCACCGCTCCCACAGCTGTATCAGACGCATCGGCCACCACTCTGGTCGGGGCATCGTTCCAAGGAAACGCTAGACGAGATGCGTGGGCTAGCGCCCGTTTGCTCGCCTCAAAAGCAGAGTTTTGAGCCTCCGTCCAGTGAAAGGTGCGCTGACCGGAACTGCACACGTCATGGAGTGGCTGTACCAGCGCTGCAAGGCCTGGGATAAATCGATGAAAATGATTGATCATACCCAAATAGCGTTTACACTCATGAACGTTTCCTGGTGGATGTACAGCGACAAGATCGGCCACTTTGTCCGGCAGGGGTTCGATGCCGTCGGCGGAAACTTTCAGGCCGAGAAAGCGCACCTCAGACCTACCAAAAACACATTTTTCTGGTTTGATGACCAGTCCAGCCTTTTGGAGGCGGCGGAACAGCTCGTAAAGGTCGCGACGGTGCTGCTCAGCATCCGGTGAGTAGATCAGGATGTCGTCAATGTACACGTAAACATTGGACATACCGCGAAGCACTGAATCCATCAGTCGCTGAAACGTCTGCGCAGCGTTGGACAAGCCAAATGGCATGCGTCGGTATTCAAAGAGACCGAACGGGGTTGTGATCGCTGTCTTCTTCTGGTCCGGTCCGTACACAGGAATTTGAGAGAACGCCCGTGCGAGGTCGACAGTGCTGAAGATTGTTGCTCCACACAGCCGATCTGCAAAGGTCTGTAGGTGAGGTACCGGGTACCGGTCCGGAACAGTGAGTGCGTTGAGACGCTCATAGCACCCCACCATTCGGTAGGACCATCCTCCGTTTTTGTCAACTAGGTGGATCGGGCTGGACCACGGAGATGAAGATGGCACGACAATACCCTGACTGACCAGATATTCCAGCTCTTTCTTCGCTGCTGTCAATTTTGCCGGCATGAGGCGACGTGGTCGGGCGTGTACCGGATTTCCGCGAGTTATTATTCGGTGTTCAACTCCTGGAATTGTGACGGCGGGGAATCCGCACGGGAGAGTCGACAGCTGCTTGAACACACTCGAAAAGCGTATGTCACAGAATAACTTGCCGTCGCCTTCCTTCTGATCATCAGATCGAACATGTGCAAGCAGAGGATGACTGTCATGTTTGTGTATGTGACTGGCAGTTGACAGAAATGTCGCGCTATCGGTTAGCCGGTGACTGCGCATATCTACCAGCAGTCCGAACTCACGTAGGAAATCTGCGCCGAGAATCGGTGTGGGCACTGCTGCTACAATAAATTTAAACGAGTATGACCGACCCAGGCCGAGATCCACGTTCAGGTCGCGTCCGACCTCGTACACAGGTATTATGGAACCGTTGGCAGCGCGGAGTCTTGGTCGGTGTAGAACACAGCGGTTCTCTTGGTCTGCAGGTAGCAAGGAGACTTCAGAGCCGCTGTCAACGAGATATCTTCGACCCGTGAGATCAGTGACATACAAGAGATGGCACTCACGATTGCTGCAGCCAGACGTCGCCATTACCGTCGGCTGCTCGGCTCGTTTCCCGGAAAAGTTTTGAAGTCACTTGTGAACGTACAGGACCCGAGACACTTGCGGGCTGCGGGGCCGAGCTTACGATGCAGGCGGCACCACCGGTCAGTGAAGGCGGTCGGCTGCGATGACTTGTGGCGTGAGGGACTTTGTCTCCGTTGTGGCCCTGGTGATTGTACAGTTGCATTACGTCCGCTGCTACGAAATCTAACCGCATTAGCTGTGTGATCCATGTCGATCTCGCTGTCATTCGGAGTCACATGCGCCACCACAGGGAGGGTCGGCAGAGCTGGTTGATGGTAAGTATCAGCGCGTAGGGCGACATCGCGGAGGCAATCACTGTTGAGCCAGTCGCGGCAGAGCAACTGCAGATTATCTGGCATTCTGCACAGGAAAGCCTCACAAATAATTTGATAGTCCGTGTCGTCTGGATAAAGAATGGCAATATCCTCGAACAACTGTGATGGTTTTCTTGAGCCGAGCTGTCTTGGAAGGCTCTCGAATCGTCTGAAGCGCTCCGCAGAGGTGAGCTGTAGTCTGCTCCTCAATCTGCGCCGCAGAAGATCGTAGCAGTCTGAAGCAAGAGGCGACTGAGACACAATGTCTTTTACAAGTCGGAATTGAGACGGTGGCAGTTTCGCGAGCAATTTGCGGAACTTTGTTGTCTGCGTAGAAATGCCTCCGTCTTCCAGCAGATTGTCGCACATTAACAGCCATGTGTCAATGTCGATCTCATCAAAAGCTGGCAATTCAACGCGAACTGGAGCGCAAAAAACATCGGCTTTTTCATCCGGCATGTTGGCTGTTGACGAGAAGTTAATCTCGTTTGGATCACTGAAAAATTCGCTCGAAGAAAGTCGGGGTCACCACTTGTAGCAGCACGGCGTATGCAAACACTGGCGTGGTTGATGAGTGAATGAATGTATTACACAGTGAAGGGTGAACGAACGTACAACGCAACTTGTGTCCAGTGACACTCACACACGCGCACATGCACACAGGCATACAAACAATAATACACACACACTCATACACGCAGTGACGTCAGTATGGATAGCCAACACACTGGCCGCTGCCATATATCCATATAAATATACGACGAGCGGGGCCACTGGCCACAACTCCATGCGCCAATACTTCGCAGCATTGCTGATACCTAAAACAATACGGTGTGGATCACCGTTTCAATTGCTGAACAGAGAAGGACTGACAAAATCAAGCAACATAGATCTGGAAGTACCGTCATATAGAACACGAATATACAAGAACAGTATTTAGATGCAAAATGTATGGAGTACTCACGTGTCTGGTGGATAAATGATATAAGATGAAGTTGAACTTCTTCAGACACAAGTATTTATTTTTTACCACAACGTTTCGCCTTACGGCTTTATCAAGCAGTGATAACACATCGTCAACCATTGTAAGAAACCAAATTCACAAAAATATGTTAAAACACGTGATCATACATTAATTGGATATCTGACATAAAAATATATATATATATATATACATGCATATATATATATATATGCTCGTATATATTTATATATATATGTATATATGTGTATCTATATATATAAAAGAGATCCTCTGTGTGTCTGTGTGTGTGTGTGTGTGTGTCTGTGTGTGTGTTCGACCCTCCTTGGTCCATTTTCTATCAGCTATTATTCGGCCACCACTCAGCCTACCCGCTAACAATTTATACCATCACGTTGGAAATTTTCTTGTCTACACTTTAGATTAAATTTTAAATTTCAAAAATGAAATCAAAAAAATTTATAGCGGTGAAAAGACAAAATGAACCCTGAAAAATGCGAAAATTGTGGTCAATGCTCTGCCATCTACTCCTCATAAACCAGAAATGGTACAGCCAAACAGATTATACCACTGTGTAGAAAATTTTCTGTTTTACAAGATAGGTTATAATTCATATCCAAAAATAGAACATAAAAGATGTAAACATGACAAAATTTCAATCTATATTCAAAATTATATTTATACTCCACGCGTCCGATTTTCTATACTTTTTTCTCTATGTATCAAAAACTAATTATCACACAACTAAATAAATAATACCATCATGCTGGGAATTTTGTTTGCTACAACACGGTATAATTTTTAATTTTCCAAAGTGTATTAAAAAAAAGTTACGGCGGTGTGAAGTCAAAATGACAAAGTCTAAAATGCAAAATTAGCACTGGAAACCGTGAATGTTTTGGTAAATATTCCTCTATCTATTCCTCATAAACCAGCAATGGTACAGCTATAAAAATTATACTATTGTGTAGATAATTTTGTGTTCTACAAGAAAAGTTATAATTTATACCCACAAATGATACAAAAATGTGTAAAATTGGCAAAATTGTCAAATACATCCAAAATTACACTTGATCACCGGGCGCCTAAATTAATTCATTTTTCTACCTATTTCTCAGGAACTATTTGTCACACATTAAAATAAATTATATCATCGTGCTGGAAATTGTATTTTTTTAAATGCGGTATAATTCTTAATTTTCCAAAGTGTATCTGAAGGAAGTGACGGCGGTGTAAAGTCAAAAGGACATATTGCCAATTTGACAGCTATTATGCGCACTTGCGATTACACAGGAATATACTACTGTGTAGAGAATTTTGTGTTCTACAAGAAAAGGTGTAATTTATACCCACAAATGATACAAAAAACGTGTAAAATTGGCAAAATTCTCAAATACATCCAAAATTACACTTGAACACCGGGTGACTACAATTTATTCAATTTTATACCCATTTCTCTGGAACTATTTGTCATACATTAAAATTAATTATACCATCGTGCTAGAAATTTTGTTTCCTACAGTACGGTATAATTATTAATTTTCCAAAGTGTATCTGAAGGAAGTTACGCCGGTGTAAAGTCAAAAGGACATATTGCCAATTTGACAGCTATTATGCGCACTTGCGATTACACAGGAATATACTACTGTGTAGAGAATTTTGTGTTCTACAAGAAAAGCTATAATTTATACCCACAAATGATACAAAAAACGTGTAAAATTGGCAAAAGTCTCAAATACATCCAAAATTACACTTGAACACCGGGCGACTAAAATTAATTCATTTTTCTACTATTTCTCAGTAACTATTTGTTACACATAAAAATAAATCATACCATCGTTCTAGAAACCTTTTCTTCTACAATACGGTATAATTTGTAATTTTCCAAAGGGTATCTGAAGGAAGTTACGGCGGTGTAAAGTCAAAAGGACATATTGCCAATTTGACAGCTATTATGCGCACTTGCGATTACACAGGAATATACACCGATTAAATTTCACTGAAGCCCAATCACAATTAAGAATGCATCATATTATCTCCAAGCATGGATGGTGTGGTTTTATTGCGTACAGTCTAATTAATGCTACACTCTACTGAATATAAAGGCTTTATTGTCCTCAATAACGTTCCGCACGACGGGCGGGTAAAATGCTATTGGGAACAAAGTAAACTATTGAATTTAACTGTGTAATTTAATTGGTTTAATTTCAAGTTGCATAAGCATAAGTTGCATAAGGATATGGGTTGCAATATCATGTAATGCCAACTTATGCTGTTTTAGCGGAAGCATTAACCTGGAATTATAGAGATGACAGAAGGTTGCATTGTTTTGATAGTGTTGTGGAAAAACATGTTTTCTAAATTGAAACATAAATTTCACATTTAGACTTTTAGATTAGCTATAACTTTCCTGTGGGTTTGTTTTTCTTTTTCAATTTGCACTAATTTCTTTATGAATTGAATATTAATTATATTTTATGAACTGTTCCGCACGACGGGCGAATCAAATGTATCTATAAAGAGTGGGTTTAAATGATAGCGAGGTATATGATATTTTGCTAGCAGTAAATATTCTAGCGATAAAAGTAGAATAGCTCTTAAGCAAATGATTTTGGAGAATGATGTGAACCTTTAAATATATTTTGCGATCTGATGATATATGTATTAGGAATAATACGTAGCAGAATATAGATTGCATAATATAATATCGGCTGTAATATCAAGGGCTGCATTATCGATGTAATCCAAAAAATAACAACTGTATGAATATGATGCATTAGTGGAAGCATTAACCGGGAATTATGAGATAATATGATAATGGTGTATAATTATATCGCCTTATGCAACAGATGTGAATTTAGCTGCCTCACAGTTTGGTTCCGATACTATATTGGCGGGTTGAGAGAAAAGTATTGGTGGGCCACGTGTTTGGGACCCCTGGGGTAGATAATCTCAGTCTTCTGATTACAAATTATGATCGCATCAGTATATTTTGTGATCACAAACTTATAAGTTAAATCACCTCAGACTAGGCTGAGTGCGGTCAAGATTGGATGGTTGGGTTGGGTTGGGTAGGTTTGACTCAGGTTATATTGGGTTTTAATGATAGCGGAAAATATATAAATTTTAGCAATAAATATTATAGCGGTAAAAGTGAGATAGTATTTAAGCAAATGATATTGGGGAATGATGTTAAGTAATAAATATAGTTTGGAAACATTCTGATGAAAAGATTTCATCATCTTTCATTGTTTGTTTCGTGTTTGTGTTCTGAATTATACCACACGACGGGCAGATTTATATATCAGGCGGGTTGAGGGATAATATTTGTCAAAATAAGAACAAAAATATTCACATTTAGACTTTTCTATTGGTTAAGATATTTATAGGTTACATTTTTTGCTTTTCAATTTGTATTCATTATATTTTATGGATTTGATATGAATTTTATTGTATGAATTGTTCCGCACGACGGGCGGGTTTAAAAAGTGTTTCCATTTTTTAGTTCATTTTTTCAAATGGTTCATTTAAAAAAAAGGTATTTTTTAATAAAAATGCTCCGCGGGCAGCAACTATAGACAATAGAACGTTCAATTTACCCTGTAGAATTAATCCATACACAAAACCAATGGATTTGACTTCAAGATCCAGAACGGATCGTGTTCGAGTTCTGAATTATTCAGCACGTTTATTATTGCACATTATTCAGCGCAGACGGGCGTGTTTAAAAATGACTCAGGCGGACTGAGGGGAAATATTTTGTCGAAATAAAAATAATTAAACTTATAATTTTCAATTGATTAATATTTTTATTAGTGTACCCTATTTCATTTTAATTTTTCCATATTTTTTATGAATTGAATATGAATTTCATGATATGAATTGCTCCGCACAACGGGCGGGTTTTAATGCTATATATATACATAAAGAAGAAATTATCTGTCTGTCTGTGTATGTATGTTTGAATATGAGGTGACATAATTGCGCTGGTTCATGGTTCGCTGGTTCAATGATCAGGGGCTTCAAACGCAAACGAAGCGATGGCTCATTTTTATGAAATAAAAATGTCCCGCGGGCAGCAATAAAACGTTCAATTTAACCGTGTAGAATGAATTCATATACAAAACTAATGGATTTGACTTCAAGAACCAGAACGGATGGTGTTCGAGTTCTGAATTTTTCCTCACGTCGGGCGATTTTAAATATGAGGCGGGCTGAGTGAAAATATTTTTGTCAAAATAAAATTAAAAATAATGAAATTTGGACTTTTTAATTGATTAAGGTTTTCATGAGTTTGCCTTATTTATTTTTAATTTGCAATATTTTTATGAATTGTTCCGCACAACGGGCGGGTTTTAATGCTAGTATATACATAAAGAAGAAATTATCTGTCTGTCTGTGTATGTATGTTTGAATATGAGGTGACATAATTGCGCTGGTTCATGGTTCGCTGGTTCAATGATCAGGGGCTTCAAACGCAAACGAAGCGATGGCTCATTTTTATGAAATAAAAATGTCCCGCGGGCAGCAATAAAACGTTCAATTTAACCGTGTAGAATGAATTCATATACAAAACTAATGGATTTGACTTCAAGAACCAGAACGGATGGTGTTCGAGTTCTGAATTTTTCCTCACGTCGGGCGATTTTAAATATGAGGCGGGCTGAGTGAAAATATTTTTGTCAAAATAAAATTAAAAATAATGAAATTTGGACTTTTTAATTGATTAAGGTTTTCATGAGTTTGCCTTATTTATTTTTAATTTGCAATATTTTTATGAATTGTTCCGCACAACGGGCGGGTTTTAATGCTAGTATATATATATAAAATAAAATTTAAGGACATACTCTGTTGTCCCAAAACTTGCAGCTGAGATCAACTCCTCTGCAGCCGTTCATCAATTTACTGGGTTCCACTTCCCGTATATATGCGGCCTCAACGTATTTTCTCTGGATGTGATCTCTCAGACCTTCATGTATTATTGACCATTTGATCCTTGCGGGGTTCGTCTGATGCTCCTCTCTGAAATGTTGTACGACTGCACTATTAAGTTTAGGATTAGTGTGCTCTATGATTCTAGTTTTGATAGGTCGGGCCGTTTCCCCAATGTATATTTTATGACACATGCCACATTCGATTTTGTAGATCAAGTGCTTTTTCCAGCACTGTTGCTTTTTGTTAGCCATATGGGATGTGTTACATTTCTCTGGGCAACCCAGTTTTTCTTTTGGAGGTCCAAACATACTTTTTAGAGGTCGACCAGCATCGAACCATACCCGAACCTTATCAGACAATCCTGTGCGTCTTAGAAGAGCCTTACATTGACGTTTGTGCGCTTCCCCGAGAAATGGCATTTTCAAATAGTAGAGATTCTTGTCTAAATTTCTCTTTTGTTTTCGTTCTGACTAGATGGTTCGTTTTTCAATTCGTTTTATAGCATGATGGGGATAGTTATTTTGTTTCAAACGCTGTTTTACTTTGCCAAGCTCATATCCTGTGGTGTTATCGACCTCCTACAAACCCTCACAAATAACAAGCCCTCACAAAGAACAGTATTATATACGACGGACCAAGAATATTCAACGGTCTGCCGTCAGAAATAAAAGAACTTCTTATAGAAGGAAGCTTTACCAAATTCAAAAAAGAGTATATGCAAGTATATGCGATTGTGTGTTTATATGAAACTCTGTAAATGTGACTGTATGAATGTACATGCGTGCGAGTGTGCTTACAAGCCTGCGTGTATGCATGTATTCATCCTGCGTGTGATCTCTATTTGATTGTAGTCGACTATATAAATACCAGAATGAATGTGGCGCTAGCTAGCAAATAGTAGTAGTCTTGCTTAGTGTTTAAGTATCAGTCCGAAAAGAAGCGTGAGCTTGTCGGACTATTGTCACATGTGCTTATATGTCGTGTATACGTACTCGTGTACACGTACTATTGACTGAACTGCTTGTATGAGTGACCAATAAACTTACTTACTTACTTACTTACACAAACACGCACACATGCGCACTCATACTCACACATACACACACAAACAGACCAACACACACCGACAAATCTCGACAAATCTACCTCGACAAATCTCCTTTCACTCGCACGAAGCATATTTATAGTTATTTGACAAATTGGCCTATTTAAATAACGAATGGTACGTCCATAATTGATTTATTATATCCACCGGCACACTTGAGCAGTGACAACATATAGTAACATATACACATATAATATATATGCATTATTACCATACCATTGCGTGGTAATGGGCATATTAAATGAAATGCAATTATAGCAGCTGGCTATAATTGTTGTCACGCACAAACAATTGCCACACTCATAATGAAATTAAACCAAAATAATAGAATTGAAAAAGAGTATTTTGCAATTTACAAGTCAGTGCAGTGTTTTAATATGAAAAACGGAATCATTTCCAGCAAAATCTTGTCTGTGTGTATTGACATATTAAGTTATACTGTGCTGCATTGTGCCATATTGTTTGTTATATTTTGTGTTATACACTCATACGCTTAGCAGGACATAATGTGAATCGTTGTTATGACAACCCCAGACATTGAACAATCAAAATCACTCCCCCACTAACACACAAGCACACACACACACACAAACACACACACACACAAACACACACACACACGCACACACACGCACACACAACGAAGCCTGCAGACATGCTAGCGGTTTGCAGTCAGTCAGGCAGGCATGTTGGAATGATTGTGCTTGCGTGAAATAATCGGCGAATTCCATTGCTGCAGTGACATTCATTTATATTGGTGCCGTGCTGTAGGGCAGGTGGGTGTATTCTTTTATAGCGACATAGCCTTGGTCTCTCTTCTCACTGGTAATCACACTGTTCAACACCATTTTACTGTATGCCGTTAATTCACAATGAAAATAAACGCTTTAGCTATATAAATACAAAATCAAATATTGACACAAGTCTTAGTAGCAGCAATTGTATTCATATACCTCCGCATGCTCGTTTACTGTTTGTTATTATTGTTATTATTCACCGGCGAGTCCTGTGCCAAGTCCAGTGATAAGTGCATTATGTGAATTCGAACGAGCCCACTCGAGACGAGCTTAATACACAAACTCGTTCCGCGACGTGGGAACGCGCTATCTGAACTGGTGACTGGCATACGAAAACCGCAGTAACGGTGACAGTCAGGAATCAATGAAATTTCAATCCTCAGAATATTTGAGATATTCGAATTAATATTATTTTTAACTACAAGTAAATCCAGTGTCACAGGAAGAGTGCAAGTACTATTACCACCTTATGGTGGCCCCATATACCGGAAGCGCCGAAATGATGTAAAGAAAAAAAGAGATTGAGAATAACAAGGTTAGTCATGAAATGAAAGCTAATGAATAATCAAGTTAAGAAAACAAACGAGGAAAGCAATGAAATGAAATATAATTATCAAATCAAAAAGCTAATTATGAGTTTATGTACACAATCGTGCAGCCGAAAAAGGAAACATATTTAAGCATAATTAAATAGAACCGTATAATAATAATAAGCAAAATAATGAATGCAACGCTTGCGCATTTTCTCCAATCAATCCATCTTTCCTCCTTTCCGCCTCTTCGCTGCAATCATACACCTCTGAGGTGATGTTATTGAGCTATAGCAAATACATGACATCTCTCTGTGTGTTACAGGATCAGACAGTTTGTGTGTGTGCGTGTGTGCACGTGCGTGTGTGCGTGTGAGATGTCGCTCAGCGGACAGGATGGCCACTCAACAACAAACTCAGATTCGTCCGGATCTCCTCCGGCCACTGCGGCACAGTCGGACAAACCGGACCAGGCTGCTTGCGATGACCCAGCAGCTGCAGCCGCCAGCATCGGAGACGTCACGTCGTTCACTCAAGCCGTTGCCATCACACGCAAAACGGTGCGGCTCAGTACCGGTGGCGGTGCCAGGATTTTTCCAATAGGGAGGCTGGGGGGGGGGGGGGGGGGCTAAGCAGAAAGTAGTGGGGGCTTGGCAAAACATGAAGAGCTATACTCGAACGCTGTCTACATAATATTATAATAAGGGACTGGGGCACACTGATTCAGTCCTCGAACTTGAGCCAAAAGTACAGGGCTTCATTTACAGTGGTGACAATTTTTTAGGTCCATGATTATGATTTTTGGGGGGCTTAGGGGGGGCTTGTCATACTTTTGAGGGTGTTGAAGCCTCCCCCCCAAGACCACCCTCGGCGCCGCCACTGATCAGTACAATACACACTCACACACACACATACAGAAACACAATCACACACACACACCCACACACACACACAGCGGAGCTACATAAAGCAATTACATGATTATGGACATATTCGTAACATGCAACTTTCTATTGCATTCCAATTGATTTGTTAGTCTTCATCGTTTATTTGATGCATAAGCTTGCTGGGATACAGTTCAATATACTTGAGGCGTTTGAAACTCTCTGACCTTTTAGCTGGGATATACTGGTGATTCCGTTTGAATGTGTGTATTCATCAGTGGTTTGATAAGGCTCGTCCTATGAGACTGGGCACGAGTTTAATTTCTAGAGTTGGGCATTTTATGTGATAATTTTTGGCATTTATGTTTTTATTATGTGATGAAAAATGCCAAAATATGTTGTCAAAAGTCCCAAAATGTTATTAAATTCTCATATAATATATGAATTTCGGACTCTTTCGTAGATTCTCCGAATTTTACAATGTTCGAGTGTATCATAGCATGCATGTTGAATCCGTGATCTGTTATTACAGGTATTAACAAGACAGATTAATTAAAAGAACAACATATAAAA
The DNA here is from genome assembly GCA_916048095.2 of Sacculina carcini. Lineage (NCBI taxonomy): Eukaryota > Metazoa > Arthropoda > Thecostraca > Sacculinidae > Sacculina > Sacculina carcini. Next base: position 4,078,865 of record OU696579.1, on the reverse strand, counting down.
TTACATATTTAGAAAACATTTTTCTGTGAAAATGCATTTTATTTTATGTTATGTAGCTAAAAAACGGCATTGTATGTGAAAAAATATTTTTTATGTGATCACATAAAATTACCAACTTTATACCATTTGCAATTTGATTTGAGAAAAGTGAAAATAGAATTGAGAAAAGTGAAAAAAATTTGAGAAAAGTGAAAATAGAATTGAGAAAAGAGAAATTAGATTTGAGAAAAGTGAAAATAGATTTGATCCATGTTATTTCACACATTAAAATTATGCTTATAACCCAAAAATGCAAATTTATTTCATATATTTGTTTGAAAAATAATAAACTGATAATCCTGTAACATCACTAATTTCCTTATTGAACAGAAATTCATTGAACTATCATAATCATACATCAGACATTAGCAGTGATTCCACAATACGTGTAAAGAGCCATTAAGTACAACAAAATCAGTTTAAATAATCGCAAACGAATTATGGATGCGTATAGAAACGGAAGAAATTAGAAAAATGTGGCTAAAACACTCGGTGTTAACATAAAAACGGTCTTTCACTGGCTGAAATCCAATGAGGATTGCCCAAAACACCCGGGAGGCAATCACGTGAAAAAACGACACAAATGATTAACACAATAATATCAGCGGTTGAAAAAACGCCGTCACTCACTTTGACAGACCTGCAGCTCATCATCCACTCGCAGCATGTATATCAGGTGTGCCTAAGCATAATCAGGAACTGGCTTGACGGGTAGTTGTTCTCGCTGAAAGCCTTGCGACCGACCAATGACCGCATGAACAACGCCGACAATAAGCGCAAAAGGGCCGAACACATGGAGGAACTCTTCAGTATTCGGTCCGATGGTCGCAGGCCAGTGTGGGTGGATGAGACGAACTTCAATTTGTTCTGCAAGCGCAGGCAAGGACGGTCAAAAGTGGGGACGAAAGCTGCTGTGGTTCTCCCGGCCAGCAAAGGCACTAATCTGCACATCATTGGCGCCATGGCAACAACAATACTCGTCCTCATGTCCACCAGGCGGGGCTCGCTCAACAAGGAGAGCTGGGCTGAATGGTTTCAGTGTCTCATGGAGTAGTGTCGCCAAGCTGGAATCGATCGCCCCACGGTAATTTTTGACAATACCCCGGCACACAGTCGACTGGAGGCAGTGTTAGAGGAGCAGCAGGACAATCAGCTGCTCAGAATGAACCCCTACTCGTACCTGCTCAGTCCTATCGAGCTTTTAGGGAGCTCAATGAAGAGCCACGTGAAAATAAGTCTAAGAGAGAAAATGCCCGATGCGCTGGCCATGATTCGAGACAACACCGGTCCATTACCGAGCAGCGGATGCAACTGCTGGAGACGGTCGCTCTCGAGACGATCAGCCACGTGGATACAAGTTGTATCCAGTGAGTTGTATCATAAACGCACATGTAGAGCTACGCCAATCGGGTCGAGCATTACTACGCTGCAGCTATCCGCGAAGACCTTGTCGAGATTTTTTGATTCATTAATTTTGTACTGCTTGTGTCTGCTTGTTCCCTTGATTAATTTCCGTTCATCAGCTGGCGTTACGTTTAAATGCAATTCGAATTCAAACAACGCGTGTACTTAAATTCAAGCGAAAAAGCAAGATATCACCACTAAACACAATCACAACGTAACATGGCCCACTAAAACACCTTCACTAACAAACACGCACGAACGTTGTGCGCAAACAACTGCCCTATGGCGCGCACTGCCCCAGTGGCGCGCACTGTCCAACCCCTGCATCCCCACACCAGCGACAGTTCACTCCTTGGAAATGCTGCGCTCGCTCATAACACGTGCATACAACATACATACACTCAGACTACCTCGCACACACAGAGCCGTAGCAACCGCCCCCCGTACCCCCCGGCCGGGGGGAGCCCCCGAGTGTTGAGGGGCCCCGTTGCTTCACGTATGACATTAAAATTTATCATATTATGTATAGCCTTTACCTTTTTGCTCAGATGTTTTCACCTGAGCTTTTATTATGTGATTATCTATAATAAATATATTCATTATTTGATGGTTTATTTATAATGGGGGCCCCAAGTGTTGTCTTCGGGGGGCCCCAAGTGTTGCCTTCGGGGGGGGGGGGCCTCATAAGTCCTCGCAACGGCTCTGCGCACAAACAAATAGACACCATATACAAAAATATACTCCACAAAATTAAACATAGCACAGATGGCTAGCAACGACAAGCGCTATTCGCACGTGATGCCTCAACACTTGCCATAAGCTGGATTGTACCGTCTCTCAAATTGTTGTTTCTGTAGATTGATGTGTGCGTGTTTGTGTGTGTGTGTGTGTCTGTGTGTGTGTGTGTGTGTGTGTGTGTGTGTGTGTGCGTATGTGTACACGTGTGTGCACGCTTTGCTTGCGAGTGTTCTCCGAGAACAGTGGCTCTATGCAAAATCGCTGACACTGATATATTGGCTGATAGAATTCCTCATAAAGGAAGCACATGTACGGTACATATATGTATTAATATTGTAGTACATAGTACAAATCATTGCACATAATTGTATAGTACATAGTAAGTATAGTAATTGTATAGTACATATCTGTATTGTAATTGAATAGAATATTATTAAATAATTTGTTATACATATATAAATGCACTGGAGAGCAGAATAGTGACCTTATAGCTGAAATAATTAATATATCACTTAATTTTATGTAACACTTCTAAACATTTTAAATGAATCCTCATAACTTGTGAAATAACATGTATCAATTCAATGAATCCCAGCAATTCGAATGAATCCCAGCACTGAACTGGGATAAAGAGCACACAACCCACACACCTAACCACACCCACACCCAACCATCTACACACACACACACTCACACACACATAATATACACTCAGTAGGCTGGAACTTCATTAATTGCAAAAGTCTAGATTGACCCGAGAATTGGTTGAATGAACGTTGTCAGTTCTGCACCAAACAGCTGGCGACCGAGCTGTTGTGCGGTGCTTTATTTCGATTAAAATTGCCAATTTGTCTGACATCAGTTACCAACTGGGGTGCACTGGCTTGCCGGATCGATTGAACCAGCTGTTTCACGTACACACAAACATACACACACACACATTCACACAAACATACATGCACCCCCACAAACGTACACTCTCAGCCGAAACCCATATTCATGAGGCTTAATGATCCGACCGAGTTCTGTGTGTGTGTTTATTGCCATATTTTCTATAGATTGTTATCAATAAATATTGATAAAACAATGCTTAAGAAGATACATAAAGTGTTTTCGGCGAGATATTTGAGTATATTATGTCTGTAACTATGACAAGCTGAGCTTGCTGTCATTTCTGACTGTCATAAAAACCGTCAAATAAATCTAGGAAGTATATGTGCAACAAAATTTGCCGCAAAAATATATTTAATGTTTTAATAATAACAATATTTCTGGGTGATCGGACTGTTTAATCTATTTATTTGACTGACTCATAATAACAGCTACATTAGCAGCTCGAAAGTTAGCGAATTTTCCGGTTTTTGTACATTCTAAGGAAAGCTGTATATTGCGCACAACCAAACAGACGCAACTACGCGCGAATATACAGAGGCAAATTGTGTGTGGAAAATTTTTCATATCAAAACATTATCATCGTAAAATTACGGAGAAAATTAAATATTGAGGTAATCCCAGGATATACGATAATATCACTAGTTTGATATAATTTTCTCGACAAAATATATTGAAAAACAAACACTCTGAACAAGACACCAACAATAATAAGGACATATTTTGATGTAATTAAAATGGTAGAATTTCAATTCGACACATCATATTGTCAAATTGCCGCGAACAATTTCACAAGAAAAAATTACACACTGACAGTAAAACGAATTGGAAACCAATTGGAAAATTGACATATTAAAAAATTAAACATTAAATAATGCTAAATAAAACTAATTTTAATTACAATAAATAAATAATATAACATTACACCAATTTATACTAAAACAGATAACTCACAGTAATCCAAACACAAAACATAACAATGGACAGCGCAATTGTCGCATACCGCTTATTCGCGTCGCAGCCACTCCAAATGCAATAATACACACAACATCACTACACGAATCCCTCCCCCAGAAGCGGAGCTGCCAGCAAAAACAGCATACAAATCTAGAACGGAACGAAAAGAGAAAACGGTGAACGATGGTCGAAAACAATTATGTGATGGTGGACGCGGTTTAACCGAAATTTTCAATCCAGGATACGGAAGAAACATGAACGAAGTTGTGAGTAATCACAAGATGAACATGTAAACGGCCCTGAAAAAAATAGAAACATGTGAAAAAACTACAACGAACGATAAGTCGAATGCAACTACCGACACGAAGAATCCCGGAACTAGAATTATCGGGCAACAATACACTGAACAAAGAGTAGAACCTTGAAACACAAAAAACATGAAGTTCCCGTACAAAAACTGAACATAAGAACAGCTGGTATCAACACATGAAATGCATAACACTTGAAATATGCACACAAGTCCTTACATCTATGATCCGTGCGTACACCAACCAGGAAATGTCATGTATGCACACAACAATAAAATAACAGTTCACTATATACTCGCAAAAACAGGTACAATGCAACAAATGCAAACACGTTACAAAGTGTACACACAATAATGTGCACGTAAGCCACGTAAGCCCGCGCGTAAGCCCGCGCGTAAGCCGCACGCGTAAGCCAACGTATGCGTACACATCTATAAATAAGAGATATACACACGCACAGTCATAAATAAACATGCCTCTTTGTGTGCATGTGGGCGTAACATTAGCATACAAAATGCACACCTAACAACAATCGTATACAGATATCTCAAATAGCAATATAATCAAAAATAGAAAAACTGTGGCTCTCGCCGAAAACGCAAAGTTCGACTGCTGCGAGTCTTCACGCGAGTATGTAACGGTAGTGATATGTTGTGATATTGATCTTCGTTCGGCTGATCGTGATGTCCTGATAGTTTGTGGTTGTGTGTGCGTGTGGGCAGTTAGTTGAGTGCTAGCCTGTACTGCGTGCACTGGTGGTTTGAGCGGCACTGGATCAGGTTGTCATTGTGCGCGTTGACGTAATGTCACGTGACAGTAGTGTCGGCCACTGATTGGCTGTTAAACAAGAGACTACGTGAGAGACAAATTGCGAGTAGGTGTGTGTGTGTGTCGGGTAGTTGCGTGGTGGAGTGGGCAATGGCAGGAGAGAGCGGTGTGAACGGAGATTGGTGCGATAGATAGCTGACGTGTGAATTAGCCTGTGTTGCGTTGACAGTGTTTTGTGTACATTTAACCGTTATTGATTCATTCTTAATTGTATAGCCTCATCGCACATTAAATATAGCGGCATTGTAAAGTGTTTTTTCGACCGGCATGGAAAAATCAGCAATTGAACCACAATCTATTTCGGCTTCAAATTCAACAACACCAATGAACGCTGGTAGGCTTTCTACCGATATGATCATACATTTCGACGAATCAGGAGAGGTAATCGCCTGGCTTAAGAAAGTGGAGCTGGTTGCAAAACTGACTGGGTTGATTGATTTGGCCAGTTGTGTACCACTCTTCCTGCAGGGACCGGCGTTGGCGTTATATCTTGAGCTTTCTGATGAATCTCAAGCAGACTATGACATGATCAAGTCCAAGTTACGAGAGGCGTTTTCTGACAGCCCAGTGACCGCTTTCGACCGCTTCAAGACTGCAAAATGGCGTGGTGAACAGTTGGATGTTTTTGCAAATGAGTTGCGGCGATTAGCGGGGTTAAGTGGTTGGACAGGAGATGGTCTAGAACTGGCGGTGAAGCTGGCTTTCATCAGTGGTTTTCCGGACCGAGTTTGTGCCGGCCTTCATGAACAGGACGTTAACCAAGTGAACATGGACTCTTTATTAACCAAAGCCAGAATTCTAACGAGGAACGACGTTGCTGTATCAAGGGCGGCCATTACATACCCTGCTGCGAAGAGACAGTTCAAAGTCAAATGCTTCAACTGTGGTGGTCAGCATCTGGCTCGAAATTGCACACGTAGAACATTTTCGATGTTATGCATGTGGTAAAATGGGTCATATTGCTGCAACATATGATCAGGGAAACGGCAACGGGGAGGCTATTGCGCCAGTAGCTTCCCCCAGAAATTAGAGTCGGCGATATTTTCTTCACTCCCTGTAGTGGACATAGTGTTTTCAGGAAGGAAAGTGAAGGCGTTGCTGGACACAGGCGTTGCTGGACGGACGTTGCTGGATAGATGATGTCATGGTTGATGTATCGAAAGTTTCTACTACTGAAGTTGTCAAACATCTTCAGAAATTCGGGCTTGATGCAAAGGCGCCCGTTCCGATCGATGGTGGAGCAGTGCTCGGACTAAAGGTTAGTCGGAACAACCACGGGGTACTTATGTTTGAACGAGGCAGTCAGATATATCCGATAGAAGACAACATTACAAAAAGAGACCTCTTCTCGGTGTGTGGTCAATTGGTTGGTCACTACCCTATCGCAGGCTGGCTCCGAATTGCCTGTAGCTTTATGAAACGACGAACAAAAAATACCGATTGGGACGAGGTTATTAGTGAAGATGTGAGGAGAATGGCCAAAGAATTAGTGGAGAGAGTGTTGCGAGACGATCCTGTGAAGGGTAGATGGAGTGTTCCGAGAACGAAAGATGGCATTGTTTGGTGTCATTCTAGCAATATAGCCATGGGCGCAGTAGTAGAAATCGGAGGTGTAGTTGCAGAGGCAGCGTGGCAGCGAAAAAAGAATGATTTTCACCACATTAACCTAGTCGAGCTGGAGGCTGTGTCTAGGGTTGTGAATCTAGCGCTCAAGTGGGATCTGAAGAATTTGGAGATTCGCACTGATTCGGCTACGGTTGTTGGATGGGTCAGTTCGGTGTTGACAAGTGAAAGACGATTGAGAACGAAAGGAGCCGCCGAGGTTTTGGTGAAAAGGAGACTCGGTGTGCTGAGGGATTTGGTCGATGAGATAAAATTTAACGTGAGAATATGCATAGTTCCAACTGATAAGAACAAGGCCGATGTTCTCACGATAGTGAACAAGGCATGACTGAAGACGCCAGCCGACATATGCTGCATGAGTAAGGAAAGATTGAGAGAACTGCACAAACTTCACCATATGGGCGTTGATCGCACATGGTTTCATGCAAAGAAAGTTGATCCGAGTGTATCGCGGAGGGAAGCCAATTGCATAGTGCGTACCTGCGAGCAGTGCCAAAGTATAGACCCAGCGCCAGTGCGCCATGCACCAGGCTACTTGCATGTCACCGACGTATGGTCTAGATTGGCAAACGACGTGAGGCATTGAAGACAGCGTAAATATTTGTCAATGGTAGACTGTGGCCCAGGACGATTTACGATTTGGCGTGAACTGAGAGTGGAAACTGCCTAAGAAGTCGCCAGGGCACTAGACGAGGTGTTTCTAGAGAGGGGTCCAGTGTTGGAAGTGTTGATGGACAACAGTACTGTCTTCAAGTCTGCGACAATACAGCAGGTCATGCAGGAATGGAACGTAACCCGTTTTTTACGTGCCGCATATCGTTCCAGCGGAAATGGAATAGTGGAGAGAAACCACCGCACAATCAAGATAATTGCCGAGCGTGCTCAGATTACGCCCCTTATGGCGGTATTTTGGTATAATGTGCCACCATAGAGTGGTCAGCAGACTTCTTCAGTGCCTCATCATGCTGTGTACAGCTATGAGTGGCGGTGTCCACAGCTTGATACAGAAATGGATTATTACGAGCCTGTGTCATTTAAAAAAGTAGGAGATGAAGTGTGGGTAAAACCTGCAGATGTCAGATATACATCAAAGTGGACCCCAGGCCCTGTGACGAATGTTAACACACTGAACAATATATGTGTGGATGGTGTTGCGAGGCTCATTCTTGATATCAGTCCGGTAAATCGGCAAGATGAAAGTGAGCATAGAGATACAGAGAGTGAAGCTGATGCGGTGGAAGTTCATCTAGAAAGGTCTGGAGATGAAGTATCCGGAGAGCATACTGTGAGACGCTCGCAAAGACAGCACCGACCGCCAGCTTGTATGGCTGATTATGAGGTGGAATGATACAATGATTGCTCTATAGATCAAGGGGAGGTGTGGTTGTGTGTGCGTGTGGGCAGTTAGTTGAGTGCTAGCGTGTACTGCGTGCACTGGTGGCTTGAGCGGCACTGGATCAGGTTGTCATTGTGCGCGGGGACGTAGTGTCACGTGACAGTAGTGTCGGCCGCTGATTGGCTGATAAACAAGAGACTACGTGAGAGACAAATTGCGAGTAGGTGTGTGTGTGTGGGGGGTAGTTGCGTGGTGGAGTGGGCAATGGCAGGAGAGAGCGGTGTGAACGGAGATTGGTGCGATAGATAGCTGACGTGTGAATTAGCCTGTGTTGCGTTGACAGTGTTTTGTGTACATTTAACCGTTATTGATTCATTCTTCATTGTATAGCCTCATCGCACATTGAATATAGCGGCATTGTGAAGTGTTTTTTCGACCGGCATGGAAAAATCAGCAATTGAACCACATAGTTCCTCTTGATGTTGTGGCAGCGATAACAAGAAATGATCACCCAGTCGAAGTTGAATTGTATATTTTCAGCAATCAGTCAACCAACCTTAAAGTTATTCTTAAATCTAATGAATTAATTACGGCTTGCCTGAGTGAGTGGTGAGTCCTACCTCGCACGTCGACAGTCCAACCAAGCCAAGCCAACTGACCCACCAACAAGCACCCCTATTCCCCTATTCTTAGTAAACCCCGGGTTATATACCTACGAACACATGTCGTTGGCACCATATACCGCAAGCAATGCCAGCTGGCCAAACCGCTCGAACTACGCAACCGGGACACAAGCTATTTCTAAACGCGATCTGACAGTACACATGCGTGTTGCCTCGAGATGATCAGCCAAGTCAGACGTACAAAAAAGGGTCATAAAATACTGTCACACATACTTCACACGTTGCCAAACATATCAGGCGCCGTGTACTAATGGCGTCGCCTTAACACATAAATTAACCTAACGACAGCTGCACAAGCAGGTCGCGAAAAAACGCGAAAGTAAACTAAGAAAGAGAGAGAAAGAAAACTGAGTAAACTGACAGATAGAAAACTGGTCTGATTATAACTTTGTTATGGAGTATCGTGATGCTTGCTCGGTTTTTCTGACTGAGGTGAAACGTCATCAGACGTCTGAGTCTTGGGCGTGGTGTCGGCAGTATCAGTGTGATGTCGTGCTACATGGTGTGACCTTACCGGTAGGACGGCCGGCTTCAGCCGAGCGACAGAGACGGTCCCGGTCGATCCTGATGGCAGCTCGACAGTAAACACTGCCGAGCCACGATGCACCACACGATATGGCCCGCTGTACGGAGCCTCCAGCGAACGCCGCACCCAGTCCACACGGATCCACACGTGCGAACAGTGCTGCAGTTGGGATGGAACGTACTCCTGCGATGGCCCGTGCCTTGTACCAGCAGACATTGATAAGAAATCCATCTCCGACATCCTTCTCGCCAGCTCTCGAGCAAAACCACGCTGGTTGTCTGCAGAGTCGGCGTCGTCGAGAGCGATTCGCGGGCACATCTACTCAGTGCCGGTCACCTCGCTGAAGGGAGATAAACCATGGCACGACGAAACATCTGCATGCCCATGAATACGATTGGCAGTGCATCGAGTCATTCTTGACGTCACGCTCGGTTAGATGCTTTGAGTACCCGATGCCGGCGCTCGATAAAACCATTGCTCTGTGGCTGGTAAACCGTCGTGCGCAATTTGTGAGAGCCGATGGTATTAGAGAGCTCTCTGAAGAAATCAGACTCAAATTGCGGACCACGGTTGGTTACGACAAAAAGCAGTACGCTGAAACGTGAGACCCACGATTTAACGAAAGGCCCTGCAATCGTTTCTGCGGTGCAGTCAAACAGCGGTACGGCCTCGACCCAGCGTGTAGCGCGGTCAACACACGTCAACAGATAGCAAAAAGCGTTAGAAAACGGGTGGCCACGCATAACGTGCGGAGGCAGCGGGCCCACGATGTCGATGTGAACGGTTTCAAAACGTCCGCCCGACGCGACAAATGGCGTTGGGGGTTGCTTGCTATGTTGGTGAATTTTTCTTTCCTGACAAGCAAGACACTCGGTCACCCAGCACTGCCCACCTCGCACCAACGACGCCCAGAAATAGCGGGATTTCACGAGTGTCACACTGACTATTTTGCCAGGGTGAGCCGTGTTGTGCAGGCTGGTGAAAATGGCGCGTCTGTGAGACAGTGGCACATACTGACGCGGGGCCTTTGACGTATTGCAGTACAACATGTGGTCGCCGCTCACGGGATTAGGCTTCAGAGAGAGCTGAGCGACACACATGTCCAGATCAGGGGCCTGTGAAGCCGCCAGAGCCGGCAGATCTCACGCGTCCACGGCGATACTGCACGCTGCACGCGATAGGCAGTCCGCGACGACATTATCTGCGCCCCTGATGAAGTGCGCGTCGGCCACGTATTCAGTGAGCACCGCGAGATGGCGCTGCTGGCGATCCAGCTTGGCGGGGCGACGACTGTAAAAAGCACCGACCAAAGGCTTGTGGTCGGTGAACAAGATGGTACGGCCGCCTTGTATCGTGTGCTTCAAGTGCATAACGTCCATGCATGCTGCCAGCAGCTCGCGGTCGAAAGCAGCGTACTGCTGCTGTGCGTGCGATAATGTCTTGGAAAAGACACCAATCACGTGAGGTGTACTATCCACTAACTGGTGCAGAGCGGCGCCAGCAGCGTGCACGGAACAATCTGTGACCAGGTAGTAGTCGGACGCAGTCGGATGGTGAGCTGCCAACAAACATGCAGCCGCCAGAGCTAGTTCCACTGCGTCGAATGCAGCTTCTCCTTCCTCGGACCACACAGCCGCAGCATTCTTCTAGCATTTTCGTAACATTTCCGACAAAGGGTGCGATATCTCTGAAAAGTGCGGCACCTTACGGCGATAAAACCCGGCAAAGCCCAGCAATCTACGCAATCCCGCAGTGTCCTTTGGCAGAGTATATGCATGAATGGCTTCAACTCTGTGCTTCGGCGGGCCGACGGCCTCACCACTGATTGTGTGCCCGAGGAAATATATCGACTTCTTGAAAAATTTGCATTTGTTGGCGTCGATACGAAGTTTGTGTGAACTGAGGACGCGGAAAGCATCGGTGAGATCAGAAACATGCCGATTTTCAGACTCGGAAACAATTATGATATCATTAAGATATACTAAGACACAGGACAAGTGGCGAAAGATGGAGTCCGTGAACCTTAGGAAAGTGGCTCCACTGTTACGCAGATAAAGAGGCATAAACAGATACTCAAAGAACCCAAACTTTATTGTGATCGCCGTTTTTCCAATGCCGCTTGGTGCCACCGGAATATTATGAAAGGCGCGCGCCAGATCAAGCTTACTGAAAACGGTCTTGGCGTGTATGCGCGACGCCACCGCATGTATATGCAGCAGCGGGTAGCGGTCGGGGTCTGTGATGCTGTTGAGGGCGCGGTAGTCAACCGTCACACGCAACTCGCCCGGGCTTCGTTTCGGAACAACATGCAGCTGTGAAGCCCACGGAGACTTCAACGGATGCACTATACCTTGTTCAAGTAGATGGTCGAAGACTTGACACGCTGCGGCTTCTCGCTGCGAGTTGAGGCGGCGTGGCGAAGCGAACGTTGGTGCAGAGCAGCCCGTATCGATGATGTGCGAAACAACTGATGTTTTTGCTGTCGGTGGATGCTGAGACGGCGAGATGAGACACGGAAATTTCGACAGCAGCAGCCGCACACTCGGAAGAACATCAGCTGCATCGTTGAGAACAACACCGCACGTGTTCACAGAAGAAACTGAGCATTGAACAGATAAATCTGCGCCCGAATAAAAAATGCTGCGCCGACGACAATCCACGATCAAGTCGAAATGGGCCAACAATTCCTGGCCGAGGAGAGCTTGCGTGACGTCAGCGACGATAAAAGTCCAGTACAACTGATGACGGAGACAGCGTAGACCAACCTTCAAACGAACCTTGCAGTAAACTTGTATTGGTTGCCAACCTGCCGACCTGATGCTCACCGCGCTCGGTTCAACGGTAGCTGGTGACACAATTGTCGAGAGTATTACTGATAGCGCCGCTCCCGTGTCCACGATGAACATATACGGCTTCTCATTTATGACGGCTTTGACCCGTAAGAGCGGCAGGCGAGTACTCCCAGAGTTACACGCCTGCTTCAATAGTTCTCCGTCGGCTGACCAGCACGTGAGGCGAGGACAGCTGCATTCGGACGTCACGGCTCTTCTTGGGCCAGCGGCACCAAGGCTTGCACGTACGAGTTTTGGTTCCGCAAAACAGGTGTGCTCGGCATACATGCAGCTTCTGTCCGATGAAATGCGGCTGGAGACCTAGTACGGTGCTCGGCGATGTGGCAGGAAGCACTAGCGGAAGCCCTAGCGGAAGCCCTAGCGGGCGCCACCTAGCACGGTACAGTTGATGTCGTTATGCCAAACGATGTTGACGCGAGCCGGGGAACCGGTTCATCTGCCAATTTGGCCAATCCCGTCAATGACAATTCCTTATGCGAAGCCAGATCCGGTCCGATAGCTGAGGGGAGAGCCTGTACAAACTTGTGTTGAACAAGGTCATCCGATACCCCCACCTTGCGAGCGGTTGTTTGCAGCTCAGCCATATATATTGATGGTCTTCCGGTAAGCGGCTGCTTCGATATGAGCTCTTCAAACAACTCCGGTCTGGAGCGTTCATACAGTTGTGTGACTTCTTCCCTGATGGTACTATAGCTGCGCGTATTCAGACAACTGGGGGGAAGTTGAGTGATAACGTCCGGATAAAATGGCGCCAGCACGTTGTCGAAACGCGTCCCGTCAACGGTGATTTTTTGCAGCCTAAATTGCGCCTCCAAAATGTGAAACCAGCCTTCAGCAGACTTGGGCATAAATACAGGCACTTTTACGGCGACGCGGTTGACAGTGATCTCACGATCGACATGGAATTTGTCGTCAAATGGCATTGTGATTCAAAGAATGAGAACGACAATATGAAATGGCAGCGGACCGACAATAGGTGACGGAAATCAATAAAAATAATGAGTATGATGTGAAATAGACCCGACGAAACGCTGGCAGAACGATGAAAACTAAGGAAAACAGGTTCAAATTGTAAAAAAATGAAACAGGAAAATATAAAAAACGTACCAAAAGAGCAAATGAGTGGCTAGAGAACGAATCAGGTGAGTGATCAATATTGAAGTATGGAGAATGATAACAGGCAAAATGTACTCACGAGCACTCGGGGCACCACTTGTGGCGATTAGCTACAGAAAAAAACCAGTACTCAAAAGCTAGTACGCGCATATCCTATGTGTACGACACCAAAGCGTGACCAAGGAAGAATAGCAATATCCATGTGTGCAAGCGGCGTCATACACACACTACGGTAACTACATACTACCAGGTCATTGCTCATGTGGACCAATCAGGTGCCAGGCCAGCGAGAGGTCAGACGTGGACCAATCATAACGCAGAGAGTGGCCGGCACAGCAAAATAACATATTTAAATATTTCACTAACATTAAATAATGCAAAATAAAACTAATAGAAATTACAATAAATATATAATATAACATTACACCAATTTATACTAAAACAGGTAACTCACAGTCATCAAAACACATAACATAACAATAGACTGCGCAATTGTCGCATACCGCTTATTTGCGTCGCAACCACTCCAAATGAAATAATACAAACAACGTCGCCAAATATTTGTTACATCTGATAGTATTGATTTATAAACAATTTATACAGTTTTATTTGAGCGCCAATGAATAATAAGAATATGAAATATTTGCATAATTCAAGTTTTAAATGATCATTTTGTAACAGAATTCATGTTCAATATTTTTTAATTTAACAAGTATTTACTTAAGAAAAATAGTATTAATTATCAAGTATCGATTTTCTAGTGTCCGCGTACGACCGATAGCAAACAACTAATTATAACTCAATATTATAATCACTCTCAGAAACAACCATTCAATACAACCACACAAGGCGACCGACCAAACCTAAGTGACCTAAATCAAGTCAACTACCCGACTCCACAAATACTTACCACTAAGCCCCGGGCAACGAACAATACCAACAATCACACAACAATCGCGCGTATGATTCGCAACCGCGCAAGATTGCCAATCGTTTCATATCGCATTAGGCGAAAACCACAGGACACTACATATCCCCGCCCTTTAAAATGAAACTACGGTTACAGCGAAAATTGAATCATCGGCAAAGTTCAAGTGTAGCGTGCCGGTAGCCAGCGACGTCTGCCGCTCCGGGACGGCGGTAACTCAGATAGTGGATGATATATTTGTTGCCCCTGGAGTACGACGTCCGACTCTGCAGTGGCCCCGATTCGATGCTCCGGCGACGTACTGCGCTGTATTGTCGGCGTGTCGCCAGGCTGTTGATCGTTGTCGCACGGCACGGGTGAGTCGGTCGGCGGGGAACCGCTCAGCAACATGTCCGGCATGTCGACCTCGTCCGCGTCCTCGAACGGCGCCGGCGGGTGTGACGAAGGCGCCAGGTGTGCGGTGTTGCGCGATGAACCGTCCGACAACCTGAACGACGACATGCCAGTCTGACCAACCACCGTGAACGGCCCGCGGAAACTGGACTGGCCCTTCTGCACGTGATCCTGACGACGAACATAGACGGCGTCACCAACCTTGAATCTTTGAGTACGCACGGTGAATCTGGAATCATACGCCGCTGCGTTGCGCCGTTGTTGGGTTCTGATGCGTTTCCCCGTACTCGGACGGTGCGGTTTGTCATAAGCGACCGGCAGCGCTAGTCGCATCATCCGGCCGTGCAACATTTTCGACGGTGACACCCCTGTAGAACAGTGCGGCGTGCTGCGGTACTGTGCCAGTCGCGTTTGAATGCGCGCCGCGAAGTCGCCGTCGCTTTCCGCCTGTTTGATCCACGCCTTCAATGTCCTGCTGAAGCGTTCTATCGCTGCGTTGCCGCGCGGCCAGTAGGCTGAAGATCGGCCATGTTTGATTCCGCGCTCGACCAAGTAACGCTCGAAGACGGCGCTTACGAAAAACCTGCCGTTATCAGAGATTATCTCGTCCGGGTAACCTTCTCTGGCCCATATGTTCCGGAGGAGCTCGATGATGGCTTCCGACGTCACAGCTGGAACCAGAGCGACCTCGACCCATTTCGACGAGTAATGGATCAACGTGATAGCGTAGCGATGATCCCTAATTGCGCAATGGATCGGACCGACGGCGTCAATCCCCAGCTTGGACCACACTTTTTCTGGCGGAGTCACACTTTGCATGGGCGCTGGCCTGCATTTGTTGAGCAGTACCTTGTCGGACGACTGACAGGGTTGACATTTGCGGACGAAGTCCTCCACCTGGCGGTCCATCCCCGGGAACCAGGCCACGCTCCGCAAAAGCTGTTTCGTCCTCACCGCGCCGTCATGAGCCTGGTGAGCCGCTTCGACATAACGCACGCGTAATTTTTGGGTACAAAAACTTTATGGCCGCTGCGAAGAACCAAATCTACATCTGTGCTTACCTCGCTGCGTATGTGGAAGTATGGACGGACGTTCGCGTCGCAGTCCTTCTCTCGTGGCGGGAACCCTTCGACAATTGCGCGGCGCAAAGCAATCAGCTGTTCGTCGTTGCGCGCTGCCTCGGGCACCTCCTGCATCGTGATGGTGTCTCCTTCGACGACAGCAATAACCTACTCCAGGTCTTCCGCCGTGTCGGGCTCGTTGACCGGAAGCCGTGACAATGCGTCAGCCCCAGGTAGTCTTGAACCTGCCACATGCTGCACCGTGAAGCCGTACATCATTAGCCGTGCTCTCCATCGCGCGATGCGTGCTCCGGCGCGGCCCTTGTAGCGGGCTGACAACACAGTGCGCAAGGCAGAATGGTCGGTCCGCAGGAGAAAGCGGCGCCCCCACAAGAAGAGCTTCCACCGTTCTATGGCGCGCAGTGCAGCTAGCGTCTCTCTCTCAGTGACGGAATATTGAGCCTCAGCGTCGGAAAAGCGCTGACTCCAGCACGCCACCATTCGCTCTCTGCCGTTGTCGTCCGGCTGTGACAGCACAGCGCCCAGTCCTTTCTCGCTGGCGTCCGTTGTGACAGCACAGCGCCCAGTCCTTTCTCGCTGGCGTCCGTTGTGACGATGATGTCACGCCCTGGATAAAATGGTTGGAATGCTCGGCTCTCAACTATCGACGTCTTCAGTTGTGTAAATGCAGCTGTGTGAGACTCATTCCACTCAAACGGTGTTTCCATCCTCAGCAGACGGAACAATGGAGCAGCTTTAGTCGCGTAGTCCGGTACGAAGTGCGATAACCAGCCGCACAGGCCGATGAAACTGCGCAGCTCTCCTGCGGACGACAGAATCGGTGCGCCCACGATCGCCCTGATGTGGCTCTGCAGCGGTGAAATTCCCGATCTGTCAATGTGGTAACCGCAGAAGTCGATCGAGTCCATTCGAGAACGACAATTTATCGTAGTTCACTGTGACGTTTGATTCTTTGAGAGCGGCCATGACACGTTTCAGTCGGACGTCTTGTTGAGACTGTGTTTTACCGGACACAACGATGTCGTCCAAGTAGTGTTGGACGCCCATAATCCCCTTCAGTACACAGTCCAGCAGTTTTTGAAAGGCTGACCCGGCTGACGACAATCCGAAAGGAACACGGAGGAACTGAAGAATTCCGTCGTGTGTGATGAAGGCCGTTAACGGACGCGACTCAGGAGCGAGGTCGAGCTGATGATATGCTGATCTGAGGTAGATCCTACTCAGAAACGGACCATGAAGCTGTGCTTGGAGCTCGGTTATGGTGGGCAGCGGGTGTGCGTCCGACACAATTTGCTCGTTCAAGCCGCGCAGATCCACGCACAGCCGGATGCGCCCGTCCTTGCGTTTAGCAACCACCAACGGGCTTATCCAGGGTAACGAGTCGAACGGTTCAATCACGCCGGCCTGGTGCAGTTGCGTCAGCTCAGTGGACACCGCCTCCCTCACCGACAGCGGCAGCAGTCTCAAGGAACACCGGATTGGAGTAGCGTCTGAACGAAGCACTATCCGGTGTTGGTAGTTTTTGATCGGCGGCAGTGTCGCGTCAACGCTGGTTTCGACTTGCCTCACGATTCCCTCGCTCGGATAAATTGTGATCCCAAGCACAGAAATGGGGATAACCCCAGCAGGCCTTCCGATGACGCTGTGTCGATGATGAAGAAATCGGTGGTCGCCGTTTGCTCTTTGACCGTGACAGTGGCTGGTAGTGTTCCCATCACCTTTAACGGTCGGCGACCCACGCCGAACAGTCGTACGTCTGTTGGCGTTAACTCCGCGCCCTTGAAATGGCTTCTCGCCAGAGGTAGGCTGAGGACCAAAACACTTGCCCCCGTGTTGACTTGTAGCCTGACTTCGGCCGTCCTGCCAGAGCTGATTGCGATGGTCGCGTCACACTCCAGCTTGCGGGGCTTCTCGGCGTCGCTGCATACGAGAATGGTGACGCCTCGAACCGGCTTGGAGCGCTGAATTGACTTAGGCTTGTCTGTTGAGCGGCAGACGGCTGCCCAGTGGCCTTGTCGTCCGCACTTGTCGCACGCTGAGTTTCTCGCCGGACAGAACTGAGATCTCGGCGCGTCGTGCTGTCGACCACAGTGTGTGCACTTGCTCGACGACAATTATTTAGCGACTGGGTGCCTCTGCCTCTTGGCGTATGCTCGTGTGGCGTTGATGCTCGCGAAAGATTGATCAGAGTCGGCAGCGTGCTGTGGCGCAGTCATCTTGGCCGACTGCTGTCGCGAAATTTCAAAGGCTTCGGCCGTGGCGAGCAGTGAATCGAGCGTAAGACTGGCGTCCTGGAGGAATCGCTCTCTCAACCGCGCGTGAATATTCGTTTCAACTACTTGGTCTCGGATCATTTCGTCGGTTAACGCACCGAACCTGCAGCTTGCCGACAGGCTGCGTAAAACCGACACAAACTCCGCAGTAGTCCCCGATGGAAGTTGGCGTCGCTGACGGAACGTGAACCTTTCGGAAATCACGTTGACTTTGGGCGAGTAGAATTCGCTGAATAGCCTCATCGCACGATCGTACTCAGTCTCGCCCTTGACTTTGGGTGAAAGTGGCAGCGCAAGGAACATCCTTTGTGCCTCGGCACCTACGCAGTGCAGTAGCATAGCCCTCTGGCGATCATCGGAGAATGACTCACCGTTTATCGCGGTCATATAATTCTCAAACCCAACCCTCCATTCGGCCCAGCTTACGTTTGGTTAACCCGGTTTGTTGAGGAATGGTACAGGTGATGTTACACTATCCATGGTGTAGCGAGTTAATTGCGTAATAGCGAATTAATGGCTTACCCGGATGGGAACGGAAAACTCGTCGCCAAATATTTGTAGTGTCCGCGTACGACCGATAGCAAACAACTAATGATAACTCAATATAATAATCACTCTCAGAAACAACCATACAATACAACCACACAAGGCGACCGACCAAACCTAAGTGACCTAAATCAAGTTAACTACCTTACTCCACAAATACTTACCACTAAGCCCCGGGCAACGAACAATACCAGCAATGACACAGCAATCGCGCGTATGCTTCGCAACCGCACAAGGTTTCCAATCGTTTGATATCACATTAGGCGAAAACCACAGGACACTACAGATTTATGAAAAATATTTTCATTAATCTTTGAAGGTCCGTTTGTTTTCACCATTGATTTTTACATAAGACTTGGATCAATGATACAAAATCGAACAAATACATCATTTTGTAGCCCTGGCGTGTTTGGTATACTTGAAAGTACCTTTGTACACTATAAGTACTTTGGTTGTATAGTGTGCTTACCGTAAATTAACTCAACGACAGCATTGGAATGCACGTGTTGGCAAAATATTTTGGCCGTAAAATTCCATCCGCTGATTGGCTGATCACTGCACTGTTCATTGGCGGGAAAATATAGTTAGTAAGGAGCGCGTGGTGAACGAGACGTGCAATACATGTGCCGCAGAGTGTATCATTTCGAGTGACTGCGTTCGTTTGCGAGATGTCTCAGCGTATTGTTTATATATTTTCAGTTGTTTCCGTATACAGTGGACTGATTATTCAGCATGAGTTGTCCCTGTCATGTGGGAATCAACCCCAAATTATTTGCCAAGCCCCCTCCACTCCCCTCAATAATTCTGACCATTAATATTTGAAGTGTAGTTGCTCATGCTGAGTAGGAGTAGGAGGAGCATACGTCTTTTTTTCTCGGATATGTGCTGGTGTTGAGGGCTCTCCGGCCTATCTGGGTTCTTTTGGTAGAATACTTCAAGTGTCCGGGATTTGTACAGTTACATTAGTTAAATGTCCCCACTGCAGATGTATACTGTTTTGGTTCATGGATATAAATCCAATCAAAACATTAGTCATTGATTTCTGAAAAGGTAATTTTCTAATTAGAACCTCAATATTTCGCGGGCTCAAGCGTGTCATCGTTGTAGAGATTCAGACTCTAGTCACCCTATGGCTCGCCAAGCCCCCACATCTTTATCTTGAGCCCCCCTCAGCCCCTCTGGAAAAATCCTGTCTCCGCCACTGCTATTTAGCATTAACACGTGGGTCACATTCTTCATGTATATACCATTAACTCTTCAGTTCGTCCAGCATCTTTTGTTGTCCGTCAGTCATTTTCAATCAGTTGTATCGCACACCATTGAAATTATACCACATGATGGTAAAATATAACTTTTTACAGTATAATTCTATTGGAAGAACTTTTAGTAACGCTTACCTTTCAATTATTCCAATATACACGTTGTGTTTTATATATTTTCTATATTTAAGTCGGATCAAATTGACTAGTGAAATGCACGGATTTACTCAGTTTTTTAAAAAGAGTATAAGCAATGAAACATGTATCACATTCACTGATTTGTGTATCACATCACACGGGACAGTTTAGCTATAGACAGAAACAAACTGTATTTGCAGACAGGCGCGCGTGGTCATCCCCACATCACGCGCGCCTACAGGACTTCACACCATGACCGATGCTCAAGAACGACGGCTTACTTTCTTTCCTTCTCTCACCATACACAGTCACACCACACCTCCACTTGTTTTTACACACGCAAAAAATATCTGAAGAACAGAAAAAAATCAAAACTGAAAACCCGGGCCACAAAAACTACCAAAAACAAGCAAATGATGACCTTGCAAGCGCATACCATTACAGACCATTACCAAGCGCAGAACGGCCACCACACCATGACTGTGGAGAAGCACAGCACGTGAGGTCCCGGTCTCAACCGCGACTCCGCCTCCTCAGTCCTCTTCAATACTCCGCCGTAGCATGCCATTAATTGTGGAGCGGAAGTGCTGCAATGTCAATTGTTGTGCTGATATATTGTTTGTTTTTGTTGTTCTTATAGTAATTAACTATTTGTTACTGTAATGACGTTTGCATATCTGTCGATGTGCCAATATATGTTCTATTCATTGATATTCACCTCGTTTCGTTCAATATCTTGTGGAGGCATGCAAGTTGCGTTGAGTTTTTGTGGTTGTGGTTTGTATGTTTGCGAACGTGTTAGTGTGTCCTGT
Organism: Sacculina carcini; assembly: GCA_916048095.2. Taxonomy (NCBI): domain Eukaryota; kingdom Metazoa; phylum Arthropoda; class Thecostraca; family Sacculinidae; genus Sacculina; species Sacculina carcini. The sequence continues at coordinate 4,058,133 of OU696579.1, read as the reverse complement.
TGTGTGCATGGGCGTAAATCCTGGGGGGTATGGGGGGTATATATACCCCCCGACAAATTGGCTGGGGGGTATGACTATGCAATTATACCCCCCGAGAATTCTGCTAAGTTCAGTTCATTGGGTATATTATCATCAAAATCAGCATAGAAGGCAAATGACAATAGGCCGAAAATACAAGAAATTATAAATATGTTAAGAATTATATTCCGCATTACACTTTTCATTGGAGTATGTGTGTTGTAATTGAATAGGCCGAAAATAATTGAGGGTCCCATACAATTGACCAACTGGGTCAACTTTGAACAATAATGCATTTTGACTGTCATCCCCCCCTAGCCTCGACACAAATTTACGCCGATGGTTGTGTGTGTACGTTTCTCTCGTTTGTATGCGTGTCTGGTGTGTATGTATGTCAAGTGTAGGTCTGTGTGTAGTTAGTCTTGGGTCAGTGGTGTGTGTCTGGTGTGTATGTGTCTACTGAACTAGTATATCTGTGTCTGCCCTTTTGTATTGTTGAACGCGCTTATGCGTGTGTGTGGGAATGTGACCGTGTGAAAGGTCACATGACCGAACTCATATATCAGGGCACATTGCCGATCAACAGTGGCTCGCTCGCATTCGCTGGTATTCGCTTGTATTGTACTCTTGCCTGAAATAGACTTCTCGCCGTGTCTTCCTCATTTTCAATGTGGCTTCACGACGCCACCATCTAATGTCCTTCATTTATGATTTAAGTTCGTGGACTGAATCAGTGGGCCCAGTCCTTTATAATATTCTATAGCCAGCGTTCGAGTGCAGTTTTTCATGTTTACCCATCCCCACAACTTTTTTCCTAGCCCCCTATCGGAAATATTCTGGCTCTGCCACTGCGTGAAACCTCTATTTGAACGGCACCCCTAATAGAACGACACCTTTTAATTGAACAGTACCTCTAATTAAATGTCACTTTGTTGAATTCTTTCCTTCAATAACCATTGGTGGGCTGATATTTATAAGTGAATTTGTGATTAATTATCAGTAATCATCCTGTAATTGTGTCTTTTGTTAAGTTTGTATATATGCTTTAGCTGTTTTCCATCCATAGAATCTTCTAAAAATTTTGACCAGCTAGTCGAAAAATATAGCGGCACCTGCTAATTGAACATCACTTCAAATTGAACGGCACTACGGGTAAGGTTTGAAAAATAGAATGGCATGTCATTTAAATAGAGGTTTGAGCGATATATTATTCATAGATAAGCTGGTGGAAACTCATTGGCTGAATGCGTCGTTATTGTCTCCACCAGCGTCATTTGTCCGTCAACTGCGCTGTGTTTGTGTTCGTTAGGAGATGACGAAGAGCGACGCGCAGGCGAGACGTCAAGAGATTGACGCCCGCAGCGAGTATGTTCTCAGAGCGCTGTCACTCGCACTCAACATCAACTGGTACTCGCTCATTGAGATCATCTATCAGGAGAAAATGGTTACAAACACGCACACGCGTGCACACACATACATACACACAACATATTTAAGCATATTTGGACAAACTATACGAAGGGACCAAGTGTTGGAGATGTACTTTGGAATAAGAGAGTGTAAGGTCATGGAATTCGGGAAAGGCATGAATAGACCATCCTACACGTACGATTTGGTAGAAGACTATCTACAGTTACAAAGGATAAATATTTAGGCATTGTCAAGATAGGTTGACTCCAGATAAACATATAAACAACATAAATTTCTCGGCTTATCGATTTATCAAAAATATATACGCAGCATTCTGATATCTTGATTGAAATATGTTGAGGAATATAATCATATCGCTGATAAGACCAATGCTAGAATATTCCTCAGTGGTCTGGTCTCCAACGACAAAAAAGCATATAAGAAAAACCGAAGGAGTACAGCGTGCAGCGACAAAAATGGTGCCTACTCTCAAAAACTTGGAGTACGAGGAAAGGTTAAAAATACTGTGCTTACCGAAGCTAGAAAAGAGAAGGAGAAGAGGCGAATTAATAGCTATGTATAATTACATGACAGGCAAGAACAAAACTGATAGGATTTGTTGGATTAAATGGGACGAAAGGGACAGCAGAGGTCATAACAGGAAATAAAAAGAACCAGGTGCAGGAAAAATCTTAAGAAAAATAGCTTTCCTTAAAGATGTATAGATGAGTGGAATTGTTTAAGTAATGAAACCGCAATGACCGAAAATATAAACTCTATTAAAAGGGAAACCGATAAAAGAGGATACGGGGACGGGACAATCCGAGCTTAGCTCACTTCCCGTAATCACAATTAGGTGAGTACAATTAGGTGAGTACAATTAGGTGAGTACAATTAGGTGAGTACAATTAGGTGAGTACAATTAGGTGAGTACAATTAGGTGAGTACAATTAGGTGAGTACAATTAGGTGAGTACAATTAGGTGAGTACAATTAGGTGAGTACAATTAGGTGAGTACAATTAGGTGAGTACAATTAGGTGAGTACAATTAGGTGAGTACAATTAGGTGAGTACAATTAGGTGAGTACAATTAGGTGAGTACAATTAGGTGAGTACAATTAGGTGAGTACAATTAGGTGAGTACAATTAGGTGAGTACAATTAGTTGAGTACAATTAGGTGAGTACAATTAGGTGAGTACAATTAGGTGAGTACAATTAGGTGAGTACAATTAGGTGAGTACAATTAGGTGAGTACAATTAGGTGAGTACAATTAGGTGAGTACAATTAGGTGAGTACAATTAGGTGAGTACAATTAGGTGAGTACAATTAGGTGAGTACAATTAGGTGAGTACAATTAGGTGAGTACAATTAGGTGAGTACAATTAGGTGAGTACAATTAGGTGAGTACAATTAGGTGAGTACAATTAGGTGAGTACAATTAGGTGAGTACAATTAGGTGAGTACAATTAGGTGAGTACAATTAGGTGAGTACAATTAGGTGAATACACATACCCAAAGACGCACATACACAGACACACACACACACACACACACACACACACACACACACACACACACACACAGACACACACACATTGAATTGTTCCTCAAGAGTCGAAATTGGCACACATTATCCCGATATATAGGAGGAAATAGGGAGGAGCCGTTGAATTATCGACCGGTTTCGCTGACAAGTGTCCTGTGCAAATTGGTTGAATCAACCATTAAAGATAGATGGGTTTCGTATCTGGAAGAGGAAGATATTTTTAATGAGGAACAGTATGGGTTTAGAAGCGGGAAGTCGTGCGTCACGAATTTGATGAGTTTTTATTCGAGGGTGATTAATACGGGTCAGGAGAGAGATGGATGGGTTGATTGCGTATACCTTGATCTGAAAAAGGCCTTTGACAGAGTCCCGCACACCAAGTTATTGTTTCAAATTGAGCATGAAGGAATGATACATGGAAAGTTGTTGGAATGGATGAGAGACTACTTAAGTAGACGGAAGATGAGAACGATTGTGAAAGGTGAGAAGTCGGCACGGAGGGATGTCCTAAGCGGTGTTCCACAGGGATCGGTGCTCGAACGATATTTTTTTTTAATTCGGGTAGAATGAAATAAAAACGTTGTGCAGAGGCACGATAATGTTATTGGTGTATATCAATCAAATGACGAAGGGAATATGAAATTATGTCAACATGTTTGCGGATGACATGAAGATGTTAAAAGAGTCACAGATCAAGCCAGCTGTGAGGAATTGCAGGAGGACTTGCACACACTTTCTGAATGGAGTGACAGATTGGGCATGGCTTTTAATGCTAGCAAGTGTCACGTGATGAAATTTGGCAGAAGTGAATGCAGACCGTCGATGTGTTATACGTTGGGCGATCACAGTCTACATACGGTAAACGTTGAACGAGACTTGGGTGTCACAGTTGATCAAACACTGTCGCCGGAGAGGCATATTACAAGAATAGTGAATTCGGCTGTTATATATGTATGCATGTATTTGTGCTTACTTGTATCTGTGCGTGCGAGTGTTCGTGCGAGTGTGCGTGCTTGCTACGTAGGCATGCATGTATGTTTGTATATGTGTGTGTGTGTGTGTGTGAGTGTGTGTGTGTGTGTGTGTGTGTGTGTGTGTGTGTGTGTGTGTGTGTGTGTGAGCGATTGGCGATGTCTGTATGCGTGTGCGCTGTTGTTTTCATGGCGAGTTGTGCTTCAGTGTGAAATTGGTGGTTCGTTTGGGAGTTGTGTTGGGTAAGCGGTTGGTGCTGGTGAGTTGTGTGTTGGCGCGTGATTCGTGTGTAGTGATAATTTTGAACGATGTTGTAGTGTCTTGTCATACTTGCTCCATCAGTCTCATCAATATATCACAGACTATTTCGGCATGGAAGCTTTGAAATCGACTGACTTGGTTTCAAAATATGACGGCTCCGGTGAGTTGGACTGAATATGGCTGGATAAGCCGAAAATGGCAGCTAAATTGAAAAGTGTGAATGATATTTCGACAATAATGCCACTCTTTTTGGAAGGTAAATCATTCAGAAATTTTCAGCAGCTGCCAGAAGCTGACAAGCAAAAAACTGGATGTATTATTGCCTCATTGAGACAGGTGTTTGGGCTCCCTCCGTGCGCAGCGTACTCAAAATTTGTCAATCGACGACTGCAAAGTGATGAAACATTGGATGATTTTGTAGCTGACCTTCAGTCGCTGGCCTGTGGCGTCACTGACAGTGACAACGATGCATGGGTGACCTGTCAATTTCTCCAAGGGCTTCCCCAAGAGATTCAGGATCCAGTCAGAGCACTACATGGGGCGGAACTGAGTTTGGTAGATGTGTTAAACTGTGCCAAGCAGGTTTAGGCAGGACTGGCTTCCAAACCGTGTGGCCGCGGCTTTGCTGCTACAATCAAATGTTTTAATTGTGGTAAGTCAAGCCATATTGCTCGGCAATGCAGATAAAAAAGTACAAACGATCGTTTAGTGTGTTATGCTTGTGGTCAACCCGGCCACATTGCTCGTTGGTGTCCGGGAAACGAGGAGCGGGGAATGGCTACTTCTACAGTGCCGTCCGCTCTTCTCCGCAATCAGTAACCATTGTTTGGATGGACGGTACAATTGTGAATTCTCTCGTCGATACCGGCAGTAGTCATTCCGTAGTTAAAATGAAATTAGTTAAAAAGCAACATATTTTGCTACAAGACAGATTGCAATTGAAAATAATGGATGGGTCGACCCTCACACTCCGAGGTTGTGTTAACTGGAGAGTGGTGAAGGTAAACACTGGCCGAATGGTGAAGAATGTGCGTACTTGGGTCTGTGAAAACAGTCAGTTTCCGAACGACGTTGATATGGTGATGGGAATGGCCTTGATAACTGCTGTTGGTGGTGTGACGGTTTCAGCAGATGGTTCAGTCAGCTTTGATAACTCTGAAAAAATGGCGTTTGCTGCAGCTGAAGTCGGTGATGATATTGCTGAGCAAGACTTTGTCGCTAATTTCCGTGATGGCAGGTGGACTGTTAAATGGAAGTTGAAGGACAGTGCCCCGGAGTTTTTGAGTGTAAAGAATAATTACAGGGTAAAAGAAGCACACCGTGAAGAGTTTGAGTCGGAAGTGTGCTCGTGGATAACTGACGGCATACTTCAAGAGCATGATCCAGTGAAACATGGAGAAATAAAAAGTGTGATACCTCTGATGACGGTATGTCAGGAGAAGAAAAATAAGGTACGACCAGTACTAGACCACCGCGAGCTGAACGTGCACATCAAAAGTGCACCAGGTTTAGACAGTGCTGTTTGTGACGAAAAGCTTAGAGAAAGGAGACAATTGGGTGAAAATGTCAAATTGCTAGATCTTAAAAAGGCGTATTTGCAAGTTCATATTGATCCATCACTGTGGCGATACCAAGCTGTGAAATTTCACGTCAGATATTTCGTCATGACTCGTCTCAGCTTCGGGCTAAGTATTGGTCCGAAGGTGATGACCCACATATTGAAATATTTGATCTCGAACAGTGAAAAATGGCATGGTGCTGTGAATTGCTATATTGATGACATTATTGTGAAAACTGACATTGTAGAAGCTTCTGAAGTTCGTCAGCATATCGGCGAATATGGATTAGTGACAAAAGAACCTGAAAAACTGGACGGAGCGAGAGTAATAGGTTTGCACGTGAAAAAAGAAGCCAAATGCTTCAAATGGACTAGAGACACCAGTCTACCAGAATTACCCGATAGTCTTACTAAACGAGCTCTCTACTCGTTGTGCGACAGTGGTTAGGACACTTCCCATGCGCTGGATGGCTGAGAGTGATTTGTGGCTGGCTGCGGCGAGAATCCTGCAATGATCAGTTCAATGTAGATTGGGACGATATTGTTCCTCAACAATTTACGCAGGTGGTGAGGCAAATAGACAAAAAATTGAAGAAAAATGACCCAGTATCAGGAGTTTGGAGTGTGAATGGCTACTCTGTTACTGTATGGACGGATGCAAGTGACACAGCGCTGGGTGTAGTTCTGACCATCGACAACGCAATAATCGAACATGGCTCGTGGTTGAGGAAAAAAGTGTGAGACATCACATGTCAATGTGGCTGAGCTCGATGCTGCAATCAAGGGAGTGAACTTGGCTATTAAATGGAAGCTGTCACGTATTGAGATAGTTACTGATTCGACGACCGTGAGAGGCTGGTTGAGTAATGTGGTACAGCGGACACATCGTCTGCGCACTCATAGAATGTCAGAAATGCTTGTTCGGCGTAGGCTTGACGTTTTGAGAGAATTGATTGAGATGTATCAACTGGAAGTGACTGTCAAATTAGTTTCTTCTCGAGATAACATCGCGGAAAAAATGCCAAGAATACCAGAGGACATCCTGAAAGAGATACGTGCTGTTGGGAATGGGTTTGCTGGTGTAGCCGATAGAGTGGTGGAACTTCACAACGTCACTGGACACATGGGAGTTGAATGAACGTGTGAGATATTGCGGCAAGAAGGAGAATCAGATCCGAAGTCCACTGTGGACCGCATTTTGAGTAGCTGTGAAGCCTGCAGTAGAATCGATCCTGCTCTACGAGATCGTGCTCCAAAAGGTCGATTGACATCTGGGCAAGTATGGCGGAGTTTTTCGATGGACATAACATATGTCAAAACTCATCCGTACTTGTCTGTGATAGATAATGCGTCCCGATTCACAATTTGGAAGAAATTGTTCAGCGAATCATCTAGCTCTGTTGCTGGTGCTCTCGAAAACATTTTCTCGGAGTTTGGTCCACCACATGTTCTATTATCCGACAATAGTCCTACTTTCATGAGTCGTACTGTGAGTGAATTGTTACGCTTATGGGGAGTCGAGCTTTGCCAGTGCTGCGCGTATCGCCATAAGGAAATGGCATTGTCGAGCGCATACATCGAACAATTAAGAGAATGGTTGAACGATCTGGACACCCTGTAGCAAAAATGACCTTTTGGTACAATGCCACCACTAGTTCGGTGACTGGTGAGAAGCCGTTCGTCAGCGTCTTTGGATGTGTGCCAAAACTCCCTGGTGTGAATAATCAGAGGAGAACTGCGAAATCAAACATGAAACATGAATGGAGTGGAGCGATGCCGGAGGAGAACATAAATCCTTACTGTGTGGGTGATTCAGTATATCTGAAGCCAGCTAAGCCTTCGTGCACTAGTCGTTGGTCAGGACCCCATCAAGTATCATCTGTGCCAAACAGCTGGGCGGTGGATATCGGCGACGGAGTGTCACGACATATCAGCCACGTCAGGAAGGCGGTTAAACACGACGATAGTGATGATGAAGATTCGCCCGAGGCGGAGATCGACAACCTGGAGAGAGCTGAGACAGCGGAAAGAAGTGAAGTGTCGGGTGATAGCGACGCTGTTCAGAATGATACTGGTTGGCAGCGCAGATTGCGTGACAGGTCAAAGATTACTGTTCCTGTGCGCTTCAGAGAGTAGGTTTGAAGACTGTGAAATTGTTTTGTTAAATTCGTTATGTGACTACTTGTTGTAATAGTTAGTGAGACTAACTAGGGGCGGTGTTATATATGTATGCATGTATGTGTGATTATTTGTATCTGTGCGTGCGAGTGTTCGTGCGAGTGTGCGTGCTTGCTACGTAGGCATGCATATATGCTTGTATATGTGTGTGTGTGTGTGTGTGTGTGTGTGTGTGTGTGTGTGTGTGTGTGTGTGTGTGTGTGTGTGTGTGTGTGAGCGATTGGCGATGTCTGTATGCGTGTGCGCTGTTGTTTTCATGGCGAATTGTGTTTTAGTGTGAAATTGGTGGTTCGTGTTGGGTAAGCGATTGGTGCTGGTGAGTTGTGTGTTGGCGCGTAGTTCGTGTGTAGTGATAATTTTGAACAGTGTTGTAGTGTCTTGTCATACTTGCTTCATCAGTCTCATCAATATATCACAGCGGCCCTCAGAACAATAAAGAATGTTAGAGCTTCATTTAATCACTTGGATGAAGAGATGATAAGGAAATTGATGATGAGTATTATTAGGCCACCATTAGAATACGCTGTAGTAATAGGGGCTACGCACAATAAAAATCATATAGCAATAATTGAGAAATTACAACGAGTAGCAACCAAATTAGTAGGAAAATTAAGGACATTAACTTATGAGAAGAGGCTAGAGAGAGTTGGGTTACGTACATTAGCGATGAGAAGATTAAGGGGTGATTTAATAAACGTTTTTAAGCATAGCATTGGCAAAGGCAAACTGGATAGAAAAAGTTGGGTAGTTTGGAGTGAGAGAGATCGAAGGGGACACAATACATGTCTTAGGCAGACCAGAGTGGTTAGGGATATAAAGAAATATAGTTTCTCAAATAGGTGTATCGACGTTTGGAATAGTATTGAAAAGTATGTAGTGGAATCAAGTAGTATTGGACAATAAATTGCGTAGATTAGACAATAGTGGGTTTGGAAACAGGACAGTCTGAGCCTTGCTCATCTCCTGTACACAACAACTAGTGAGTACAACTAGTGAGTACTTTTGTGTTTAAGTGTTCCCCAAATACAAACTCAAATCTCAACGTGAATTATTTGTTAAAACCATAATATTTACATACATCACAATATCTTGTATAATAAATACAACCATACAATCACAACACCATTCTCATTCCACAACCAACAACCACTTCGCGATTGCTGCGCTGCCAACCACCTTCAGTCGCAAACTTGGTAGCCACATTGGCGGAAACGCCACATCCTCCCCTCCGTAGTTTCAGACATCACTCTGACATACTACCTCAGGAACCTAGGTGGTTGTCGCATTCTCACAGGATACCGTCGCTGTGGATCGCTGATCACACCGTCCTGATGTCTTCTCGTCGATTCGTGATCGGCCTCTTCATCTATTTCTGGGAGTTCTTCATCAGCAGCTTCAGCCGATTGTCGGATGTAACGCGGCAGCAGTTGATTGACATGACGTTTCCAATGTCCCAAATCTGTTTTGATGATATAGACGTTTCTGTATTTTCTGAAAACAGCACCATCAATCCACTTCGGACCACGAGAATAATTCCTGGCGAACACCTTCGTGTTGATGTCGAAATTTCTTTTGTTGCTAGTGAAGTATCTCGGCATTTTTTTCGACCGTGGCACTAGCTGGTCCAGCCTTGTCTTCTGAACTCTGCCATGAAGTATATCCGCCGGTGATTCACCGTCTAGTCCGTCCATAGGTGATATTCGATATGTCATCAGAATTGTTCTCAAAACAGCCATTAGGTCAGGCTGGTCTTTGTGATGACAATTTTTCTTTAATCCTTGTTTTAAAGCTTGTACAAATCTTTCCGCTTCACCATTTGACGCTGGGTGGAACGGAGGAGCTGTAACGTGCTCAATTCCGCACTCTGTGCAGAATTTTTCAAACTCGTCACTAGTAAACTGTGCTCCGTTATCTGACACAATTGTCTCCGGATAACCTTCAATGGAATTATGTTTGACAATTGCTGAATAGTATCTGCAGAGGTGGTTCTCCCCACGCTCATTTTAGCAACATATGGAAATTTTGAACAGGAGTCCACACATACTAACCACATTTGATTCATAAACGGTCCAGCATAATCGACGTGCACTCTTGACCAGGGATGTTCAGTTTTCGGCCACGAATGAAAGGTTTTCGTCGGCTCATTTGCGTTCTCTCTACACGCCTCACATTGTCTCATCATCTCGGCTATATCCTTGTCTAAATTCGGCCACCAGATGTATCTTCTGGCATTTTGCTTCATGCGAACGATGCCCCAATGGGATTCATGAAGCATACGAAGTACTTTAGCACGTAGTTTCCTTGGTATAACAGTCCTAACACGTTGATTTTCATGACGAAGCATCAAAACAACTTTGTGCACTATGAAGTTCAATCTGTTCACCCAATACGGTCGAAGTTCATCTCTGATATTTTCGCGTTCCGGCCATGACCCAGTCAACACATAAATCATGACAGATTTCAGCAACGTATCTGTCTCTATCAATTTGACAATTTCATGTATATTAACTGGATTATCCTCCAATTCTTCGTTTATGACATGCGTAGTCTCATGTCTTTCCAATTGCACTTTTTCGTCAAGATCTACATCTGGACCCATTGGTGATCGTGAAAGTCTATCAGCATGTCCATGGAGCTCTGTATTTCTGTAGCGAATATCATATCGGAATGGCATTAGTTCCAAAGCCCACCTTTGTAGTCTCTGTGACGCTAGTACAGTATATTTTTGCTAGGATTGAATATGTGCATCAGAAGCTTGTTGTCGGTCACTAGAATAAACTTTCGATCACGTAGATATTTTTGAAATTTTTCGATTCCATACTTGATTGCCAGTGCTTCTCGGTCAAGTTGCGAATAGTTCTTCTGATGTTCTGTTAGCGTTTTAGACGCAAACGCAATCGGATACTCTTTTACGTCATCTTCGATTTGCATGAGCGCCACTCCAACCCCATATGGTGAGGAGTCCGTGGCCAGAACAGACGTTTTTCTTGTATCAAAATGAACCAATGATGTCGCTTTGATTATATCTTCTTTCAATATCTTGAATGTTGATTCACAGCGTTGATTCCACACAAATGATGATTGCTTTCGTCGCAAATTGTTCAACGGCTCTGCCTTGGTTGACATATTTTTTATGAACGTTCCATAAAAGTTCACTTTACCCAGAAATGCTTACACTTCTTTGACGTTTGTCGGTCTTGGCATTTGAAATATGGCCTGCACTCTATTGTTACTGGGTCGCTTGCCGTGCTTGTCAATTATATGCCCCAAATACTGGACTTGATCTTGAAAGAAATTATATTTTTCCTCGCGCACTGTCATGCCGTACTCTCGGATTCTGTTCAGTACGTTCTGCAGATTCTTCATGTGTTCTTCGTCATCATCATCTGTAATTATCACATCGTCCATATATGCCGCAACACCAGGCAAATCACTAACCATGGAATCCATCAATCGCTGAAAAATCGCTGGACTCGAGGCTACACCAAAACAAAGTCGGTTGTACCTGTACAAACCGTACGGTGTATATATAGTCACGAACTGTTTGCTTTCCTCGTCCAGTTCCATCTGTAATTACGCATCGGTGAAATCGAGAGTGGAGAATTTATTTCCCCCTTGCAGTTTCACCAATATATCATCTAGAGATGGAATAGAGTGCTGGTCAACCTCCAGTTGATTATTTAGCTGTTTGAAATCGCCACATATGCGTATTTTTCCAGACGGCTTGGCCACGCACACTATAGGATACGCCTGTGCGCTATAGTTAACTGGCTGCAACACTTTCATGCTCACCAAACGATCCAACTCTGCCTTTGTAGCTTCACGTCGTGCGTAGGGAATTATTCTCGGTTTTGCGAATGACGGTTTTGCCGTAGCTTTCAGTGTCAACTTGGCTTGTAGTTTATTGCACTGTCCCAGTTCATCACACAATACATCATGAAATTTCTCTTTCAAAATTTTGAGTTTGGATTGTACCTGAGCCGATTGTTGTCGCACTTTCGTAATATGTGTTCTTGGCTCAGATTGTGACACAGCGTCCATAATGACGTACAACGTTTCATCCTCTTCATACATCGATGAACCCCTTTTTGTGATCCCAAGTTGATCGCTTAGATCTAGGCCCAATAGATTCGCACCTTTAATTGCAATAACAACCACCAGCGTACAATTTTCATGTAGCCGTTCACCTACTCTGATGTCCACCACACACTCGCCTGTTATTTCGAGCGGGTGGTCCGCGTACGCTGTTAATTGCCGCTCTGTAGGCCAAATAGGTGGACTTCCCAGCCTTTTGTATCCCTCCAATCCGATTATTGAGCACGACGCCGCCCTGTCCCACTGAAATTCCAGTGTTTGATCACCGACAACGACTGGAATGAAAACTTTGTTACCGCATCTTCTCTAGTTCTTTTGCTGCACTGCATACACTGAATCTGTTGTTTTGTTACCGGTGCGCCTGCGCCGCTGGAATCCCCTTCTTTCGGCGCCTCTACGCTGTTCAGCGTCACGGCACACTCCTGATATGTGTCCGATGCGGTGACATGTATTGCACTTGGTGTTCTTTCTTGGGCAATCTCGTCGCTCTTGTGTTTCATAACATTGCGGACATCCTTTGAATAGTTCTATCTGGTTTGATCGCTTGCCAAACTGCTCACGTCTTTTCTCCGAAATTCTTTGCACTGCGTCTTCCTGTTGAACATCACTGTTTGGTGGTTGGTCTCTCAATATACGATCAGTCTCGACAGTCCTGACGTAAAGCGCCGCTTTTTTCAGCACTTGATCAAGTGTCGGATCCGATTCGATGAGACACTGCCTCCTCACTTCATGGTGTGGTGTTTCTTTGATGATCACATCACGAATCATTTGGTCCACATAGGAACTAGTACAACCCTGTTTTGAACACACGACTTTGCACTCTGTGCTCAAACCGCGCAACTGCGCTGCCCAGTCCTCATACCTTTGACCCGGTTGCATTTTGTGAGTGTAGAGCTTGTGCCTTGCTGCTTGTACGTGCACCGTAGACTTGAAGTGTAGCTGGAGCTTCTCTTTTAACTCCGCGAGTGGTTGGTGCGTCAGATCGTCACGCGTCTCATACAAATTCTGCAGCAGGTTGAATGTTTCTGCACCGATCCACGATAAAAACATCGCTCGTTGTTGCTCTTCAACCGTGATATTGTACGCCTGGAGATGCTGGTTGAAACGTACCATGTAATGATCAGACGACTCTCGTTCTTTTTTTAATTCTTCGAATTGTTGACTGACTAGCAGCATTTGTGCGCTGAGTCTCCTCAGAATGTGCGCTATTTGTTAGTGCCTCAAAGATCAGCTGCATATTTTTGTTTTGTGCTTCTATCAATGCCATAATATCTGGTGATACCGCCATTCGAGTTATTTTTTAATCCCCAATATATCTCAAAACCAGTATTCAACACAACCTTCACTTGATCCCACTTCTAACACCACTTTTGTGTTTAAGTGTTCCCCAAATACAAACACAAATCTCAACTTGAATTCTTTGTGTAAACCATACTATTTACATACATCAAGGTATCTTTTATAACAAATACAACCATACAATCACAACACCATTCTCATTCCACAACCTACAACCACTTCGCGATTGCCGCGCTGCCAACCACCTTCAGTCGCAAACTTGGTTGCCACCTTGGCGGAAACGCCACAAGTACACATACACACACACACACACACACACACACACACACACACACACACACACACACACACACACACATACACACACACACACAGTAGAAAATGGTTACTAATACACGCACAGATATGCACACACAAAAACACATACATATATTCTTATTAAAAGATACGCATTCGTACATACGCGCATACAACTATGATCTCACCGCTTCATGCCACGTATAAATCAGTCCACAAATTCTTCACTGGTGGTGAAATTTGATAGAGCTCGAGTGAAAAAAAAAATTCACATCAACGATCCAGCACACGTTCACTGCCATGCAAAAATTAAACGTAGACACTCTTACACACACACACATACACACACATACACACACACACACATACACACACAAGAACGTACGATAAAGATAGCAGGAGACCACTGAAGGTCAAGTACAGGAGTCAGGAGATGTCTAGCAAAGTACTGAGAAAGACATGGAAGTTGTAACACGAAGAAAACTGGAAAAATGTCTGGGTAAGAGAGAACCTCAATGGGGAGGAAAGGCAAAAAAGAAGAGAATTGTGTCAGGAGTCTAAGAAGAGGAAAATGCAAAGAAGTGAGAAGGAGAAGGAAATTTTTTACTGGCTGGAAGGAAGACTCAGAAAATGGTACAAATCGAGACACGACTGAATAAAAGCACAAAAAGGTGGAATGGTCATTAGAGAAGATGGGTTGAGGATTGTATATACAAATGTAGATTAATTCATGTCAATAAAAAGTGAATTGCAGGATTATTTGAGAAGAATGAAACCTCATATTCTTTGCATGACAGAAACGAAATTGTTCAAGGACTTTGATGTTATCCTCAGGAAGGAAGACTATAATGTGATCAGAAGGGATAGGATGGGGAAATTTGGGGGAGGTGTTATGATGTGTGTGAGAAAGGATATAACAATAGAAGATACGGATTTCGGAGAAGATAAGGCAGAGTTTTTGAGCACAAAAATTAGACATGGTAAAAATGTTAAATGTATTGGAGTAATGTATGCTCCACCAAAAACTGCTGCGTGGAGGCAGGAAGAATATACTGAGATGTTTTTGGAATCAAAGGAGGAGTAAGCAAATATAATGAGGAGACACAGATAAATAATTATCATGGGGGTCTTCAATTGTAAAGAAATAGATTGTGAAAATTGGGTCACTAATGGTAATGAAAATTCCTGAGGATATATGTTGCTAGAATTAATGACTGACGGCTTTATGACGCAATGGGTAACGCAACCTACTAGTATAGAGGTGATGATGAACCCTCGAGGTTGGATTTAGTTTTCACAGGTCCCCCCGGTGAGATAGTGTATGTTCACTATGAAAGCCCTCTGGGTAAGAGTGATCACATAAAGATAGAGATTAAAACAATAGGAACGAATGAAGGGTCAGGAAGCTTAGGAGTACCACCGCAAGCAAAATTGAACTACGATAAAAGTAATTTTGACGGTATGAAGAGATATTTCGCAGAAGCAGACTGGAAAGACTTGCTGGAAGCATAAGGTGTACAAGGAAAATACAATGTCGTGTACAGCCATTCGTACCAAAATTCAAAGAAAAAATGCTGTTGAAAAAAAGGTTCAATAACAAATGTGAAAGGACACGTGTGAAAAAAGGGGCTTAGAAAAGAATGAGAAAACGGAATATGTTGAAAAATAGAGAAAAATTTAAAAAGCACGCAACGATTACGTGAGTGTGAGAAGGCAAGAGGAAAGACAATATGAGAAAAATATTGTAGACAAGAGTAAATATGAGCCAAAGTTGTTTTACAAGTTTCTCAACAAAAAATTGAAAAGTAAGGTTGCTATCGACAAATTGATTGTGGATGGTGAAATTTACGAGGAAGCAGGAGATATTTGTGAAGTCATGAACAGGAAGTTTCAAGAGGTTTTAACGACTGAGGTCGGATTGGAAACTCCGGTGATAGTTGATACCAGACTAAGAATCGACTATATTGAAGTATATCGCGAAGAGATAGAGAGGCGCCTGAGTGGTCTTCAATGCAGAAAAGCAGTTGGTCCAGATGATATCGCCGCGGTGATTCTGAAAGAATGTAGATATGAACTCCTCACACCGGTGTTCGATATTGTCCAAGGTAGCCTGTCACAAGGAATTCTTCCGCCAGGAGTGGAAGGTCTTGTGTTGCGAATTTGATCAGTTTGTATTCTAGGGTAATAGACACAGTGCAGGGATGAGATGGATGGGTCGATTGTGCATACATGGACCTGAAAAAGGCGTTCGACAGGATTCCACTAAACAAGTTATTGTGGAAAATTGAGCATGAAGGAGGGGCACGTGGAAAGTTTTTGGATTGGATGAGAGATTATTTGAGCAGACGGAGAATGAGAACAGTATCATATTTATTGTTGATGTTGTTTATTGAATCATATTTATTGGTGTTATTGTTTATTGAATCATATTTATTTGTGTTGTTGTTACTTATTGAATCATATTTATATTTATTGTTGGATGTTTCTTATTGAATCATATGTATTGTTCTTGATTGTTATTTATTACTTATTTATTAATATTTATTCTTATTTATTGATGGCTGTTATTTACTGAATCACATATTTATTGTTGATTGTTATTATTTATTGAGGAACGTGGGCGGAGTGACATTATGGATTGTTATCGGATGATGGTTTATCATTTATTGTTATTTATTTATTATTTTCTTTCCAACTCTCTTTCTAGACTTTTTTCTCTTCGAACTCTCTTTCTCTCTGAATCTTTTGGGCGCTTCCGGTACATGGGGCCACCTTAGGGTGGTAATAGTGCTTGCACTCTTCCCATGCTACTGGATTTGCCTGTAATTAATAATAATAATGAAAAGAGGTGCCAAATCGACGTGGAGAGAAGTCGCAAGTGGCTTCCCTCAATGATCAGTGCTTGGACCGATAATGTTCCTGGTGTACATAAATCAAATGACGGAGAGAATAGGCGGTTACGTGAACATGTTTGCAGATGATGCGAAAATTACGAGAAGAGTGAAAGATCGCACCAGCTGCCAAGAATTACAAGAGGATCTAGACAGGCTATGTGAGTGGAGTAGAAAATGGGGCATGGAGTTTAATGCCAGCAAGTGCCACGTTATGGAATTTTGTAAAGGAAATTTCAGACCATCGAGATGTTATATGTTCGGCGAGCACAAACTGCAGAAAATGACTGCCGAAAGAGATTTGGGTGTTACTATTGAGAATGATCTGTCGCCGGAGAGGCATATAACCAGAGTGGTGAATACGGCGTATATAACCTTAAATAATATAAGTATACAAATATAATAATACATCTAACTTCATGGATGAGGAAGTGGAGAAAAAAATGATAAAAAATGTGATAAGGCATCCGCTAGAATACGCGGCAGTATTTTGGGCTCTCCACAATATAAGACATATCGCTAGGTTAGAGAAAGTCCAAAAAGTAGCGACTAATCTGTTAACATCACTGAGTTCGATTTATTATCAATCAACGATCAATCAATCAACGATGTATTTGTTATAGCGCCCGTGGTCACAAGCGCGAAAATGACAAAAACAAGACTACTACATACACAAGTACAAAGTGAGAATCAGAAAGAGAATATTCACATAGAGTAGAATAAGAAACCAAATTATGAAAAAAAGTTAGAGAAAATTGGGTTGTCGTCACTGGAAAAGAAAATATTAAGGGGGGATTAAATAAACGTTTTCAAGCACAGCATTGGTATGGAACGATTGGATAGGAAAGATTGGGTGGTCTGGAGTACGAGGGACCATAGGGGACACACTAAAGGTCTACAGCAAACTCGGGTATTAAAGGATATAAAGAAGTACAGTTTGCCAAGTAGGTGTATAGATATATGGAACCGTCTGGGTAAAGAAATAGTTCAATCAAACAGTATAGCACAGTTCCTCATGCGCAGTTCTCAGCACAGTTACCTCATGCACACGGGACTAGTTCTCACACCTGGATTCTCAAGAACTATATACAAATATACAATACAAATATGAACTACGTAGTAACAAAACAAGGCGCAACCAAAATCAAAAGTTCGTCAAACATTTCCCCATTCTTGCATACAATGCTGCGGAAATCATTTGGCTCGATTACTCTCAGTTCATTGAGTAATGTTTCGTGGGTGAACTTCTTTCGATCAATCAACCATTGTTTGATCCACTTTCAACGCTTGTGCAAGCCTCTTTTCTTCGCTTTCTCACGATTCGCTGCCACAGCAACAATTACCGAACACAACTCAGAATCAGGCTACAATTTGACGCTACGAAGCTCTGGCACCAACTGACTGTTTGCAAAATATAGCAATAACTACGTTGTACGTACAAACGTTGTACGTCCGCTGTCAGTATTGTACAATCTTCAATATCACCTCCACATGTCACAATATTTTGCACAAACAAAACTGTTGTACACTATCATTGAACGTCTAGGGGTGACTGTCAAAATATTGTGCAATCCACATTGCACAATATTATTGAGCGTGTATGGGCAGCATAACTCGGAGAAGCTGAATAATCCGAAACCGACAATCTAAGCGTCCTTATGACCTCAATATGGGCCTATCGAATTCCGTAAAGATTTCATGTACCCTCAAGTCTTAATGTTATGGTGTTACGTTTAATTTTAACGTCTGCTTATTTGGCTGGGTTCGTGATTGTGCCTGGGATAATAACCATCACTACACTTCAGTTTACGATCTATATATTCTCACCAGATCTGTCATATAGTGATAATAATGAGGAGACCATTAATAATAATAATACTGATAATTATGTAATATAAATGATGATGATAATGATGTAATAAAAACGATGATGATAATATCACTACTACTTATAACAATAGTGATGATAATAACAGTGAAAGTAATTATATTAAGAATATTAGTAATTTTAATATAATGATTTTGTTGTGTATAGCTTAGTCGGGTTGAAATGCTTTTCTTGGCCAACGGACCGCAGCGGCTCATATGGTTCTACGAGCACACAGACTCTCCACCAGCTGTACACCAGGCCGCCGGTGCGACCTTATCAACTTTGACCGCGGCCACCACACGGACTCGCAGCGGGGTAACATCGCCACCAACACCCCATACTCCAATCCGTTATGTCATTACTGCTAAGATCAATGAACAAGGTGGAGTGGGATGAGCGGGAACCTTATAAATTGCATGACTGCTATTCATATGCACCTTGATGGTCTATTCTTATGCACCTTGATGGTCTATTCATATGCACCTTGATGGTCTAACTTCTGTGAGAAGAGCAGCAAGAGAACATTATATATGAAAGACACATTGAAAATGATATAAGGTGAAACTGAATCATACATGCTATCAAACACCCACAGCACACCCACAATGTGAACGAAAATGTAAATGTGTTGTGTTAGTTGACTGATGTGTTGTCCTGCGCCACCTGAGGGGTGATTGGAATAGTTGGTTTTATATGGAATATATCCCACGAATTTCGACACTTTTCGACACTTGTAAATAATTATAGATTATTACTAAAAAATAATATAATTGCTTATCAACTAGCAGTTAAATTAGTATAAATTAAGCAAATAATGAATTATATGCGATTATTGCTTGAAACGTCTCCATAGATCAGTTGTTATAAATGGATAAATTTATTATATTTCTTAACTAAATATAGCGCATCAATAAATAATATAAGATATGCTATTTGATGATGACTTATCGTTGGTGGAATCCCTTCTCGATTTTAATAGAATCATAACTATTCTTGAAGGTGCTTCATCTCTACATTAAAACTAAAATTGATTCCACCGTTAAGAGAATATAGGAAACACTCAGATCAGTGGCGGCGCCAGGATTTTTCCGATGGGGGGGCTTGAGGGGGGAGCTAAGGAAAAAGTTGAGGGGGCTTGGCGAAGCATGAATAGCTACACTCGATTGCTGACTACATATCATAATATGGGACTGGGGCACACTGAGTCCTCGAACTTTAACCAAAATTACAGGACTTCATGTACAGTATTTAAAAAATTGTAATGTCGATTATTATGATTTGTGAGGGGCTTAGGGGGGTGTAACATATTTTTTTGGGTGACTCCAGACCCCAAAGCTCCCCCTTGGCGCCGCCACTAACCCAGATACATGCTTTAAATGTTTAGCTATGTGATTAGTTTTAAACATAAATATTTATGGTGCGTATTATAGGGGACTACCGATTTCCATATTTAAGCTTCCAATTAGGGAGGGTTGGAGCCAGCACTAATACGCCATACACAACATTTCTGATGTTGAGCAGAACTGGAGCTCGACTGTGCTGCCACCTGTCGACAGCGGTCCGCCAGGATCACAAACTGGGGACAGACCGGCGTCGCCTTCTGATCTCCAGCAGCAGCAGCATCAACAAGCCGTCTCCAGCCTCGGCGTGCAGTCAGCAACCATCAGCCGCCGGCTTCAGCTGAGTGACGGCTGCTCTGCCGGCGTGAGCACACAGGCTGCATTTGTGATTCGCCTGGCGCGTCATCGCACCATTGCCGCCGAAAACGTTCACAAGGTGAGCACACAATGCTGGCGGTGCTTTATGGAATCAAGCAGAAATTCTGGGCCCTGATGGTGACTTTTCGATACCTATGGAAATATAGTCAGCACCTCTGGGGAGATCGTGGATTACTGCGCACCTATGTGTACCTTTGGGGACCTCCAAGTGTTTCAGGGGGCATTGGACTTTAATTTGACCGCTGGCAAAAGATGGAGACCGGTTGCTTCGAAACTTTACATAACACTGGCCAACTATTGAAAATCATCAGCGCAAATGACCAAAATATGTATAGACCTTACCTAGACTTCGATACTCTCATCTGCCCATCCGCTAACCTAATTTCCTCTGATCTGCTCACCTGCCACCCAGATGCCACTATTTAAGATCATTCAAGACTATTTAAGATTTAAGATAGCCTCTTCTCATTTGACATTCTCACATCATTGTCATCATCATCATCATCACTCATTGTCATTTGACATCTCATTCAACGCTATCAATTCCTGGGCTTCCTCTAGATCACTTGTTATTAACCACTCTAAAACCCAATTCCTACTATTGCAAACCCCTTGTATGGATTTCCAAGTGAACCAACTGAAAATACTGCCACAAGTTAAAAGTCTTGGTGTATATATTGATGCCTCACTCAGCTTCTCTCACCACATTAAAATCACTTTACGAAAGTGTCGCTATATACTACGTAACCTCTATATGTCGCGTAAATACCTAGATCAACGTTCCTCCATTGCTCTAATTAATGCCTTTATTTTCCCCCATCTAAATTATTGTTCCTCTTTGTTTTATTCTCTACCAAAAAAAGACATTTCTTCCTTCCAATCTATTCTCAACCAATCGTGCCGTTTTGTTTTCAGACTTCCTTCCCGTCATCCTACCTCTCGACACCTAAAAACATTGAGATGGCTTCCTTTTAAATATATGACCCAACACAAAATATGCTGTCTCACTTTCAAATTGATCAACTCCCCCTATCCTCCACCCTATCTGAAGGAGCTGGTAGTGCCAGTCTCACACAACACTAACACTCGATCATCTAGCGCCCTTCTAGAACCCCGAGCAGTTTCCGAATCATCATGGTCTTCCAAATCCTTCCAATACATTGCCCCCCGTCTGTACAATAAACTTCCCCGTTCAATTAAATCTTCCAGCTCCTATAAATCTTTCAGCAGCAAATTATATAAACATCTTTTGGATGTGTACATAGATTCATGAGCCCACACCGATATCATTCGTTTTTCTGTTGTATACGTGTTTTTGTGTGACTCTTGTGTGTCTTATCCCGCTGTGAGCCCAAGTTTTTATTTTTTATTTTTTATTTTTTTTTTTTATGATGCATTTTCATTTGTGTGTACATTGTGTGATTTGTATGTATATTTTCATCCATGCCAATACTTTGTTGTATAAAGTGGCAATACATTTCTGATTTCTGATTTCTGACATAGATCTTCAGGTACATCGTAACCTCGATCCTTCTAAGACTTACTTCTCACGAATCTTCCGTAATTTTGAGTGTCCATTTCCGGCTTTGAAGCAAAGTAAAGGCCTGATCGGGCCAAACAATATACCGAAGTAAACTCAACACTTCCCTCACTTCAAGCTGGTCAACATTGGTACACACTCTCGTACGTATATACATCTCAATTTTTGGCATTAGCCAGATCAGTTCACAGTAGTGTTTATTTGTGCTGGTTTGCAGATCTGTTAAAGTCGATAAATTATGCTACAAATACTTCAAAGGGTATATTTAGTGGCTTTACGGAGGAAACTGCGAGGGAGGCAGGTATATACATCAGAAGCGGCACCTGTAGTCCAGACACGAGCATCACGCTTGCTTACTACAAGATATTCAACAAGAACATTTCTGGTTGGGCCCCTTCATACACTATAAGTGGTGACCAGTTACCTACAAACAGACATGTGTTCCAGTACTTCCTTCACTTCCAGAAATTGACAGAAAATATAGAAATGTCTTTGCCACATGATATAGTCAGCGAAACAGTGGAAGATGTCATTCTTTACTGGCAGATAGACAGGATCAATGACCAATTATAATGCCGAACAGCATTTTGTGAGACTTCACAAAACACAGAAATATAATAAGAAGTAAAAGTGGAAAACGTGATTGGAAATGGAAACAGTAGACAGACTGTGGGTGTTTATGTGTGCGTAGTCTTCAATTGCGATAGAGCGTGATTGAGTGCGTGTGTGTGAGAGAGAGAACAAGGGTGTCATTTGATTGGTCAGTATATGTGTATGAACTAGTGATGCAAAAAATCGTTTTTCTGGTTGCGGTTTTTTGCAAAACAAACATGTTTTTTAGTTTTTTTTGTTTTTTGTGTTTTTTATAGAATTAGCCCCAGTTGCCATCGGATGTAGGATGTTAGTACATAGAATCGTGTTTAATTGACGTTTTGTACATCTTTACGTGTCATATTTCAAAGATAATTTGATAATAGTATAAAAAACAAAAATATGTATCAATAAATACCTCAGGAGACTGTTTGAAAGTGCATCCGGGAGCGGTAGTTTAGGTTTTTTCATTGATAAAACCCATGTTTTTAAAAATGGTTTAATGCTGCGGATATTTGAAATAATTTGTCAGCAGAACAAAATAAATTCATTGAGTAATAATTTTTTTATATAAAATAAACCATGTGTTTTTATGAAAAAATGCAATGTTGTTTTTCAAACTGGTTTTAAATTCGTTTTATTAATGTACAGATTCAGAAAATGTTGACAGCAGAACAAGAAAAGGTAATTGGTTGGTCTAGTATTTTTTTGACAAACGTATATTTAAACTAACGCTTTTTCAATGAAACAATGCTTTCTAATACAGTCTCTATTAAAGATAGATTTGATTGATGTGCGTTCAAATACCTTTTGTATATCAAGTAGCCTGCTGTTATAAGCGGCTGGTTAAACTACTTGATTTAAAATGTTTTTTTAAGTCATTGTTTTTTTCAAAATTATGTTTTTGGAAAAATGGTTTTCGTAGATGTAGAGATTTAGAAAAAACTAGCTGGCTGCCCAAGGACGACCACCATATCAATTTAGCCGAGCTAGACGCTATTTTGAAGGGCATCAATCTGGCAGCAGCCTGGGGTATGACAGAGACTCGGATCTTCACAGATTCCCAAACAGCTTGCCACTGGGTCCGTGATGCCCTCACGGGGAAAGCTCGTGTTAAAACCCGTGCTAGCGGAGAGCTGCTGATTCGGCGTAGACTTGGTACTCTGAAGGCGATTCAAGAAGGGTTTGGTTTTTAATATGGAACTTATATTTGTTGGTTCTGCTGAAAATTTCTCTGACGCGATAACCCGCGTACCGGTAAAGTGGCTGGCGAAGTGCGAGAAGCAAAACAGCCTCCGAACAGTTTACTGTGCAGGCGAATCTCCTGGTCAAATAAGCACGGAGGAAATGAAAAAGATCCACGAATCAGCAGGCCATCCCGGCATCAGGAGAACATTGTACTTAACCTTTAGATCCAATCGAGCGGCAACCAGAAAGGAAGCTCAAGACCTTGTTCAATCATGCGAGATGTGTCGTTCCATCGACCCAGTCCCACTTAAATGGAGGCATGGAAATTTGTCGGTGAAAAATAACTGGGAGAGGCTTGCGATGGATGTCACACATGTTAGAGGCAACATATATTTATCGGTAATAGACTGTGGACCGTCCCATTTCGCGCTATGGTAAAAGCTGAGGAAAGAGGACAGCAGGAAATTTTCATTACAACGAATTTTCGTTTTTATGTCAACGAATATGATTTTCGTTTTTATGACAACGAATTTTCTTCATCTAAATCAATAAGCAATGTTGTTCCACACGGATCAGTGATTGGTCTAATTTTATTCCTTATTGATATCAATGACATTGTGAGAGCCAGTTCCAAATTCAAATTCACAATATACGCAGATAACACGACACTCACATTAACCGATCCAAATTTATACAATTTACATTCTGTCGCGGTAAATGAACTCAAACACATCTAGCAGTGGATTTCTTCAAATATGCTCAAATTAAACTTGAACAAGACTCAAGATATTATCTTCCAAAACAGATTGAGAAAATTGACATTTCCACTAACACTGGACAGTAGATTGCTGAGACAAGTTCAAATAACAAAATGTATAGGAGTCACTATTGATAAAAATATGAATTGGTATGCGCATATTGAAAACGTCTCAAATAGAATTTCAAGAACATATGGTATATTACACAAAGTTAAGCGTTCACTTACACAGGAATGCATGCGTAGTATATACTTCACTCTCGTTTACCCCCACCTCATATATTGTGTACCAATCTGGTCATGCACGTGGCCATCTTATTTATAACGAATAAAAGTGTAACAACGGCAGAAGAAAAAATATAACAATACGCCAATGCACTCCCAGGCGGACACACCTGATCACAACCACGGTTACGCACGGATTCACTCACTCAACCACATAAGTCCAGCGTACTAACTAATGACCAAGCAGCGTACGCACACGCACACACCGTGACCTTTACACGACCTTGACCACACAACACCCGCACACACACACACACACATACACACATACATACACTGTACTCAACGAGAATGCGCCAAACAAACGCAGCCACGCTGCCACACCTCCCCATGATATACATATCACACAAACCACCATAATGCACAACTAGCCTACATACAACACATTCACGTACAAATGAAGCAGTCGCGATATCGCACCGGCGGGCGGCGAGCACGCTCACTGCGACGAACACAAGGCAGGCCAAACTCGCCATTAGGAGCTTGGACAGGCGGTCCATCAATGTCGTCCAAGCCCGTCGACGCTTCGGCCACATCAACAGGTGGGCACGGAGACACCAGCAGGGCTACGTCCTCGTCTTCGGCTCTATCGCGATTAAGATCAGGGTCGTCGCGCTCGCCGGCATTGTGTCGTGGCCGCAAGTCACGCACGTGGCGGGGTACACCGTCCACATTGACCACTTGGTCGGAAACTATACTGGTGACGTCGCCAACACGCGACAGGTCAGTGCAACGTGTGCCACGCTTCCGCACCCACACTTTATCGCCGGCGAGATACGGTGGTGCAGCGCTGCTCTGCGGATCATGAATGGCCTGCTGTGCTGCACTTGGAAGCTTGCTCTCTGATGTTGCTTGAGCCACACGCACGCAATCACGTACCGGATAGGTATAGACGCCAGCAGCAGGCGCGAGTGCCGACTCGCGGGGTGTAATGTTGTATAAATGTACAGCCTCGGCAATAGAGCACTGCTTGCTAGCCGCCAGCACTTTAATGGTTTGGTGGTTCCGCTCCACGATGGCATTGCCGCTCGGCGCATGAGCAGCGCGAAACCGTAGGGTGACGCCCCAGCTGGCTGTGAAAGCGGCAAAATGACGACTGCGGAAGACAGTGTCGTTGTCACATAACAGTTCAGCACACCCACCACGCTAAAAAAAACACCTGCTGCAACTGTTCAACAGTGGCCGCGGCATCCGGTCTTCGGAGCGGACGCCACACAGAGAAGCGCGACGGACCGCAATCAACCACCGACAAGAAATCGTGTCGCCCGTAGTGCGTAATGTCGATCGCAAGACGGAACCAGGTTTCTGACACGCTAAGTTCACCGTGCCGCCACTTTGTTGGTGCGGGATCCATTGATCGGCACACATCACAACTGCCGACTACTGCCTGAACCTCAGCCCGAGTAACGCGCGGAGAAATCTCACGCTTGGCAAAATGGAGCGTACGCCGTACTCCTGGATGACCGGCTTGGCTGTGCACGTCATTTAACTGCTGCCTGGACCAGCTAGTAGCCACCGCAACCACACGATGTTCCGATTCGGTTGTGGCCTCAGTCACCCACTCACGCGGCACTATGGTCAGTGCGTCGGCTTTGTTTGCAGCGGTGCGCACCAAAGTTACATCCAACTGAAGATCAAACTCATTCACCAGCTGACGGACCACATCTACACGCCGACGGATCAACATCTCGTTACTTGCCTTGGTGCGCAGCCTCGCACGGCCGCTCACCGCGTCACTCAACCAGCGATGCGCAGTGGCCGAGTCCGTACGCAAGTCAATGCGGCGCATCTGCCACGAAATGGCGAGGCTGAGCCCGCGAATGGCAGCGTCCAGTTCCGCCATGTTTATATGGCCGCAGTCAGTTTCCTTGCGCAGCCAACTAGCATCTTCTATTACACCGCGGCCAGGCACCTCCACGGCTACACCGGAGGCCAGAGAGCTGGCGTCGCACCACACGATGGCGTGGTCACCACTAACCGACCAGGGGCCTCGAGCCGGATCACTGCGCGCCACACGCTCAACTACTTGCGAAAGCTGATGCCGCAGCTTGGGGTCTTCTGTGACGTCGTCCCAGCCCGATGTGAGTGCGTTAGCACGCCGCTTGAGCCAAGCGGTTGCGGGGCGCAGCCAGCCACACACAGGCACATGCGCCACTGCACGTCCAAACCACGCGAACAGCGACCTGCGTGTGAGCTGTGCGGGCGGCGCGTCAACCGGCTGGTCCTGATGCCAAGCCAGTTCGTGGTCCACGTAGCGCACCAGCAGGCCGAGCATTCGAACCCCAGATTCAGTGGACACCCGCTCGGGCTGCTTGGACTCAAGCCCGAATGCCTGAAAGTGTGCTATCACCTGCTCAGCTGACACAAGGTCTTCATTTACGAGCAAATCGTCTACGAAGGGAAGTACTGCCTTCTCCATGGTAGGATTTTGCGCCAGTACAGCGCGCACCACGGCCTGCATTATGGCGGGCGCCACACACAGTCCTAGACCCAGTCGTGTCAGGCAGTACCGGCGTCCACGCACTACCACCGTTTGGTAAGCCCACAACTTGGGGTCAACGTGCAGTTGCAGGTATGCCCGGCGCAGGTCTACAACAGCTGTATTGGCACCGTGACGGCGCAACTTACGCAGCTGTTCGGCACAAACCTCTGAGTCGGCGGTGTGCGTGCTTACATGACCATTGAGCTCGCGAAAGTCCATTACAGGGCGTACTCGATCACGGCCCCTCTGTCGAGCAACCATCAATGGCACCAGACCACGCGCCTCCCCATGTTGGGCTGTATCATGCGGCACCAACCAGCCCTTCTGTATCCAGGATGATAATTCAGCATCGTACTCTGACCGCGCAGACTTGGGCACGTGGTATTGCACAGTGCGGTTCTGCAGACAACAGGGCCCATCTGCGCGTGCCCACTTCCACTTCACATGCCACCGACGCAATTTTGGATCAAAAATGGCCTGATAATCAGGAGCGTCCACACTAATGTCACTGGGCGCTCGCTCTGCAGCTCCACAAAACCGCACTTCGGATGGGGATCGCACCGCAATTCCGCCCAACGCTTGAATGCCCGGCATGCCCAGAATCACGTCAACGCCCAGAGGAGGACGTGACACCACCAAAACTGACAAGTCCACCGTCTGTCCCTGTGGCGACATTACCCGTATTCGCCCTACACCTTCACAACATAACCGCGTTTCTCCCAGAGTGGCCAGTGACACCGGCCGTTTCTCCCAGCTGACGCAGCAAGCAGCGTGTACGATGTTATCAGTGCAGCCAGTGTCCACCAGAACACGACACTGCCGCCCATCGACGATTAACTGCACAGTCGGCAAAGCACCGTTCAATGTCGCGGATAGGATGCAGGTGCTGACGCGGCCCCTCCACTGCCGTTTCCCGGACAAGCATATGCCATATGTCTTGTACTACCGCAAGTCCAGCAGCGACGTCGAGGCCGGGAACCACCAGCACGCGGAAGGTCCTGCAAAGCCCCTGTTGTCTGCACGGGCGCATGTGCAGGCCGACGACACGGACGTGCTAAGGCAGGAGTAGCGACTGCAGCAGCGGCGTTCATGCGCTCGTCGCTGAGAACGGCGCGAGCACGACAGACTACGTCCGCCAGAGCCAGGTCTTCGGCTCTGGATCCAGCTCGAATAGTTTGGCGAACGCTATCGGGAAGGCCGGACACAAAAGCGCAAGTCAGCGTGCCTTCTGGCACCCCATCAAACAGTGTGGACAGGCGACGCAGCTCTGCCAGAAAAACATCCACTGATTCGCCAGTGCGCAAGCGTCGCCCGGAAAAAGCGTCGTATGCCGCAAATCTG
Source organism: Sacculina carcini (assembly GCA_916048095.2). Taxonomy (NCBI): domain Eukaryota; kingdom Metazoa; phylum Arthropoda; class Thecostraca; family Sacculinidae; genus Sacculina; species Sacculina carcini. The sequence goes on along the minus strand of OU696579.1, from coordinate 4,029,834 downwards.
TCTAGCGCAAAAGCAGCATACAGACGCGACTTGACTGCGTCCAGGCTGCCACAGCAATCGGCTGGCATCTCAGATCAAACTGCAAAAGCCCCCCCTGTGAGCCGCAGCGGCAACACGGCAACAGTAGACACTCCTCGCATCTGACACAACATGTCGGCACGTGTCAGCCACTCAACCACGTCACCATCGCCGTTAAATTCTGGTACTAGATGTGCGTCAAATGCCGATTGGTTCGCCAGTGGGCTGCCGGCAGCCGCAACGCTCATTGCCTCGGATTTGGGGCCGACGGCAGCTTGCATGACAAAAAAATAGAGCCGAAATAGCTTGTAACAACGGCAGAAGAAAAAATATAACAATACGCCAATGCACTCCCAGGCGGACACACCTGATCACAGCCACGGTTACGCACGGACTCACTCACTCAACCACATAAGTCCAGCGTACTAAATAATGACCAAGCAGCGTACGCACACGCACACACCGTGACCTTTACACGACCTTTTTACGCAGCCTTAATCGTTTTTTTACGCAGCCTTAAACGCAGCCTTAATCGCCTGAAAGAGTGCCCATTCGGGTGCCTAGCTGTGACCTGGTGGTCTTAACGGACTAAATACGGAGTGCGCTTGCGCAGTCTTGACCGCCAAACATACCACTGCATTCACAGTTGAACCAGGGTCTGGTGACTCTGACTCACGCGCACACTTCTGTGTCTGTTTTTGTCAGTGCGCGTGGTCAAGTCGGTGGCACCCAAGTCGCTTCAGTGACTTGCCACTCACCCAGACTCGGGCCGACCTCGGCGCAGCCATAACGGCTTCACACGGCGCTTGTGTGTCACACACACAACAGCGTGGCTGCGACTTGGTGATCTTAACGGGGCGTATATTCACTTATACGCTTATACGGCGTGCACTTGCACCTGGCACGCTTGATCACCAGACATACCGAAGCTGAGCCCTTGTGTTCACTGTCGATTAGCCAAAACATTTTCAGGCGCTTGACTCGACAGTGTTCACATCTACCGGTGAATTTTCACTGGGTCTGCACACCGACTCCGGTCCGTGAACCTTGCAGTACCTGCAGTGGAATTTTCATTGATATCTGGTTCCTGCGACACAAGTTTCACATCACGACACTTTATTCAGTGAAAATGGCTACTGCATCAGAGCCAACAAGTGACTCGTTTTCTTCTGCAGTCGCCCTGGGCCCACCGCCGATCTTCTACGAGGAAGACATCGGCATTTGGCTGTTGCAATTACAGCTATATTTCGCCAGAGGCTGCATCTCAAGCCAGATCGCCAAATTTCAGAATGTTGCGTCCAAGATACCAGCTCACATCCTCAAAGACTACGCCGATCTTCTGCAATCATCGTCACCAAACATCTACGACGAGTTCGTGACAGCGTTAAAAACCCGTTCTGGAAAAACTGCCGCAGCCGAACTCAATCAAATTTTGGCGAAACAACAACTCGGCGACAGACGTCCATCGCAGTTTCTTCGTCACCTGCAAGATGTGGCGTGCACCCACGGAGGTGTCCGAGACAACAACGCAGAAATTGTGCGCCAAATATTCATGAGCGCCATGCCAGACGACGTTCTTCCAATTCTCCAGTCGTTTCCTCCTACAACTCCACTGGAACAACTCGCTGAAACGTGTGACAGAATTCTGAGCCTCGCAAACAGCCGAAATAGTCACCCATATGTTCATGCTGTATCCGACGACAATCGCATTCAACAACTGGAAGCGAAAATTGATCAGCTGTCAACGCAGCTGAACAAGCTGATGAAATCTTCAGGTCCGTCGCGTCGACGAAGCAGAACACGTTCTCCATCCAGCTCCCGCCGACAAAACCAGGATAACACTCAAAACGGCGACCGAAACAATCTTTGCTGGTACCATGCCAAATTCGGCAGCAATGCGAACAAATGCGTAGCACCATGTCAGTTTTCGGAAAACTAGCAAGGGGGTCCTGTCGAACGCTGCAGACAGACTCCCTAGCTACACGCAGCAACAGTAACACGCTCTTTTCAATGTTTGATCCTCTCACGAATCGGACATTTCTGGTTGACACAGGCAGCCAATTCAGCGTTTTACCGCCCTCACATGCCGACCGCAAGAACGGCACCAGTGGCTACAACCTGCTTGCTGCCAACAACTCCAAAATCAACACATACGGCCGTCAAACGCTTACAATTAGCCTCAACTTGCGCCGACGATTTGCGTGGGAATTTTTAATTGCTGACGTGTCATGCCCTCTCCTCGGCTCCGATTTTTTGTCGCATCACAACCTGCTCGTCGACGTCAGAAACAAAAAACTCATTGATCGAACAATGTCGCTCCAAAGCAGAGGTAAGCGCACATCATTTATGCCTTTCAGTTTGTCTGTTTCAATGCCTCAAGCAAATTGTGACATTCTGGCCTTACTCAAGAGTTTTCCGAACATTTTGCGACCGACTGTACAGAGTGAAATCCTCCATTCAACAACACATCGCATCATCACAACCGGCCAACCGATTCACTTTAAACCACGCCGCGTATCACCTGATAAGCAAGCCATAATGAAAGTCGAATTTCAGCGTATGCTCGAAACAGGCGTGGCACGGCCGAGCAAAAGTGAATACGCTTCTCCGGTACATATGGTCCCAAAAAAGTGCTCGCAAGAGTGGCGACCGTGTGGAGATTACCGTGCACTGAACCGCGTAACCCTACCGGACCGCTACCCACTGCCACATTTGCACGACTTTACGAATGTGCTGAGCAGTGAAAAAATATTTTCACGCATAGATTTAGTAAAAGCGTTCCATCAAATCCCAATGCACCCAGACGACGTCAAGAAAACCGCTCTGACCACACAATTCGGTCTCTTTGAAATGCTTCGCATGCCATACGGGTTACGCAACAGCGCACATACTTTTCAGCGTTTCATCGACGAAGTCTTGCGTGGGATCGACGATATTTTCACCTACATCGATGACATACTAGTGGCTTCAACTGATCTTGAACATCATCTCAAAACATTGTCTGACGTGTTCGCTCGCCTCAACAAATACGGTGTTGTCCTCAACCCGTCCAAATGCGAGTTCGGCAAATCCGAAATCATTTTTCTCGGACACAAATTGTCTTCTGACGGTATGTGCCCTACAGACGAACGTGTCGAAGCCATCAAAGCGTTTCCACTACCGAAAAACCAGCAATGTCTCCAACGGTTTTTGGGAATGGTGAATTTTTATCACCGATTCATTAAAAACGCTGCTTCACTTCTAGCGCCACTGCATGCTATGATTAAGCACGGCAAGAAGTCATCAAAACTTCCAATCAACTGGACAAGTGCACAACAACAAACATTTCACGACATCAAAACAGCTTTGGCCGCAACTACCACCTTAGCGTATCCGCATCAAAAAGCTCAATTGAGTCTTGCGTGCGATGCCAGTGATGTTGCTATATGTGCCGTCCTGCAACAAAACCTGAACGGTGAAAAACAGCCTCTTGGATTCTTCTCCAGAAAACTCACAATTGCGCAACAAAAATACAGCACATTTTCCCGCGAGCTTCTTGCTGTTTACTCCGCGATCCGACACTTCAAACCATGGTTGGAAGGTACACAGTTCATTGTATATACAGATCATAAACCTCTAGTCAATGCTCTTCGATCTTGCAATCCTCACCATGTTTCACGTGACCAGAGATATATGACATATATCCTCGAGTTCACATCAGACATCCAACACATCGCAGGAAATTTGAGCTCTCCGGCCGACGCCCTATCAAGAGTAAACGTCATCAGTTCAACCATCACTCCTGAAGTCATCTCGGCACATCAAGACGTCAACATATTGCAAAATCTACTTTCACTGAAATTGCAAAGAGTCACAATTCCAGGTACAGACACACAGCTCATTTGTGATTGCTCAACCGACAGACACCGACCATTTGTACCTGACATATTACGCCGCGCACTATTTGACCAATTGCATCAATTGTCACATCCTGGTTGTCGTGCAATGCAACGTCTCATTGCATCACGATACGTCTGGCCAAACATGCGCGTTGACATTCGTAAGTGGTGCAGAACGTGTCTCAAATGCCAAAGAGCTAAAGTTCATCGCCACAACAGTGCACCAATCATGCCTATAGCTGTGTCCACCAAACGTTTTGACGTCATTCACATGAACCTTGTGGGACCTTTGCCGTCGTGCGATGGTCATTCATACATCCTGACCATGATCGATCGGCACACGCGCTGGCCAGAAGCTATTCCGATCCCGAGAGCGACAACAGAAGTCATTTTTCAAACGGTTCTTCATCATTGGGTATCTCGATTCGGTGTACCATCAACAATCATCACCGATAGAGGAGCACAATTCACCTCGAAACTCTGGCAGCAGCTGTGGAGCTCCCTCGGTGTGAAGCACAAAATGACTACGAGCTATCATCCTCAAGCAAATGGGATGATCGAACGTTTCCATCGCCAACTTAAATCAGCCTTGCGCGATGAAAATGGTGCAACAAACTGGACCAACCGTCTCTCATTTGTTTTGCTCGGAATTCGCACGGCCTTCAAAGCTGACATAGGTGCATCCACCGCAGAATACGTCTATGGCGAACCAATTCTACTTCCAGGCGATTTTGTACATCCCACTTCATCAACAACTTCATCAATCGAACTGAGTCAGATACAAAACTTCATGAAACAAATATCACCATCGTCACCTCGATCGTCTTCCAAGAAAGTGTTCATTCACCCTCATCTGTATTCAACATCCCATATACTATTGAGAAAAGACGGCTATACTGCTCCATTATCTTTCAAGTACAACGGGCCATATCGCGTCATTACGAGGAAGGATAAAACATTCATCATCGATTGCAACGGACGTCACGAAGAAGTCTCCATCGATAGACTGAAGCCGGCCTTCATCGAAAATGCAGATCTGGACGACGAGCCCGACGACGATTCGCATGATGCAATTCTGCACCATCGACCTCAGCCTCCGAACACATCTCAACCGAGTGATCCTCCTCGGTTATCCAAGCGTCGTCATGTACATATTCACGCACAACCAGCACGACGCTCAAAACGTGCACGATTTCAGACCGATTTCTACGGCACACGTATACCATAACACGAATACCGTATCGTCACTATTGTTTTTTACATGTATTTTTCAAAATCGATGTACGTAAATATTTTTTTTCACAAGGGGGAGTATGTGTGGGGCTTGTGTCCTTAAGGCCGATAATAGCTTTCTCGCTTCACCACCAGATGTCGCATGAGCGTAGCATGTTCCGGCCCGCAGGCATAGCGGATCACTCGTATCTCGAATGCATCTTAACTCCAGGTGGCGCGCAGATATAACGAAATGTTTATATGTGTAAAATGGCCGAGCATATCATTATGTTCCGACAATGTTTGATGACACTACGTATTCTGCATTGCGACACATTTTGTGAGATTTAAGCCTATATAATAATTCATTTGTATTTGGTGCTTGTACTAAATATTGTTGTAGAACATCTAACAATAGACCCGCTAACCTGTGCAGAAATTACCTGTATATGACCTGCGTTGACGCCAATACATATCATACCTACAAAATCAACAGCAATCAGGGCACTGTTGTGCTGGTACGATAGCTTCTCTATGCTTCTCATAGAGCATGCTTCACACATACGGTACGGTTTGTGTGAGTGTGTGTGAGAGAGAGAGAGAAAGCTGGTAATTATGCTCCAGTCTTCACAGTGCCCAGAGTGCTGTTTATTTCAACAAATCGTGCATACATATTGGCCTCCTTCAAATATATATATATATATATATAATCATTTTGCTTCTCAAGATAAAGCAGCCTTTGCAAGCGGCCGATGTCCATATATTCTCACTTCCATCACAAGAGATTAGTCTTTATAACGTTGCGTATGTGTGAGTGTGTGAGAGAGAGAAAAAAGCTGGAAATTATGCTCCAGTCTTCAGTGTGCCTCCTACGGCCTATGTGATACCATTTACGGTCTACCCTACGGTCTATGGGGATTGCCGCGTCCGTATGTCTAGTGTCAACTTATATGATCATCACTGCGGTCACTATCAGATGTGTGTCATTCGGAGTGATGATGTCGCGGTCTTTTCTCTCTCGTTAGCTCGCAAATGAGTTCACGCCAAGCATATTCTCTGCGGAATTACAGTTAGCACTGAGAGCACGCACTATGCACTGCTCTTGTGTCACAGTAGGTGTTCTTACTTCGAGTCACTCACTCGTGCTTTTGTGCTTAATACTGAGACTTCATAACTGTATATTCTAGCCTTGAAACCTTTAAATTCATGAGAAATCTTTGCAATCGTAAGCTCAAGACATCATCTTCAGAGAAATATATTTTACTAGCAAGCATTGAACAAAATATGATAAATAATATAGTTGTAATCAAAATTTATTTGGGATTGATTGATTTTCCTTGACCTTTTAATGAATCTATTGGTTATGAGGAGTTGATGGAAACATTTTGGGGGGGCTTCAGCCCACTGAGCCTCCCCCTGGATCCGCCAGTTTTTCAAGCTCGTTTCCTGAACGAGTAAGCTAGCAATTGGTCACACCGTACCAGTGGTCGCATCAAAAACGCTTGCTTACATTCAGGAGGTGGTGTTTGGCAACTTGCTGGGCGGTCGTGGCGGCTTATTGGTGTCGCTTGAGCGGCGAATTCGGCTGGTGTTTATGCCGCTGCTCGACCAGTACCTGCACCAGCTAGCGCCGACACACTCAGATGACACGGCCGCAGCTGTCGAACATTTGCTCTTGTGTATGAGTTCCGTTCAGTCGGCACTACAAGGTGCTGACTTGTGTGATTTGAGCAAGCACACACGCACTCATATAGTCACGTATACACACGGATGTTCACTCATTCACGTAAATGCACCCGGAATAAACTGTCCAAACTATTGCTGTTACTTATTGAATCATATTTATATTTATTGTTGGATGTTTCTTATTGAATCATATTTATTGTTCTTGATTGATATTTATTACTTATTTATTAATATTTATTCTTATTTATTGATGGCTGTTATTTACTGAATCACATATTTATTGTTGATTGTTATTATTTATTGAGGAACGTGGGCGGAGTGACATTATGGATTGCTATCGGATGATGGTTTATTATTTATTGTTATTTATTTATTATTTGCTTTCCAACTATCTTTCTAGACTTTTTTCTTTTCGAACTCTCTCTCTGAATCTTTTGGGCGCTTCCGGTCCATGGGGCCACCTTAGGGTGGTAATAGTGCTTGCACTCTTCCCATGCTACTGGATTTGCCTGTAATTAATAATAATAATACTAAAACTGTATAATGCACTATCTTTCACTGTGCTGAATTCAAATTTTTTCGTTTTCTTTTGTTTTCTGCGTGATTTTTTTCGTCTGCTTGTGAGCGATTAATTTGTCGAGATCTGCTGTTTTGCTCATTTAAACCTGTTGATCCTAGCGGGAATGTTTTTTTTTAAACTGCAGGCATGCATTTTCCTATCAGCTACAGTATCGCTACGTTTTTCTCACATTCTGCATAGATTGTACTCTTGGCGCTTGTGGAGTGCTCACGCTTGCATGTTGTATCCTGCACTGTCCAACGATACAGGTGTCTAACGAATTTTCACGCTGCGGTTCTTCAGAAAATTTCTTTAGCTGGGCAAGGTCTATTTTGACATTTGCCGGTTATCTGGCAGTTTATGTCATTTTGAATTTCTGTGCTATATTTGCAAGTAATAAATGTTCAGTGGATAACGAAACAAGACCATTCACACCAGTAGTGCCGACAGGATTTTCCGATGGTAGGCCGATGGGGTGATAAATATGCTAGAGCCTGGATACACACGAGGATCCAGACTGGAAATGTTCATGGTCAGGATTTTTTGGGGGCATAGTGAGGATTTGGATCATTTTTGGGGACTTCAGCTCCTCTATGTCCTTTATTGGCGTCGCCACTGATGCACACTATAAGTGAAATAGATTTACATCCAAAATCTATATATAATCTATATATATATATAATCTATATTGCATCATTTTCGCAGCACAAAATACGTCATCCATCTATCAGTATGCCGTTTGGAATTGGTGGCGTTGTCCTTACATTCGAAAATGTGCGTGTGAATAGTTTGCGAAAAGAGCATGGAGGAACAAGTGGTTCTGGAAGCGTTACCCGGCGAGTTGAAGTTCACCACCGGATCTGAGGCTACCACGCTGTATCGTAACGCCCATGCGCTCTCCATTCTCGACAAATACGCTAACATTTGGATTCGACAAATTGAACAGGTTCCACCATGCCGAAATCGGAGCTGTCAAATCGCATTTCAAATGTCACAAGCGTGTGTTTGTGTGCCCCATTTTTAAGAGCACTCATTACAAGTTCCTCATTATTAAGCGGATTTATTATAAGTGTCTAATTATTAGTAGGATTTATAACCAGTGCCTCAATATTAAAAATAGTCATCACAAGTGCCTCATTATAGCGAGGACTCATCACAAGTGCCTACTTAAGAGGACTCCATATTTAGAAAACCCATTACAAGTGATTTGATATTAAGAGTGCCCATTACAGATGCCTCACTATTATGAGGCACTTATAGACCTAGTTGCAGTGCACACTTGTAATGTGCTTCAGGTGTTGAGGCAAAGCGAACTGCTGCGGTGTGAGGCTGAACACGCTCAGCCTCACCGCGAGGCAGAGTTCTGGAAAATTCGACTGTCGGTGATTGAATCACTCAGAGAGCAGATTCGCCAGTCACAGGTAGCCAATTGAAGTTTTTTTTATTGCGAATCATTAGGTGTTTGTGTTGAATGTGATTCAGTCACTCGGCAAGACATTGTAAATTCATAGACGGGCGAGTTTATTAACCTGCTCGCGATTAGATATCTTATTTGTTGAAAGACACTGCATTTTCACAATATAATTGTTTTGTGTTCGGGACGACTAATCGACAATATCTAAATGTTGTGTATGTCTACTATTTTTCTTTTGTTCTAGAGGAAACAAAAAAGATTCTCATAATTTGTCGCCAGTCAGTCAGTGGTATAGGAGATTGTAATTATTGTGTATATCATACATTAATAAATTATACTTAATGTTGAAGAAACATGACACATAAAGTTCTATAAAGCAAGGCTATTTGGAAAATTTTCCATTGGCCACTGTGTATAAGCGCATAACGCTGTAAAGTTTAGAAATATATTCAGATCACCTGATGCTTACATGACACAGGTGGAAAAGACGCTCTACTGCTTGGAAATGGGCCAACGAACCACCGTCAAATCGTGGCAGCGGACACTGAGCCGTCTCAACGAGGCACAGCGAGAAGCACGAGATAATATCTGCTTTCTGTCGCCTGTGGAGCAGCATCTTCACCTGCTCACAAACAACTCACCGGTAGTTGATATGTGTAGTATCGGTGTAATAATTTCATCCGTCGGCTTTCATCATTGTCGTCAACAACTCTTTCATCATCTCTGTGATTATCTCAATCATCAACGCAGTCATTTTTCCAGAGCCGTTGAAACTGCCCCCGAACCCAGGGCCGGGGGACCCGAGTGTGGAGGGGGTCCTGTTGCTTCACGCATGCTATTAACATTTGTCATAAAATAATGTATAAAAGTCATCAGTTTAATGGACACCGATGGGCGACTCGTAACTGCATTTTCACAAAGTAGGACTTCCTATATAACGGTCCTTCTCTCATAATTGGAGCCCCAGTATTGCCATCGGGGAGAGCCCCATAAGATCTCGCTACGCACTGCATTATCCTTATCATTATTTCTGTATTTGTATGTCATTATCTCTGTCATCGTCTTTGTTATCACTTTAGTCATCATTAGGGCTGTCAAAAAAGTAACCTGAAAATCAGAAAAAAGTAACTTTATTTTCGAGAAAAAGTAACCTAAAAAAGTAACCTAAAAAACCTATGAGTCTTAATGTTATTATCACTTTTGTATCGCTTTATCACATGTTTATCACGCCTTTGCTGATTAGTGCGCTATATGAAATACACGGTTTGTTTGATGTTTGTTCTTGATTATAAAAAGTAACATAATAATCAATAAAGTAACCTAAGAATAACCTCCTTCAAAAAAGGTCGAATTCTGTTTGCAGTTCTGTAGGAAGAAAATACACCAGTCCTTCTTTTCTATCCTCTTTCCGAATTGGCACTATTTTTCCGCCCTTTCTACGATCTGGTACCATTTTTATCACAAACCACCAAACGTGACTTAATATGATTTGACTAAGCTCGCAAAAATGAGCATAACCATCAACATGTAATTTATAGTGGAAAGCTAATAAGAATGCGAAAAACAATAATTGCAAATGTGAATATTTTTAGTAATGGTCGGAATAATGTTCTTTATATTGTTTCAATGGAACATTTTATCAAATAGAACGTGCTACAGCTTGTATATTAGTGTAAGCGTAAACACTGCATGTGCCCCAGTCCTCCCATATGTAGCTCACAGTCTTATAAATGTCAAACGTGGGAAAATAGCGCTATCTCACGCTCTGAGAATCATGTGCTAATTCCTGTTCAAGTAAATACGTACTGTCAAGTGCTAGAGTGCAGTATCTGATATAGAGAGAGTTCACACATTCATTCATTCATTCATTCATTCATGTATTTTTTCCAGCCTTCATGTCAACAGAACCAAAATATGTAATTAAACCAAAACTGGAAAGGCAATTGAAGCTAAATAGCTTGTGTTGCCTGGGTTAAATCAAATTGTTAATACGATGCAATACATACACGCTCACATATAAACATATTCACGCGCACTAATTCACTCATCTAAACACTGATAAATATATCATACACACAATCACACTCCCACACTCATACACACCAAATACACACACACCCACACACACACCCACACACACAGCACAATCACGATTTATCGCACTCGACCATATCCTATATTTTCATTGGTCAGATTCTTCAGAGTAAGATTGAATGTATTGTTTTTTCAAGTTTTTCTTGTAGCTGGACAACGTTGGAGTTTGTTTCTGGTCTTTATCCAATTCATTCCACTGCGATATACCTACATAGAAAAATGGAATGAATTGGATAAAGACCAGAAACAAACTCCAACATCGTACTATACCACGCTCCAAACATCTCACGGCACGTGGGCATATACTAAAATGGAACGACGCTGTCTTGCGTACCCAAAAACGTATAAATATCGAGTAGTACAGATAATAAGGTGAAGATTAATTGTAAAATCCTAACAGCAGACATTTTTACATTTCTTGATCTTCAGACCTGACATTCCATCTATTTTCCTATTTTATCCTCATGTATACCGTTTTTGTGCCTCTTATCAGCAAAAAGTCACCAAACTTTGTGGTAAACTTACCTAATACAAGAAAAACTTACAAGAAAAATATCAAAAGGTAACCTGACGATAAAAAAGTAACCTAAAAAGCAAAAAAAGTAACCTAACGATGAAAAAGTAACTTTTGGTAACCTAATAACTTTTTTAATAATTATCGTACACAGCTTTTTCATGTAGTTTTAGGTAGCTTATGAAAAAGTGACCTTTAGGTGAAAAAGTAACTTTATTAACTTTTGACAGCCCTAGTCATCATCTTTGTCCAGTCAGACAGTTTTTGGACACTTGAAAATGCACGTGCGAAAAGCTCTGAACTAAATTCGCGGCGGAATTATATTGGACGTCTCTATAATGTTGATATTTTTATGATTAAAAATATGGGCTTGTGTAATGATTTAATTTCATATTGTGTATATTTGGTTTATGAAATGAGTCATCAAATTTATAATGCTCATTAATGCGCTAGCTATGACGTTGCCAGACTTTTGATTAAATCCTCATAGATTTTATGTGTGTTTGTGTGCGTGTGGAACTTTTTGCAAACATTTTGATGTTGCGTAGCCGAAATTAATCAAGCACACAGGCAGTTTGGTGCGGGCCATTGAAATAGTGCAGCAGGCATCAGCCTATTTCAACACTTCAGAGCGCCTGTCTACGCTGTTCATCAAGGTTAGTTGTGTGTGCACGCTGGCTGAAATTGACTGTTGTTTTTCTCTGTCCAACTACATGAGCTGACACGTCGTTTGCATCGGGATTGGAATTGACAGTTTTTCAGCAACAGATCAAAAACGTTTGTCTTAAAAATCACATTTTCGTTTCTAATTTTGTGCCTCAGTGGATTTGATTCAAACTAAATTCTAGTTTTTTCGTGCGCATAATCTAAGAGTGACAACTGATTTGTCATAGTCTTATAAAGGTTTATTATATATGTAGTTGACGTAAACTTTTATAAATATGTATTGAAAAATTCAGTACAATCGAGTGTTTTCCATGTGCAAACACATACAACACTATACAGCGTGCCTTGTAGTCCTCGGGGCTAGAATACTGCAGCATAGTGCCTTTTTGAGACCGGATATCACTTTATGGTACGCATACTATACTGTATCGTACGTCAATATTCTTGCACCGTTGAGGTGCACAGGACTGCGTTCACAGCGCCAGCTCGGTAGTGCATGCGAGCGCACCTTGCCAACTGAATCGTTCTCAACGATGCGTTGGTGTTACAATGTGCAGTGTAACCCGGATGAAAGAATCCGGATATAAGAGAACCCGGGGTGTAAGATAATATTTCTTTGCTGCGGATTAGAGCCTGAGTCACAACACAATATGAGTTACACCAATTCAATGGTGTCTTGAAAAGATGCTCTGTGAGAAATTGTAGTGTTTGTAATGTGTGCATGTATCAATGGAAGTAGTATGTAGCGAGTTTTAAATAGCGCGGCCCGCTGTTTCGATTACCCAAATTTTGCTAGATCGCTGCGTGTCACGGTAACAGAAGCCATTGTCAGGATGCATTGAGTGCACTTGAAACACTGACGGCGTTCATTGAAGTGAAAAACTGAAATCGTGAAAGTGCAATGCAAAACGTTTAATAAATATATCAGATTGCACATAATGTTAACAAATAAATCACCGTACAATAAAAGATGACAGATATTTAAAAAAACCGATTAATTGCTATGTGAATTTTGCAAATTGTGTGTCTGTATTGCATAAATTTTGCTGTTTTTCTGTGTTTTTTCATCTATAACATATAAATCTAAGACATATCTATGTAGAAAGCCCTGATTAACATGCTTTTATACCTAGTATACAAAATAGGTCTACTCCAGATATATGAGAATACCGGCTATAAGAAAACTCCGGATACAAGACACTTTTTCGCCTGCTTCGACAACTCCCTTATATCCGATATATCTTATTCCGATTTGTATTATGTTCGATAGCAAAACGTTTACATTTGCACTGTAGCAGCTCGCTAATAAAAACCAGTATTTGAAAAGGAGCGATTTATTTGAAATTCAACACACAAGCGTGAACGGCCACAGTGAGAATGTGTTTCCCAATTTAAAATTTGGGTCAGTGGGTGACGTGGGCCAATGAGGTGTCACGCCAGCCACATAGGTCAGGCGTGAACCAATAAGAATTCAGAACGTGGCCCATGCAACGAAAAGAACATAATGTTTAAGAAAACTTCCTAAAATAACGCGAGAATAATACATAATGCAAGATTAAATCACTTTAAATGAAAAATGTCAACCACAAAAATCCAAAGAGAAAACTTAACAGTGCAAAAAACTCAACAGAGAGAAAAATAAAACTTAACAGTGCATGTATGAAAGGCGTGCAATTGCCGCACACCGTTCATACATGTCGCAACAATGGCAATATGACATTTTGAATGTGTAAATCCACCTTACCACAGCACAATATAGCAAGAGCAAGCGAACGAGCACAATAAAAATCAATGCAAGGCCGAAAAAATTGCAACAAATACTTATCAATATGACCAGCATAGCAATAAGCATAGCAACCGCGACATGCCAACATTATTCGTACAATATTGAGTATTTGTGTATGACTGGTGTTTGTTGACGTATAGTGTATATTGGATAATGTGTCAATTGGAAACGATTGCGTTGACGCAGGTGACCAATCAGATGATAGTTACATGCCGTGCGTATGTGTCGTGTAACAACACAACCTCCATTTGGACGCAGTCGGAACGCGTTGTTCGCGAGAAATTTGCAGCCTGCCTTGAGTTGCGTGACGTCTACAGTGCCTGCCTCAGACAGAGCATAGTGAGACCAGCACTCACTAATTCACTAACTCGCTCACTCAAGCACCACATACTTCCTGAATTCATCACTAACTCGCTCACAAGCTTACTAAGCCATTCACACAATGGGTCACAAAGAGAGTGCAGAGGTATAGGAACACACTTTAAATGCACAATAAATGACTTGAGACGCAAGTGTAATACACCTTTTTCCTCTATCGTGTTTTTCTTTCTGAAGGGTTTTCTAGTTTTTATCATGCTAAGTATATATCTACCCCCCTACAGTGGGGATGGTTGCCATACAGCCAATATTTTCATTCATTCATTCATTCTATTTGGCCCAATAAAAAACAAGAGACAGACGTAATACACGAGAAAAACTCAAAATACACAGACTAGGCAAAGAACCGTTTCCGGCCTTGGTCTGCCTCCACTTATCACACAAGCATACACACATACTCCGACTCTCTGTCTGTCTGTCTGTCTGTCTGTCTGTCTGTCTGTCTGTCTGTCTGTCTGTCTGTCTGTCTGTCTGTCTGTCTGTCTGTCTGTCTGTCTGTCTGTCTGTCTGTCTGTCTGTCTGTCTGTCTGTCTGTCTGTCTGTCTGTCTGTCTGTCTGTCTGTCTGTCTGTCTGTCTGTCTGTCTGTCTGTCTGTCTGTCTGTCTGTCTGTCTGTCTGTCTGTCTGTCTGTCTGTCTGTCTGTCTGTCTGTCTGTCTGTCTGTCTGTCTGTCTGTCTGTCTGTCTGTCTGTCTGTCTGTCTGTCTGTCTGTCTGTCTGTCTGTCTGTCTGTCTGTCTGTCTGTCTGTCTGTCTGTCTGTCTGTCTGTCTGTCTGTCTGTCTGTCTGTCTGTCTGTCTGTCTGTCTGTCTGTCTGTCTGTCTGTCTGTCTGTCTGTCTGTCTGTCTGTCTGTCTGTCTGTCTGTCTGTCTGTCTGTCTGTCTGTCTGTCTGTCTGTCTGTCTGTCTGTCTGTCTGTCTGTCTGTCTGTCTGTCTGTCTGTCTGTCTGTCTGTCTGTCTGTCTGTCTGTCTGTCTGTCTGTCTGTCTGTCTGTCTGTCTGTCTGTCTGTCTGTCTGTCTGTCTGTCTGTCTGTCTGTCTGTCTGTCTGTCTGTCTGTCTGTCTGTCTGTCTGTCTGTCTGTCTGTCTGTCTGTCTGTCTGTCTGTCTGTCTGTCTGTCTGTCTGTCTGTCTGTCTGTCTGTCTGTCTGTCTGTCTGTCTGTCTGTCTGTCTGTCTGTCTGTCTGTCTGTCTGTCTGTCTGTCTGTCTGTCTGTCTGTCTGTCTGTCTGTCTGTCTGTCTGTCTGTCTGTCTGTCTGTCTGTCTGTCTGTCTGTCTGTCTGTCTGTCTGTCTGTCTGTCTGTCTGTCTGTCTGTCTGTCTGTCTGTCTGTCTGTCTGTCTGTCTGTCTGTCTGTCTGTCTGTCTGTCTGTCTGTCTGTCTGTCTGTCTGTCTGTCTGTCTGTCTGTCTGTCTGTCTGTCTGTCTGTCTGTCTGTCTGTCTGTCTGTCTGTCTGTCTGTCTGTCTGTCTGTCTGTCTGTCTGTCTGTCTGTCTGTCTGTCTGTCTGTCTGTCTGTCTGTCTGTCTGTCTGTCTGTCTGTCTGTCTGTCTGTCTGTCTGTCTGTCTGTCTGTCTGTCTGTCTGTCTGTCTGTCTGTCTGTCTGTCTGTCTGTCTGTCTGTCTGTCTGTCTGTCTGTCTGTCTGTCTGTCTGTCTGTCTGTCTGTCTGTCTGTCTGTCTGTCTGTCTGTCTGTCTGTCTGTCTGTCTGTCTGTCTGTCTGTCTGTCTGTCTGTCTGTCTGTCTGTCTGTCTGTCTGTCTGTCTGTCTGTCTGTCTGTCTGTCTGTCTGTCTGTCTGTCTGTCTGTCTGTCTGTCTGTCTGTCTGTCTGTCTGTCTGTCTGTCTGTCTGTCTGTCTGTCTGTCTGTCTGTCTGTCTGTCTGTCTGTCTGTCTGTCTGTCTGTCTGTCTGTCTGTCTGTCTGTCTGTCTGTCTGTCTGTCTGTCTGTCTGTCTGTCTGTCTGTCTGTCTGTCTGTCTGTCTGTCTGTCTGTCTGTCTGTCTGTCTGTCTGTCTGTCTGTCTGTCTGTCTGTCTGTCTGTCTGTCTGTCTGTCTGTCTGTCTGTCTGTCTGTCTGTCTGTCTGTCTGTCTGTCTGTCTGTCTGTCTGTCTGTCTGTCTGTCTGTCTGTCTGTCTGTCTGTCTGTCTGTCTGTCTGTCTGTCTGTCTGTCTGTCTGTCTGTCTGTCTGTCTGTCTGTCTGTCTGTCTGTCTGTCTGTCTGTCTGTCTGTCTGTCTGTCTGTCTGTCTGTCTGTCTGTCTGTCTGTCTGTCTGTCTGTCTGTCTGTCTGTCTGTCTGTCTGTCTGTCTGTCTGTCTGTCTGTCTGTCTGTCTGTCTGTCTGTCTGTCTGTCTGTCTGTCTGTCTGTCTGTCTGTCTGTCTGTCTGTCTGTCTGTCTGTCTGTCTGTCTGTCTGTCTGTCTGTCTGTCTGTCTGTCTGTCTGTCTGTCTGTCTGTCTGTCTGTCTGTCTGTCTGTCTGTCTGTCTGTCTGTCTGTCTGTCTGTCTGTCTGTCTGTCTGTCTGTCTGTCTGTCTGTCTGTCTGTCTGTCTGTCTGTCTGTCTGTCTGTCTGTCTGTCTGTCTGTCTGTCTGTCTGTCTGTCTGTCTGTCTGTCTGTCTGTCTGTCTGTCTGTCTGTCTGTCTGTCTGTCTGTCTGTCTGTCTGTCTGTCTGTCTGTCTGTCTGTCTGTCTGTCTGTCTGTCTGTCTGTCTGTCTGTCTGTCTGTCTGTCTGTCTGTCTGTCTGTCTGTCTGTCTGTCTGTCTGTCTGTCTGTCTGTCCGTCTGTCCGTCCGTCCGTCCGTCCGTACGTCGTCCGACAATGCACCCGAACACACACACACACATACATACACACATACACATAAACATACACAAACTTATACATACACACACGTACATACATAAGCACACACACACACACACACACACATATATATATATATACTAGCATTAAAACCTGCCCGTTGTGCGGAGCAATTCAAAAAAATATTGCAAATTAAAAATAAATAAGGCAAAGTCATGAAAACCTTAATGAATTAAAAGGTCTAAATTTCATTATTTTTAATTTTATTTTGACAAAATATTTTCACTCAACCCGCCTCATATTTAAACCCGCCCGACGTGAGGAATAATTCAGAACTCGAACACCATCCGTTCTGGTTCTTGAAGTCAAATCCATTAGTTTTGTATATGAATTCATTCTACACGGTGAAATTGAACGTTTTATTGCTGCCCGCGGGACATTTTTATTTCATAAAAATGAGCCATCGCTCCGTTTGCGTTTGAAGCCC
Organism: Sacculina carcini; assembly: GCA_916048095.2. Classification (NCBI taxonomy): domain Eukaryota; kingdom Metazoa; phylum Arthropoda; class Thecostraca; family Sacculinidae; genus Sacculina; species Sacculina carcini. The sequence goes on along the minus strand of OU696579.1, from coordinate 4,012,353 downwards.
ATGATCATTGAACCAGCGAACCATGAACCAGCGCAATTATGTCACCTCATATTCAAGCATACATACACAGACAGACAGATAATTTCTTCTTTATGTATATATATAGCATTAAAATCCGCCCGTTGTGCGGATCAATTCATAACATGAAATTCACATTCAATTCATAAAAATATGGAAAAATAAAAATGAAATAGGGTACACTCATAAAAATATTAATCAATTGAAAATTATAAGTTTAATTATTTTTATTTCGACAAAATATTTCCCCTCAGTCTGCCTGAGTCATTTTTAAACCCGCCCGTCGTGCTGAATAATTCAGAACTCGAACACTATCCGTTCTGCATCTTGAAGTCAAATCCATTAGTTTTGTGTATGGATTAATTCTACAGGGTGAATTGAACGTTCTATTGTCTATAGTAGCTGCCCGTGGAGCATTTTTATTTTAAAAAAATACCTTTTTTAAATGAACCATTTGAAAAAATGAACTAAAAAATGGAAACACTAAACCCGCCCGTCGTGCGGAACAATTCATACAATAAAATTCATATTTGAAGTCAAATCCATTGGTTTTGTGTATGGATTAATTCTACAGGGGAAATTGAACGTTCTATTGTCTATAGTTGCTGCCCGCGGAACATTTTTATTTAAAAAAAAATAACCTTTTTTTTAAATGAACCATTTGAAAAAATAATCTAAAAAAACACTTTTTTTAAACCCACCCGTCGTGCGGAACAATTCATACAATAAAATTCATATCAAATCCATAAAATATAATGAATACAAATTGAAAACCAAAAAATGTAACCTATAAATATCTTAACCAATAGAAAAGTCTAAATGTGAATATTCTTGTTCTTATTTTGACAAATATTATCCCTCAACCTGCCTGATATAGAAATCTGCCCGTCGTGTGGTATAATTCAGAACACAAACACGAAACAAACAATGAAAGATGATGAAATCTTTTCATCAGAATGTTTCCAAACTATATTTATTACTTAACATCATTCCCCAATATCATTTGCTTAAGTACTATCTCACTTTTACCGCTATAATATTTATTGCTAAAATTTATATATTTTCCGTTATCATTAAAATCCAATATAACCTGAGTCAAACCTATCCAACCCAACCCAACCATCCAATCTTGACCGCTCTCAGCCTAGTCTGAGGTGATTTAACTTATTAGTTTGTGATCACAAAATATACTGATGCGATCATAATTTATAATCAGAAGACTGAGATTATCTACCCCAGGGGTCCCAAACACGCGGCCCACCAATACTTTTCTCTCAACCCGCCAATATAGTATCGGGACCAAACTGTAAGGCAGCTAAATTCACATTTGTTGCATAATACGATATAATTATACACCATTATCATATTATCTCATAATTCCCGGTTAATGCTTCCACTAATGCATCATATTCATACAGTTGTTATTTTATGGATTACACCGATATTACAGCCCTTGATATTACAGCCGATATTATATTATGCAATCTATATTCTGCTACGTATTATTCCTAACACATATATAATATCATCAGATCTCAAAATATATTTAAAGGTTCACATCATTCTCCAAAATCATTTGCTTAAGAGCTATTCTACTTTTATCGCTAGAATATTTACTGCTAGCAAAATATCATATACCTCGCTATCATTTAAACCCACTCTTTATAGATACATTTAAGCCCGCCCGTCGTGCGGAACAGTTAATAAAATATAATTAATACTCAATTCACAAAAAAATTAGTGAAAATTGAAAAAGAAAAACAAACCCATAGGAAAGTTTTAGCCAATATAAAAGTCTAAATGTGAAATTTATGTTTCAATTTAGAAAACATGTTTTTCCACAACCCGCCTCATATTTAAAGCTGGTCGTCGTTCGGAATAATTCAGAACTCAAACACGAAACAAACACAAAAAAATTTGATGAAAAACGACCAATAGAAAAAGTCAAATTTGTAAATTCTTGTTTTAATTATTGACGATGTTTTTTCCCTCAACACTGCTCAAATTCTCACCCGTCCTTCGTGTGTAGTAATTCAGAAGTGTAACACTATCAAAACAATGAAACTTTCTGTCATCTCTATAATTCCAGATTAATGCTTCCGCTAAAACAGCATATTCATATAGTTGGCATTGCATGATATTACAACCCATATCCTTATGCAACTCAAGCGTATGCAACTTGAAATTAAACCAATTAAATTATACAGTAAAATTCAGTAGTAAGCTTTGTTCCCAGTAGTATTTTACCCGCCCGTCGGGCGGAACAATTCATGTGTAAATATTGAGGACAATAAAGCCTTTCTATTCAGTATAGTTAATTAATTAAACTGTACCCAATAAAACCACACCATCCATGCTTGGAGCTAATATGATGCATTCTTAATTGTGATTGGGCTTCAGTGAAATTTAATCGGTGTATATTCCTGTGTAATCGCAAGTGCGCATAATAGCTGTCAAATTGGTAATATGTGCTTTTGACTTTACACCGCCGTAACTTCCTTCAGATACACTTTGGAAAATTACAAATTACACTAAATTATACAAATTAAATTTCTAGCACGATGGTATAATTTATTTTTATGTTTAACAAATAGTTACTGAGAAATAGTAGAAAAACGCATTTATTTTAGTCGCCCGGTGTTCAAGTGTAATTTTGGATGTATTTGAGAATTTTGCCAATTTTACACGTTTCTTGTATCATTAATGGGTATAAATTGTAGCTTATCTTGTAGAACACAAAATTATCTACACAGTAGTATATTCCTGTGTAATCGCAAGTGCGCATAATAGCTGTCAAATTGGCAATATGTCCTTTTGACTTTACACCGCCGTAACTTCCTTCAGATACACTTTGGAAAATTACAAATTATACCGTATTGTAGAAAACAAGATTTCTAGCACGATGGTATAATTTATTTTTATGTGTAACAAATAGTTACTGAGAAATAGTAGAAAAATGAATTAATTTTATTCGCCCGGTGTTCAAGGGTAATTTTAGATGTATTTGAGAATTTTGCCAATTTTACACGTTTTTTTATATCATATGTGGGTATAAATTATAGCTTATATTGTAGAACACAACATTATCTACACAGTAGTATATTCCTGTGTAATCGCAAGTGCGTAAATTGTGATTGGACTTCAGTGAAATTAAATCAGTGTATATTCATGTGTAATCGCAAGTACGCATAATATATGTCAAATTGGCAACATGACATTTTGACTTTACACCGCCGTAACTTCCTTCAGATACACTTTGGAAAATTAAGAATCATTCCGTATTGTAGAAAACAAAATTTATAGCACGATGGTATAATTAATTTCAATGATTGACAAACATTTCCTGAGAAATGGGTAGAAAATGAATAAATTTTAGTCACCCGGTGTTCAAGTGTAATTTTGGATGTATTTGTGAATTTTGCCAATTTTACACGTTTTTTGTATCATTTTTGGGTATAAATTATACCTTTTCTTGTAGAACACAAAATTCTCTACACAGTAGTATATTCCTGTGTAATCGCAAGTGCGCATAATAGCTGTCAAATTGGCAATATGTTCTTTTGACTTTACACAGCCGTCACTTCCTTTAGATACACTTTGGAAAATTAAGCATTATACCGTATTGTAGAAAACAAAATTTATAGCACGATGGTATAATTAATTTTGATGTGTGACAAATAGTTACTGAGAAATAGTAGAAAAATGAATTAATTTTAGTCACCCGGTGTTCAAGTGTAATTTTGGATGTATTTGAGAATTTTGCCAATTTTACACGTTTTTTGTATCACTTGTGGGTATTAATTATAACTAATCTTGTAGAACACAAAATTATCTACACATTAGTTAAGTTTTTATAGCTTTACCATTGCTGGTTTATGAGATATAGATAGCGGAATATTGACCAAAATATTCGCGTTTTTCAGTGCTAATTTTGCATTTTTGACTTTGTCATTTTGACTTCACACCGCCGTAAATTTTTTTTAATACACTTTGGAAAATTAAATATTATACCGTGTTGTAGAAAACAAAATTCCCAGCATGATGGTATTATTAATTTAGATGTGTGATATTTATTTGTTGAGAAATAGAGAAAAAAGTAAATAAAATTGGTCGCCTTAAGTTAAAATGAAATTATGAATGTAGATTGTAATTTTGTCATTTTTACATATTTGTTATTTAATTTTAGAATTTGAATTAAAGCCTATCAAGTAGATCAGAAAATTTTCTACACAGTGATATAATTCGTATAGCTGTACCATTTATGGTTTATAAGGAGTAGATGGCGGAACATTGACCAAAATTTTCGAATTTTTTAGGGTTCATTTTGTCTTTTCACCGCTATAACTTTTTTTTTAATTTTAAAATTTAAAAATTAGCCAAAAGTGTAAACAAGAAAATCTGCAACGTGATGGTATACATTGTTAGCGGGTACGCCAAGTGGTTACCGAATAGCAGCTTGCAGAAAATGGACCAAGGGGGGTGGGACAGATAAACACACACACACACACACACACACACACACACACACACACACACAGACAGAGGATCTATTATATATATATATATATATATAGATATATATATATATATATATACAACATACGATGCATTCACAAATCGGTACTTTATCCTATGACGCCTCGCGCTGACAGAGGCTGAGCGATCACGCATAATTACTCAAGCGCTGTCCGACAGGAGAGGCAGACAAGGAAAGCACGCGCCAATGCTCTCAACATTAGCCACGTGTACATCACGGCTAAATTCGACGTTTTCTGCGAACGCCTGAGGGGCATCATGTTATTGTTCGACCTCATCAGTCAGCTCTCCGACTTGTTCTCGACAAAAGTGGAAGGTAAGCGTTCACCGTCATCATCATCATCAATATCTTCATCCCCACCATCGTCACCAGAATATATTTTGTATAGAGTACCCACATTTTATTTGTTTATTTATTTGTGTGACTTAAAATAATAAAGCTGACTATCAAACGGGTAAACGGAAACCTAGGTGAATATTTTGTTCATTAGTGTGAATAAAGCACATATATTTTGCAGTTGAAGTCTGCACGATTCGTGTAATTGTTATTTTTGCAGTTGACTGCAGTGATGTACATAATTCTCTAATGCTAAAACTAATTGTTTTTGGTACGTACAGGACTTTTATACGGCATGCATGGTGAGTGGACGTAATATTATTGTATGGTACCACTTTTGGTTGCCAATTTCTCGCTCAATTCATGTGAAAGTGGTGATTGAATTTAATCTCGCGGGCAAATAGTGGTGCAATTGTGGTGCACGCACGCGAGGGCCCGTCACAAATTTTTTCAATTAACCCCAGCCAAAAATGATGTGGCCGTTATGGCGAATCATGAGAGAGTATAAATTACAAATACAAATATATAGGAGAATATATAGGAAATTTCAGAATCTCTGATAAATTTTAAACGTCTGGAGTGCATGCGTGCATTCGTGCGAAGCATAGTTTGACCTTGATCATTAGGGTGACCTTTTATTGCAAATATAGCTTTTTTATCATTGAATCTGCTCATCATAAGCAGCCCAAAATCAATATTTTACTGATCTGAGGTAAGTGTTAAGTAAGTTATAAATACAACTTTTGTTTTCAACTAACTTTTTCATTTTTAAGGTCAACTATTTAGATTTAGGACAATTTGGAACTTTTAGAACAATTATTTCACTCTATCAAGAAAAATTGTCAGTTGTAAAGGGGTACAATGCAGCAAATGTTCATGTATTGTCAACAAAAACTCGATAAACAAGTATCTGAAAGGTGGGCGAACATTGCGTCCGTGTGTGGTGCTAGACATCCTACGTGTGCATAGCACCGCATACGGACAAACATATGTATAGACACAATACATACATATATAATAAAATATACACATAAAACTCTGATATAGACACGTGCATATGTGTAATTGAATTAAACATGGATGTGAAAATTTGTGCCGAGATGTGTAGAGCCGGCGTAATGCTGTGGGATGTCATTTTCAACGACGTGAATTAACTGCTGCGTTAACAGTTGTAAGCGGGCCACCAGTGTTGCGACGGAATTCGCTAATTAGTCGCCTTTAGAAAGGCGTGGTAGTTGCTGCATTCGCTGACAGTTTCGCCTTTATAAAGACGCAAATGTGGTGGATACACTAAGGGAGCACGCGCTAGAAAGCTCAGCGCAGAAAACGCGGCGGTATTTCCAATGTATTTGCAAGCTCCACGTCAAGTTGCAAACAGCACGGCGCACAAGGCTATCACGAGACACACGACTAATATTACAGAGTAGCAGTTGGATACCAATATAATTACCGCATAATCAGACGATGCTTTATCTACAAAATCAATTTAGACCTTGAAACATTTAAGAAAATTATCATCAAGTGAGAATTTAAAATTATATTGTGTATTTAAATGTCACTACCATGCATCAGTGCGACAGACTCGACAGACTAGACAAGCATGTGAGACACACAATCTTAACGCAACCGCGGATGCTGAAAACGCATTAAGTAGAAACAAAAACGTGAAACTCCCAAAGTGCAATGTTAAGGAGTGATTTCCGTGTTAAAATTTTATTACCCTATTATTTAAAATTTACGATATTTACCAAAGCATTGAACTCAACTTATTAGCGCAACTATTTGCGATTTTTTGGCATCCAAATCGCCAGTGAGGTGACAGTTGAAGCTCATGAAGCATGCAGCCCTAGCACAACCGCCAATGCTCAAAACGTATTGTGGTAATAGCTATCGAATGTAAAAAGTCTAAATTTTCTCCACAAAAAGTGTTTTATATGATTAAGTGATTTCCACTAAACTTGTACGGGTTTTAGTGAAATTGTTGCATAATTTTACGTGCAACTTTTAGGATTTTTTTAGCGCAACCTTTCTTAATTTTTTGCGCATCAAAATGTCGCCGTATTGATCATTAAGATCTTGTGTGAGGGCAGGTTTTTGCTTGAGTCTATGTTTGTAAAAAAAATCAGTAATCAGGGGCACCTCTCCAATCTAGTCCTGGCATATTCGTGCAAGATAAATAGAAAGAACATAAGTGCAATGTACGGTATAATCTGGTAACTCAAACTGAAAGGAAAAGCTGATTTTGTGTGACTTGATTTAATGATTTAGCACGTACATGGACATTGACAGTTGTACAGGAGAGCCACAATATTTATAAGCAGCTCCTGGGCGAAATTACCGGTAAAGAATATGACTATGTCGACCCGGAGAATCAGCAGTTCACCGTGGACGTTGGAGACTTTCGACGCGGAACATCGGCTCTGCTTGCTCAAATCCATCGTGTGCTCGAGAAGAAATACTCGGACTCGTGGAGCACGCCGCAAGGACTTCTTCGACTTCCCAGGTGATGTGGCTATTGGTTGTGTCGGCAGGACAAGCGAAAGAGAAGGTGAGGATAGACGGAGGTGAAGGGAAAAATGTGGGGCCAGGGGGAGTTAAGGACATGCGGATGAGATGATAAAATGAAATGATGAGGATGGGAAGAGGGAATAAAGACGTGAAGACGAGACGAGGAAAGTGGGACGAGGTGAAAATAGGCGGAGGGTAGGGGCGAGCATAGGAGTACGTAAATAGAGGTGGTAATCCGAGGAAAAGATGAGATGTTACATAGAAGAACAGTTTACCTATGTGGGGTGAGATGTGGAACAGATTGTATTTCCTTGCAAGACCGTCTTACGGAAAAAAATTTTCTGCTAAAATTTACAGGCGTCAACTCTATATTGGCATATACACAATGTATGAGCTTGACGTTGGTTCAGTATGGTGAAATTTTGGTGATAGTTTAGCCGAGGTCGTGATTTCAGGTGCCATTTCAGCCAAAATGCTTATATCTTGATATGCTTGCGGCCCAGTGAGATAATTGTTTCCAGATTTATTTTAGACGATTCGCTCGATTCAACGCTTTTATCGAAAACCATTTTCACTCACAACAATTCATTTGTGAATAATTTTGACGTTGGATTATATATATATATATATATATATATATATATATATATATATATATATATATATATATACACAATTATATGAATTCACCAAATTCATTGAGCATGATTTGGTTTGCATTCCAATAAGTAATTATGGTGATATTTGCATAAATTGTTTTGCGCCAGGTTTGTGAAAGTTTCGCAAGTGATTCCAGCAATCGATATGAACAAAAAATACCTGGAAATTATAGGCTACTTCAATCGCTTACTCGGCGAAACCAAACAACACTATTTACGTGACAAAGAGAACCCCCCGATGGCATGGGGAGACCCCCCTTTGGCAGGTAGGCTGTTGATATGGCGATTGTGCTCTTGTCAAAGTACAAATGTATATACAAGACAAACAGCCTGAACACGATTGTGACTTGATGTAATTTGATGTGGGCACGGATTGTTAGTTTGTATTGCAATGTTTGCTAGAATGATTTGTTTGCTTGTTGATTTCCACTATAGATAGATAGATAGATATAGATAGACTATATATATATGTTGATCGATTCAATCTACAGTACATTCTGCTATTGTGCAAACGTTTTGCCCTTTCTCTCATTTGTCATTGCTCTGCTTCTTTTTTGTCTCGGCGTCTCGTGCAGGACGAATCAGATGGGCTAATATGCTACTGTTTCGCATCTCCGCGCCGATGCGTGCTATCAACCAATACAGAGCAATACGGCGACTATCCGAAACCAGACGAGCTATCAGAACTTACAACTCTCTGGCGCGCTGTTTGGTGCAATACCAGTACCTGCTGCACTTATTGTGGCTTCGGAAAGATGTGAGATACTTGGCTAGTCACAAGTGGCGCGAATGATTGTATGATTTTCGATGGAAATGCTATTTGAAAAATGCCTGGCTTTGTTCGGCCTATTTGTATGACACGTGACAACAAAAGCTTGCAGAATCAGGTAGTTCTTAACGGGTCACTTAACGGCCAAGTCAAACACTCAAATGGTAATCGCCATTGATCTGGTGTTATGACCCGGGTGTTATCGCCATGACTTCTATTTTAGGATCCATGCCCGACAGTATTAGAAGCACTACTAATGAACCGCCGTTAATGTTGTCACTCTGCCTGATAGATATTTTATCTGGAGCCCCACATGTCAACGACCGTTGTCAGAGTTGAGGCCGCCAAGGGAGGCCAACAGCTGCGTGTGTTTTTCAGCAGTCAGTTGTCGACAGCTTTGCGACAGCTGCTGGATGTACGGCGACTCGGTTTTGACGTGCCGGCCGCTGCACACTTTGTTATTAATGCCAGTCATCGTCTCTTCGCATGCAAGTATTACGTGCAGGTGCGTGTCAGTGTCAGTGTGTCAGTTGCAGATCAGGGCTGGTGTGTCAGTGTGTATATCAGGTACAGATCGGGGTTAATGTGGCAGTGTGTGTTTTTTGGAGTGCATACACATATTTACATGTAAATACACATAACACTAAAATTGGTAACCCGTAAATAACGCAAAATTTTCATGGAGATAGCATTGTCGCGAATTTCGGGCAAATTAATTCGCTGTCCAAGCAGATCGTTTCTCGCGGCTCCCCCGAAAGGTCTGATATTTTCAGATCCACGAGTTTGACGAGGTCGTTCAGGAACGCCCACATCACGCTGGATGTCTCGGTTGACAGCGGCACGAGGATTTACCACTGGCGCAAATGTATGGTGTGTGTTTGTGTGTGTTTGTGTACGCCGGTTTTTATGCGTGTATGCGTGTATGCGTGTATGTGTGCGTGTGTATGTGTGTGAGTTGCGTCGTTACTGCGCGTGTGGTGAATATACAAACTAGGAGAGGGCAGACTTTGAAGAGCTCCCACACTTAGACCTCGAAGTTAGGAGATTTGTTTCCGTTGCAATACACATTCTCAATCACAACTTGACCTAACAGAGTAGCTGAAAGTAGTTTGGCCAAGTTGAATATTTGTTTGTTCCCAGTTTCACAGTTTGATCACAATGTCACTGACGCAAATCTGTACTTTCTATATTGTCTGAGACATGAGCACTGTGGACTCTTCGTCTCGGTGCTGGGGCTAATCATGTATTGGCTTGTGTTCTTACTGTTCAGTTGTCGTCGAGTAGCCGTCGCGAGTGGTGCTGTTTCTGTGAGCTCCGTGTCTTCCTTATTTGCTCTGTCTTTTTCTGTGCGCGAGTGTTGTGACCGCAATGCCCAACCGTTCTGACATTGATCGATTGTGTTGTTGCGGTGAGTCCGTTTCCGCCGTCGCGCACATTGTGTGCGAAGGATGCTCCGCCGTATTTCACCCCTCATGCGCGGCGCTTTCTACACCGGCATACAATGCTGTCAAGAAGCATAAACTATTTTGGGTTTGTGCTTCGTGCAAAACTGACTTCGTACAAGTCAAGCGTAATCCACTGACTGTCGAGAAAGTGACATCGGTGATGGAGTGCCGCTTCACCAAGCTGCGAACCGAACTGCTTGATGATCTGCGTGACTTTCACCCCTCTCGCTGCGCCTCTGCCAACGCTGATGAAAATACCGCTTCCCACCACAACGTGCCAGCCCGTACAATTGCTCTTGTGGTGAAAAACAAAAGTAAAGAGCCTGTACGAGCTGATAACTTGCAACAACATCTGCAAACGGTACAAGTGAAAACGGCCCGTCCTACATCATCTGGTGGTTTTGTTTTGCGCTGCTCCACCGAAGACGCCGCTGCCCAGGCAGCCAAGTCGCTTGCCGACAACATCGACGGAGTGCAAGTAGCAGTGCTGAATAAGCAGCAAACAATTCTGCCGAAAATCACCCTCGTGGATGTGCCACCCTCGTCCCCTGATAGTCTGCTGGCCTCCCTGCGTGCCAAGAACAGCTTTCTCACTGATGTCCCAGAAGCCGACCTCAAGTTATTCTTCATCACCCCGCCTAAACAAGGTCGCTCTCATGCCGTGCTGGGAGTCTCACCGGGAGTTCGGCAAAAAATTCGTGAGGGAGGTGATCGCCTCTTCGTCCACCTACGCTGTTGTCGCGTTTATGACAGGTTTTGGGTGACTCGCTGCTCTTGCTGCTGTGGACTTGGTCACAAGTTTGAGCGTTGCCCCACAAAAGTACCCGTCTGTGGCTATTGTGCTGGTCCCCACCCCTCCTCCGCCTGTCCTGATCGCAGCACACTGAAATGTGTCAACTGTACTAATCACGGCCACGCTTCTAACCATTCTGTTTTTTCTCCGCAGTGTTCTTCCTTCTTGGCTGTCCGCAATTCTATCCGTGCCCGCACTCTCTTAGCTCCCATCCCCTCACCACCGACCGTCATCCCTCGTCATCCCTCGCCAATGCTAAATTGACTATCGCCTTCTAGCGATTCTTCCCTTCCTCTTTCTATTTCAGCGCAATTTCCCTGCCGCTCTTCCATCTCTTCCCTCTACTGTTCCTCACTTCCCTCACCTCAACCTAGTCCACATTTTAACTCTAAGTATCTTTCAATTGGATTTCTCAACATCAGATCGGCTCGAAATAAAACGACTCACATATCCCACCTCTTTGCCTCACATAATATGTCTATTCTCTGTCTTGCCGAAACCTGGCTCCTTGATTCTGATATTTCCTCATTCTCTGCTAACTTACCTTCCTGTTCTTCATTCCTACACAAATCGCGCGACAGTTCTAAGTCTTCGGGTGGCGGGGTAGGTTGTCTATTCTCCAAAGGTCTCTCCATTTCGTCCCTTTCCAATCTGGTTTCTTCTCCAACCTCATTCGAATTCCTAGCTCTCACCCTCTCGGTCCCCTCTTTTAACAAGTTTTGCATCCTTATCATTTACCGTCCCAATCACCCCGGCACTTCCGCGATGTTTTTTCAAGAGTTTCCTCCTCTCATTGAAGCAGTCTCGTCTATTTTCTCCAGCCATTTTATCATACTCGGCGACTTTAACTTCTGGCTTGATTCACCCTCGGCCAATCCTTACTGCTTGAATTTTATCTCATTACTTACTTCCCATGGTCTCTCTTATTCTTCTCTCTCTCCTACACACATATCTGGCCATACACTTGATCTAATCCTGTTTCCCTCCCCATTTCTCTCGACTGATCCTGTCCCTTCCGATATCTTTGTATTTCCTCCTGATTCCTCCGTCTCTGACCACAGCCTACTTTTATCTACTCTGCCGCTCACTTGTCCCCCTTCTCATACTCCGTCCAGCTATCGTAACTACAAATGTTTTAATTCCATTCAATTTCACTCACTATTATCCTCCTGTCTCCCTATCTCTGCTCTGTATTATCTTCCTCCCCATGACATCTATCCATATTTCTCTTCCGCACTCTCCCATATATATAATTGTATGTTCCCAATCATCACTCGCTCATCTTCCTCTCGCTCTCCTCCTTGGTCATCTCCTCGGCTTCGAGTACTCAAGTCTCTTCAACGACGTCTTGAGCGTACTTGGAGGCGTTCACGATCTTCTTCCGATTGGCTTTTGTTTTGCTCCGCTCGCTCATCTTTCACTTCTGCTCTTTCTGCTGCTAAAAGTAGCTACTATAGCTCCAAACTCTCGTCCCTTTCTCGTTCCTCCAAGTCATTGTGGTCCACTCTGAACTCTCTCTGCGGTCTTAACTCTCCTGATTTTTCCTCTCCTTTAACGGCTCCCGACTTCTCAACATTTTTCTCTGAAAAAGAAAAACTCACACAATCGAGTATTCCCACCAATTGTGCTGCCCTCACTCACACTTCCACTCATCACCGGTTCACGTCCTTCTCTCACATTGATCTTCATGATATCCTTTCCCTCGTTTCCTCTTCCAAGCTATCCTTCTCACCAGCTGATCCAATCAACTTCCCTGCTATATCCAAATCCCTTCCTTCCCTGGTTCCTTATCTCCTGCATCTTATCAACTCCTCTTTTCTTCACGGCCAGTTTCTCGCTGACAAACATGCAATTGTCCGTCCAATTCTTAAGAAACAGAACCTTGACTCTTCTATACTTAGTAACTATCGTCCTATATCTCTTCTGAGCTTTGCTTCTAAACTTCTCGAGTCCGCTATCTCTGCGCAACTTTCCCCTTTCATCTGCCAGTCTCTTGATCCCTTCCAATCCGGGTTTCGCCCTTCTCATTCTACCGAATCAGTTCTTCTTTATATCTCCAATGGCATCCTCTCGCACTTCTCGTACCGTCGCTCTGTTCTTCTCGTTCTTCTCGATATGTCCTCCGCCTTCGACCTTGTTAATCACTCTATCCTAATTCATGACTTCTCTCATCTTGGTATCTCGTCTTCTGCCCTCTCTCTCCTTAAATCGTACCTTTCGGGAAGGACCTACTCTGTCAACTTCAATTCCTCTGTATCTGATCCTATCCATCTTTCATCAGGTGTCCCTCAGGGATCTATTCTTGGTCCGATACTCTTTAACCTTTACATGTCCTCCCTCTGTCCTATCCTTCGTAAGTATTCCATCTCATTTCATATCTACGCTGATGACATTCAGTTATATATCCCTCTTCCTTTTCCTTCTCCGTCTTTTCTCTCTGACATCCTATCCACCATCTCTTCTTGGGCGTCGTCCCGTCACCTTCTCCTCAACCCGTCCAAGTCTGAGTTTCTGGCTCTTCATCCTCCTCGTATTCTTCCTCCTCGCTTACCTCTTATCCTATCATCGACAGTTCGCAATCTCGGAGTTATTTTTGACTCATCTCTCTCTTCCTCCGACAACATCCTCTCTGTCGCCCGCACTTGTCGTCTTATCTTGAGATCCCTCTATCCTATACGCTCATATCTCGACAGACCTTCCGCAATCAAACTTATTCACTCTCATGTATTCTCTAGACTTGACTATTGTAATTCTTTGTACATCCATGCTCCTCGTCGTTCTCTTAAAATCCTACAACGCGTCATTAATCAATCTTGTCGTTTTGTCCTTCATCCTGTTCCTTGTCGTCACACTTCTCGATTTCTTTTTCAATTTCGCTGGCTCCCTATTATTCCACGTATTCACTTTCGCCTGTGCTGTCTGATATATAAGCTTCTCCACGATCCTCATCAGCCATCCTATCTCCGCCTTCTCCTCACTCCTTGCCTCACTCCTTCCCGAATTCCTCTTCCCCTTGTATGCCCTCGTGCTTTAAATGAATCTCCTTGGTCCTCCAAGTCATTCTTTTTTTCCGCCCCTCGCCTTTACAATTCCATCCCAGTTCACATTACTTCTTCTCTTTCCTACCATTCTTTCCGCTCTAAGCTCTCCAAACACTTTTTTGACCTCTCTTTTGACCCAGTCTCCCACACTCTCACACCTTTTGCATCACTATAACATGTTACTTTAGCATGTTCTTACTCGTATTCCTTCTCTCATTTGCATGCTTACTATATCTACGCTATGACTATATTCTCCCGAGTTGTGTTTGCTGTGTTGTGTTGTCAATATGTTTCAGTCGTGTTGTCTTGTCCGTCATGTCCGTCTGCTTTGTATGTTTTGCCCATATTTTGTCTCTATATTTATTGTCATTTATTGCATATTTGTAGTTCACTTCTTTTGCATCTGTCCTGTTAGTTGTATTCCGTGTTCCCAACTGTTATAATCGTGTCGCGCCCGAGCCCTTCGGTGCGCTATAACAAATACATGTTGTTGTTGTTGTTGTACTGGAGTAAATACACGCCTTTGTTGTTGTCGTTGGTACGTAATGAAGCCAAGACAATTTTCCGCACTAGGAAGTACTCGCCCGGCTCAGAGATGCGGAGGCGTCGCTGGATACACGCCTCAAGTCACTTCTGTTACCGCACGTGACCAGCACTAAACACCACGTGCGACGCCAGCTGACAAGTGTCACCTGGTGCACGTGCGGTCTCGGAGAACGTGTCGCTCACGTGCTGCACAGTGTGCACGCCACGCAGGTGCTAATTGACAGGTAGGTGAGCGCTAGCCATGTGAGCGATTTGTAATATATGTCTGTTGAGTGTGCCCATTCGTGGTTGTCTAATTTCTATTGCCATTACCACGCAATATATTGTGGATTTCATCAATGGCAAAAAAGGTTAATCTGTCAACATGACAGTTTTAGTTATGTAAGAAGGAGGCTTTGCTAAGCTGGTTGAACTTCGTGAAAAATATATCACTTAATTCGTTCGATGTACTCCACTCACACAAAACACGCACTAGCACACGGCTACACTTATAACTTACACAATACAACTTCACTGAAAATCGTCCAGTTTGCCATAGTAGAACATCTAAACCTTCGCCGCCCCTCCCGTCAGCGATCTTGTGTACACAATGTGGAGTCGATGGGCCTTCCGTTACCGGGGACCTTTCCTACTGAGCTGTCTTTAACACCCCCGTTTTCGGTGCACTGAGTCCGACACTGCTCACACTGCTGCGATACTGGGGCTGGCGGAGCGAGAGGGAGGGCTGGGCTACTGCTGTCGTATACAATAGCGGCGGCGGAAGCGGCGGATCAAAAAATTTTCATAGAGGGCTTCAGTTGGTCAGGTGGATAATTGAATTGTGCTCTGTCTTGACCAGTGGCTTCAGTTTCCTCTTGTGAGATGGCACAATGAAAATCGAATTCAATCAACCAATAAATCGATACAATTGATTAAATTCCTTGCAAAACCGCCATTCCTCATCAGTGGTTAATATTTCTTTTAATTGGTTAATAATTATCCACCAATCAGTGCTTCATATGTCAATCATATGTTTGTCAGTGGTTATAACCACTGACAAACATATGAGGATATGCATTGCAGTTTGTGAATTAGAATTTTCTCGTGACATGTGCGTGTGTGTGCGTGTTATGTGCATGTAATTGTGTGTATGTGTGTGTGTGTGTGCTCGTATGTGTGTGTTTGTGTTTGTGTGCTGAATTGTCAGAATGAAAGACATACTGGACCATTGCATTGAGGGACCGCTCGCAAGACTGTCGCATCTGCGGCTGCTAGTTTTGCCGTCGGCGTCGACGCAGCTGTTGGGCGCCAATTTTCGTCACTGTTGCCAGTCGGCCAAGGTAGAAGAGCACAAATTGCCGCCGGCTGGCACTGGGCAGTACGGTGCCGGCGTGACATTTTCACTGATTGTTGACAACGTTTTGCGCCATATTCAGCACGCATGCGTGTATGTGTGCATGTGTACACGTGTGTGAGTGTGTGTGTGGCTGCCTTTTCAGTCTTTGTTCATTTTGTGCGCTAATTCATAGTTTATCACAAAGACGTCGTCGAAATGACAAAACATGCCCGGATGACAACAGGCGCTTGGATAATGTGCACGTAATGTGTGTGTGTGCTCGTGTGTGTATGCATGTTCGTGTGTGTGTGTGTGTGTATTTGTGTGTGTGTGTTTCCTGTGTGTTTCCTGTGTGTTCGCATCGCATCGCAGTTGGGTGAAAACATTGGGCGAAACTTTTGACATCAACATTGGCATATATTGGTACAGTTCGCCTACGCAGGCGCCTACGGGTTTTTTTTACGACATACGATGTTTCGGCGTGGTTCATTGTTGTGTCATATATTTTGTACTTGGCAATGATTACATCATGCTTTTTTCACATTTAAAAAGTCAGGCTGCTTGAGGCTGTCAAGGCTGATGTATCCTAGACGAGAAAACCGAAAGGCATTTAAAATGTAAGAAAAACAACCAAAGTATAAATAATAATAGTGATTATAATAATTATTATAATTAATTACCAATTATTTAATTATAATCAATTATCCACCATTTAATTATTATAATTATTTAACCATTATTCAATTATTATAATTAATTACCCATTATTTAAGTATTATAATTAATTACCCAATATTTAATTATTATAATTAATTACATAATAAGAAGCCATCTCAACAGCATTGAATGTATTGAATGTATTACGTTGTCTTAGTTTATATGTCAATATAATCTTTATAATTATAATATTCTGTAAATTATATTAGTCTTTTTGTTTCCAATTTATAATTAATAATGCGTTGACTCATTCTTGCATTGCTTGCGCACTCTCTCTGTCTCTCTCTCTCTCCCTCTCTCTCTCTCTCACACACACACACACACACACACACACACAAACAAACACACACACACACACACATACATATAACTACTGTCTACTCAGGATTCGTGTGTGTGTGTGTTTTTTTTGTTGCGTTTATAGCACTCATTTTGTGAAGCAAAACGTCTTTTCAGTGCAAAATTACTATACAAAAGATACATATATATGTATATATCTAGTCTCACCATCAACACACACACACACTCACACACAATTACACACTCATACACACACAAACACACACACACACACACACACACACACACACACACACACACACAAAGATATGTTCGCTAAGCATTTGAGTTTTACACGAATAAGCAGATCTCATTGTGTACAGTCTTGCACGCCCACTACCGCATAATTTAGTCTCCTGCGTGCCGCATCAGTGTTAAATAAGGTAATAGTAAATTCGTTAGTGTATCTCAATGCCATGGTGTGTGGAGTCTTCCGTTGAATTGTCGATAACAGTTATTCAGGCTGTTGGTGCTTAATTATACTTATGATCAGTCTGTTTCGGTTCTTAGTAAACAAGTCGTCTATAGTCGGCAGTTTCAGTTGTTCGTAGATATATGATATGTGGTCGTATTTTCGTGTTCCAGTAAGAACTCGCGCGCAGAAATTTAATAGCTTTTGTAGTCGATGTTTTTGGGTCGCCCAAAACGTGCCGTAGAGAGATATGCAATATGAGAGAATTGATAGGATAAATGCGTCGATGATTGTCTTCAGAAAATTCTCTGGAAATGACGATTTAACTTGATTTATACATAGGAGCATACCTGCTGATTTTCGCACTAGGTGGTCGATATGTGGATCAAAATGCAAATGTTTATCCAAGTGAATACCCAATATTTTCACGGTACCTTTTTCTGTAATTTCGTTGTCGTTAAAAAGTAGTCTGATTTCAGGAAAAAATTTAAGCAGATATTTGGTTCCCAGTACCATCATTTGCGTTTTGTCGGGATTGACCTTGAGAATATTCGAACGGTAGTAGATGTCCAAACATTTCAGTGTTGTTTCAAGTTTTCGTACGGTGAAATCTATGTCGGTTCTCTTAGTGGTCGTCATTAGTGTCGTGTCGTCGGCGTATTGAATAATTTCGAGATCTTCTATATGGCGAAAATGTGCTGATAGATCATTACAAAACAGTAAAAACAACACACAGCTCAAGCTTCCTCCTTGAAAAACTTGGAGGTTCGGTGTTGTCGACTTCGTGTCGGATGTTTCGAGTGTGTTGCTCTTTCGTTTCACTCTCACTTGTTGTGTGTGATTGCTCAAATAACTCTTGAATCACGTGGGATCAATGTTGTGTGCAGATATCTTACCAAGGAGTATGTCGTGTTGTATTACATCGAAGCATTTGGTAAGGTCGATGGATACCATTATAGTCGCTTCTCTCCTGTCCATTGCTCTATACACTCTATCTGTGATGAATGACAGTGCTTTCTCACATGAGTGTGCTGATCTATATCCGTTGTGGCTGCTACTCTTCAAGTTGTTTTTCTCCAGATATTCCACTAATTGCAGCTGTAGAGCCTTTTCAATTATTTTCATCACCGGTGGCAATATCGATATCGGTCGAGTTTAACGATGTACTCCATATGTAGACTTCGGAATCGGTGTAATAACTGCGTGCTTTAGTCGTTTTGGCACTTGGCAACCGGTAATGCTGGTGTTCACTATATCCAACAATATTCTCGTATGACCGATTCCGTCGAAGAACATCTGCAGTATCTTCATGCTGATACCTTCAGCACCTTCACTGGTCGCTGACTTCATCATTTTGATTATGGTGTACAGTTTCTCCATACTGACTGCCTTCAGCTCCAGTCTGCCACTGTTGACTCGAGGCAACGGATTAGTGACCGATTCTGTTGGCGTTTGGATATTGGCGGCAATTTCCATTCCTGTCTCCAGATATTTGTCATTCAGTTGGTTCGCGTCGATTGGTATTAGTGTCTGTGATCGTTTTCGCTCAATGACTTCTTCACAGTGTTTCCACATTTTACTGAACGGTTGATGTTTCATTTTAGTCATGATGTTACTTCTAGTGTGTTAACGTATTGCTGCCCTGCAAACTGTGTTAGTTTGCTTGTATAAGCTCCTTGGTCCGTGTTTGCGAGCATGTTTGCGCTGCTTCAAGATATTTCGCAGTTGTAAGGGAATCGGTATTCTATGCGTGTTGCGTTTCACCACATATCGCACAGGGCAATATACATTTAGTATGTCCATAAATATCTCGACGAATTTATCGTATTTTTCCGCAACATTCGTTGGGGGGAAACGGGTATCCAGTTGGCGTTTCTCATGATTGATTTAATTGCGTATACGTCGACATTGTTGAGATTTCGTTTTAACTCGCCTTCGCTTCGCTCTCTTCTTGTTCGTAAATTTATATCAAATTCGATGATCGTCCAGTCGTGTGGTGTTCCGTATACGCAAATATCTAAGCCGATGTTTTTGAGAGAATCAAGCGCGTTGGTGGCTACAACGTCGATCAGAGTGTTGGCCGGCCGATATGTAGGCTTGTGTCTGTTGCATATGGTAAAGTTGTATGTCTCTAGCATTGTTGATAGCATTTGTCCAGGTGAATTGTTCGTTTGGTTGAGAATACAGCAATTAAAATCTCCTCCAATAATGATAGGCATTACTTGGTTACTCGACATTATATGTTGTAGTAGGCTTTCGAAGTCGTCAAAGTCGAAGTTTAACTGGGATATAAAGAAATTAGGCGGTCTATATAGACTAGCTATTATGATATTGCACTTATTCAAGATTAATTTCAGCCATACAATTTCCAAGTAACTATTGGGTTCGCTTTTGATCGGCAGAATTTCGTAATCATAATCGTTTTTCAAAAGCACTGCACCGCTGCCATATCCTGCAGGTCGTGAAGATGTCACGGGTGGGTCTCGTCGTATCAAATTGTATCCATTAACGCTGATAAACCGCGTGCTTTGAAATTGATTGAACCACGTTTCGCTCAGTAAGAAAGCGTCGTATCGTCTTGTCGTGGTAGTATCGATTCGTATTTCGGGCAGTTTGCTTTTCATCGATTGTACGTCAGTTGGGCGACAGTGAATCGTTGCACATGACAGTGTTCGTTGTCCTCTCGCGCGGTCACTCGTTTTTTTACGTTTCCTCACTGCCAGCGGTTTGTTGCCGAGCTCGCCGCGGGTCAGCCGAACGCCAGCGTCGAAAAAGACAGCCCTCAGGCCACACATCAGAATCGAGAAAGACTCACGGGTGAGCACAGTAGCAACTAATACGGAAGCTACTGTACGACTCATGCTTTGTATGCAAATTTTCGACCGTGATGTCATCCGGGCAGATTTTCAGAGTCTGTGAGAGATGATATATGACATTCTGTGTGGTCACATCCCTATCGAAGCATGTGGCAAAAATGCTTGCATTCTTCAATCTCGACACAATTGGAAGACTTACAATTCTTGCCGTCCCACCTAGCATTTTCTTTTTACCGGATGTCTTCCTGGTCAGGATCTTCGTCTCACTCACTTCTTGCGGCTTCTGAGCATTCTCCTCACGCGCCGTGGTGACAAGCTCCGTGTGGTTTTCCGTTGCCGTCACTTCATCGTCGCGAGATGCCGCTCCTGGAGTACGTCGCGGCATCCTTCTCTTCCTCTTAACGACCTCTGTCCAGTGTGTAGCTGCTGGCTCACCAGCTGTCAGCACTTCTGCCACAGACACCAACTCTGAGGTGGCTTCGCTAACTTTAGTCTCGATGTCTTGAAAATGAGAGACCTTTTCGTCAACGGCCTTCATCATTTTGTCGGCTTTTGCGGTGAGATTCCTCAGGTTATTTTTCAACTCTGCGATGTTACTGATGAGGTTTTCCAAAGATGAAACCTCTTCGAAGCACATACCGCGCAAATAACGAACTTGAGAGACGTTCTCAGTCTTTAGCCCGCTCATATAGATGCACTTGGTATGCGCATACCGCGAGCACAGACAACATTTGACCATTTTTGTCGTGTCAGAAGCGGCATCACAATTGTAACACAAGGTCATAATGTCATATACTCGTATTTCATATGTTACTCGAATCAAAGCTCGACACAATCAACACAGAAGCACAGTCGCACAGAAACACGTCCTCACTCAAACACAACTGTGTGTGTGTGTGTATGTGTGTTTGTCCTTTGCTTTCGTATACACGTATACAACGTTGGTTTGTACATTTTCCATACGAAGCTTAAATACTCTCAAATGTTATCAATATCATAAATTGTGTAAGAAGTAATCAATTGAGTTAAATAAATAAGATAAATTAAAAATTGAATTACTTATTTAAATCAAATACCAATTACTTCCATAAAATATACTATCTGTGAAATGGCCTAACATTTCATAGACTAAACGGTGAAAGACCACAACATTTCAAGCCACCGTTGACATTGACAATGTTGACGAGCATTGAATGTGTGTAGACGGCACAGATGTTGTCCGCGTGTGTGGAGGCTGGGGTCAACGACCTTATACGCTTGGCGCGCTGTCATAGTCCCGCTGCAGCCGGCCGAGACAAGCAAGTTCAGCATCTTCAACATGTTCAGGAGTGCGGCGTTGTCCATCGCGACCAGTCGAACAACGAGCAACGTTCGTCCTACACATACATACACGCGCACACATATTCACACACACACACACAGACACACACACACACACACACACTTACGCACACACACACACTTACGCACACACACACACACTTACGCACACACACACACACACTTACGCACACTCACACACACACGATTGTGACTTTGTCGTGTGGGGTTGTTTGTCGTTGTTCTCCCGAGAATTTGTGCTGTGTTTGCGGTAGTGAAGAGAGAGTGGCGTCACTGTAAGCACGAGCCAACGCCACCTAGATACTAGTAGTCTAGGTGGCATTGCACGAGCGCGTTTTGCAGAGTTACGGAAAGTGTGTGTGTGAAGACCGGTGTCGTGTTCGCGCTGTGTTAGTGTTAAGTGAGTGTGAGGCCTTTGTGAACGCACGAGCGCGTGCTGACGTGGTGAGGAAAGCGTTGGTGTGAAGACTGGTGTCGTGTTTGTTCTTCCGATGCTGCACAGGCGTGTTTGTTCAGCGTACAACATTGCAGTTGAACAAGGTCACCTTTTGTTGCCCAGGGTTGAGGTGCAAAGTGCTCTGTCTCCATAATGGCCACAAGGGGGAGTAAGGGGGGTACACCGGTGAGAAGAACAAGGAATGTGCATGGTGTAGGAGTGGGGAGGCAGGACGGGGGAATGGAAGGCAAAATTGAGGAGAATGCGTTGAAAATCGAGAAAGTTATGGATGAAGTAAGACAATTGAGGGTGCTGACAGCGGCAACCGCAGTACGGTAACAAATAAAAATGAATAAATGTACGGTACGGTAATGAATGAATTTTCCGCACTTCGTCTGACAGATCGTATGTGGCTGTAGCAGCACATGTGGGTGACCGTGTTTTCATCCATGATGCAGGTACACAAGTGAGACCGTCAGCTCTGTTCCTTGCCGAATCCACTTTGTGCACTCGCAGAGTCAGGTTTTATTCTTCTAGAACACCGCTAATTATTTCAAGCCTACGGCGTATCAGCAGCTCACAGCTTGCAGTGCTCTTAACCCGTTCCTTCGTCGACAGTAACCCAGTCAACCAAGCGTACACTGTGGGTGAGTCAGTAAATAACTCAATTTTGTGAAAGTTCAACTTGACTGCCATACCCAGCCCTTTGACAACAGCATCCAGCTCGCTGAGGTTTATGTGATGAACATCTTTTCGCAGCCAAAATCCATCCTCCAACGATTCACCGTCCATTTCGACAAATGCTAAAATTGCCACGTTGCTGGCATCAACCCACACATTAGATGCATCTCGTTGAATTCGCCACACGCTTCTCACAGGGTCTTCTTTTCAGACTCGCTCAAACAGATCTGTAACAAAATGTTCAACTAATCCAACGCACAATAACCTCTCACACCTGGCTAAAACTCACACACAACCGTCCCAACACACACCACCAAGACAACTGCCCGTTCTCACTGACACACTCTTGCTCACCAGCCTAAACGATCAGAGTGCCAATCCACTTGTACCCAGCACACACACACACCCTCAACAGTAAGAGTGCACCTGCACTTTAACACAACACACACACACACGCACAATCGTACACAACGCACATATTCTCACAGTGTATCTCTTCATGTTTTACCAAGCCCCAATAACCTTTTCCTTAGCCCCCCCCCCCCCCCCCCCCCCCCCCCCCTCATCGGACAAATCATGTCGCCGCCACTGTGGCTCACTAATATTGTGGCCTGATATATGGCTGATGGTTTTTCCTTCTTGTGGCTGGCGCTGGTTCTGGCTCATTATAACTATCCTCTGTTACACTACTGGCATCATCACTCAGGGAACCAGATTCATTATCCATAATGTCATTGACTGGGTGCGTCATATGGTCTGACAGGCTGGTGCACCTCTTCAACACCAATTATCATTTTCATCATACCCCTGACACCTAAATCATCAGCAATATATTAATCACACCGCTACAATAAAAAATACTCATTATTTAAAGTTTGATATCACAAAATGCACCGCACTTTCTTTTATTATATGCCGGTAATTATTATTGCATTGGTGGGGAACTTTTTTTCACCCAAAACGTTTTTTTTAAAATTTTCATAGATATTCATTAAGAACTCATCTAACGACATAGCAGGAATATTAAATTTCGTAATTGTTTGCCATAACCCTAATGCTGGGCCTTTCAGGTGCCGACATCGGAACAGCAGTGCAACCAAAACATAACAAGCATTATGTGAACCGGCAATAGTGAATTAGTACATATTAAGCAGAATAAGTGAAGAACAACAAACATACATATTAAGTGAAGAACAACAAGTGAAGCAAAACACATAAAGTAAAATATATATAGCAGAACACGTAACAGAGAATATACACAGCAGATCAGATGAACAATTGTTGACCAGAGAGCAAACACAGATACAGTTTTTAAACACAGAGCAAATTGTTGACCGCCCGTCGCCGTGTTTTAATCACTGATCATCAGCCGACGAAAAAGCTCTGCGAGGACGGGCACGTGCGTCCACCACGAGCGAATTTTCGGACGATGATGCTGACGACGGCTG
The DNA here is from genome assembly GCA_916048095.2 of Sacculina carcini. Classification (NCBI taxonomy): domain Eukaryota; kingdom Metazoa; phylum Arthropoda; class Thecostraca; family Sacculinidae; genus Sacculina; species Sacculina carcini. The sequence continues at coordinate 3,988,196 of OU696579.1, read as the reverse complement.
GACGGAATTTGCAGAGGTACGAACGATTTCATCAATAACGTATACTTGCCATAGCACACGTGGTGGTTTGAGGACAACACGAAGTTCAAGAGGACACATACACAAACGATGAAACACGTTTGTGGATAAGTGTGGGAAACAAGCGGAAATATAGGTAATCACTGTGATGCTTGTAATACGATAACATGTATCGAACACGCAAACTGGTACACAATATTACTTTTACACGCACAAGTCTGCCACACACTAAATTATTAAACCTCACCAAAGTCACCAACACACCGCGATACACCCACACACGCACTGTCATATAGCCCACAGGTGGCAGCAGATAGCCGTTGGCTATCAGTATTTCTATCTTTTTGTATGTATGTGTATGTGAAGTATTTGTGTCGTCGCTTTGCCTGCCAAACCAGAGTAAAGTTTTTATTTAAAAATTGAAATTTAAGTTTTATGTTATGTTAACGTATATGTTATGTATGAAATATGTTTGTTTCTTTTGTTTGCTTATGAAAAACAATCAATATTCTAAAAATTGCTGCTGCTTTGAATGATTGGAAGAGTGATTGTGTACTGTCAATGGGTCAGGACCATATGCAAATAAGCAAACACGTGGACGAGAAATCACGCCGACTACGACAATACTACTACCGTCGAGTGCTGGACTCACTGGTCATGCTGACTCGCTCCTCTCTAGATGCGCTGCGAAGAAGAGTGACCATCTCTGACAACTCATCTCGTCAGATACACACATAGATACAGACACACAAACACACACACACACACACACGTACACACAAACAAACGCGCTAACAGGCACAAACACAACACATACTAATACACATTTACAATAAATATTCACTCACGCATGCACATATGCTTACACGTGCACAAGCAAGCGTACATATAAAATACACACACGCGCAAATACACACGCACACATTCATACACACGCGAGCGTGCACATACACGCAAACATATACATATTTACTTTACAACAAACTCTCAACTTATACCTACAAATATGCATACACATATACTTACGTTAACATGTTAACATGCATGTTAACAGCATGCACGCACACAAAGGCAGACAAAATCAAACACACGCACACACACACACACACACATACATTGTCTGTTTGTTCTCGGTCTTGTACGGTTGTTTCTTGTGCTCAAGCGATATCAGTGGTTTTCAAACTACATTGAGTAGCCAACACTGCAATCATGGCAGTAGCCACGAAGCGCGGCAGAACAATTGAAACGCCGACTGTAAGTGACATCGTCGCTCCTGATGACGTCACCTTGATAGTGACCAGGAACGACAAGAACGGCGGCATTTCGTGTCTGCCCACGCAAGCAGCGGCCGCCCTGAAGAAGCCACCACTGGCCCGATACTTAATTGAGCTCCCTCCTATTAGGTAAAAGTTCGGCCATTATACATGTTTTAACACACTACAATTGACAACCCCAAGTTCCAAGGAATCATCAAAGGTGAGAGTTTCACGGTTCAAACAGCACACACCCAGTGGACATTGGTAGCCATATACATTTGAGAAGGATGTGAATCACGGCAGGTTCGGCCCACTGAATAAGCAACAAGTCAAAGTGGGGTATATAATCCATACCATCAAAACAAACAATGACTCTCAACTACTTGACCTATCATGGGAGCCCTCGAAAAGACCCACTCCAAGCGCGCACATTAAATTTACAGTGAAAGGACCAATACCAACGCGGGTATTTGTCGAATATGTGAGTTGTCACGTCAGCCCATACAAACGTCCAATCCTACGCTGTCCCAATTGCTTGCAGCTGGGCCACAGCAGACATTCTTGCAGGGGAGCTGTTCGTTGCTCTCGATGCAGTGGCACCACAAGCATCAACCAACAGCTCTCGACGAGTCAATGGAAGACTCAAAGTGCACAAAACTTTCCAAGTGAGATCCGGTGGTACCAACTAGCACCAAAACCACATCTCTTCTGAACAAAGCCCCACTCACATAGACAGAAAATACGCCCCAATCGCCCTTTCTGTCTCAAAAAGATCATGCAAAAAGTTATTCTACGCACGTATGCGATGGCCATCTCGAACTGCTTTATGTCCCTCAGTCAAGATGTACGAGTGTATCGACGCGTGCGAAAACTCTGAGTGTCAGAGACAAGTTCCCCCGCGCCGAGCACGAGTCTTCACACGCGCTCCGCCCAAAATCAAAAGAAACAAACAATCCGTCATTCAAACAAAAACCAAGCGATTCCAAAATTAACCCATCAAACCGAGGCATCGCAGAGAACCCAACAAGAAAACATAGGCAGCCTCAACTCAGCAGCAGATGAGGCTCGTAGGGACACCGTTCAATTCCCAAAGCAGAAAAGCACAACAAAAGCCCGGCACGAAGCCAGACGACGCGACTACACGTAGAGGCCCAAGAAGTAATCAGGTGAACATCACTTCACAGGTATCGGATAATTTATCCCTGTCACAACTTAATCCTATCATTATTAATGTAGCTATCTATATCAACAATCTATTACAACAAGCCCTCAAAAATATGCTGTGCCTCCTGCCCAGTATAATCGAATGCCTTTCATCAAACACCAATCTATCACCAAAAACCAATATGACTACTAGAATTGTTTTGTGGAACGCGTGCTCCCTCGTATACAAAGAAGGCGAAATACATAGTTTCTTCCAGAAACTGTTATAGATATTCTAAGAATTCCGGAGACATAGCTCGGCCCCCAAAACCCGTTTCCGATACCAGGGTACTAAGTCTATAGAGAAGACCACCCTTCCCGTGGGGGAAGAGTTCACATTGCTGTAAGGGACACAATACCCTCAATATCCATTCAGTTATCTCACCCCCAAAACCAGTCCATGGACGTAGCGGCGGCTGGAGTGGTAACCGACCTAGGACCAATCTTCATCTTATGTATATACTCCTTTCCAATCAAATTCAACCGTAACATACTGGATAAATATGTATCCCAGTTGAAGACGCCAGCGTTGGTCATGGATAATTTCAATGCGCACCATATTTTCTGAGACCCAGACATTCATCCAACTTTCCGAAACTCAGAGGGACATCAGTTATTTAATTATCTCATAACTCGCCCCAGGCTAACACTTCTTACCACTCCAAGTGTATCAACACGAGTCAGCCCTTTTACTGGAGCAGTGTCTACTCTTGACCTTATGCTGGGTGATTTGGACTTTCCGGGGAAATCGTTTAAAATAGGTCCCCAAATTCCAAGTGAACACGAGCCTATAATAGGAGAATTCAATTTCAGCATGAGCAGAACCAAACAACGTTGCCTTCCGAAATGGAAAGTAAACGATTCTAAATGGCCGCAATATGAGCAGGTTATTATACAGGTCCCCTGTATACATATCCAAGGATCCTCTCCCCTTTCACCCACACATTTTACCAGTATTTTGAGGAGTACAACATTTTGAACGTTTCGCGTTTCGACAGAGACAAAGGACAAAACTCCAGCGGCGGCTTGGCGGACCGACGATTGTTGGAAGGCAGTAAAAAAGCGCCGCTTAGCTTATGGTCGCTGGCGTACAGACCACAACACATCCAACAGGAAAATATTTATCCGCCTAAGTGCAAAGCATAGGAAAATTATTCTAGCAGCCAAATAACTGTTCTGGCACAAACACTTTTCCAATCTCAAACCGACAACCGGCCGCCGCCACACGTGACGTTTTTATACTATCGATGGATAAGCAGAGGAGAATCTTGAATTATCATTTGAAACAAGGATACCAGGTTCTGAATGATACGTCAACCAAAGCAGAAGTTATAGTTAAATGGGTCAACAATGCTATAGAGAGTGTATCACTCATTGTAGACACGTAACCATGTATACGTTGCAACCTAGAGTGGGACAATCCCAAAACTAATACACTCCTAAAACCATTCACACAAATGTAATTGATCACCATATGGGCAACTGTACCCGCGGTCCATCCCATGTCCTGACGGAATACCACATCTGCCACCTCCAGCACTCGGGAAACTGCTAATGACATACAATGCAGGATGGACATCAGGAGAGTTTGCAGACATATGAAAGGAAGCATATATTATTTCCATACCAATAAGAGGTAGAGAGCCTTCACAACCCTCGTCATACAGGCCGATCGCACTCCTGTCCTGTGTTGGGAAAGCCCTAGAGAATATGGTGGCGAGTAGTTTGAGCTAGTGGCTAGAGCATCATCACCTTCTTCTCGACCACCAAATCAGGGTTCGCCCATGAAGAAGCACAACAGACGCTTTTGAACGATTCAATGCAGTTTTACAATCAATATACTCATCAATTTGAGGTGCCGCATGTGCCTTTCTGAATATGAGCGGGTTTTTTGATCGAGTAACGACTGCCGCTTTATTGAATTCCCCAGCAAAGCTGGACATTGAAGGTAATTGCCTGAGTTGGTTCTAATTCATTCTATACCATTTACAAGTCAATTTGGCAAAAGTGAAAATCAATTTGGCAAAAGTGAAAATCAATTTGGCAAAAGTGAAAATCAATTTGGCAAAAGTGAAAATCAATTTGGCAAAAGTGAAAATCAATTTGGCAAAAGTGAAAATCAATTTGGTAATTCTTACAAATTTAGGTGTTAGTCGCATTGATAATGCATAATCATATTGTTTATTAGTGTTTTATTAACAAATTTATTACTCATGCAAATGATATCAATTAATGTTTTATGTTTAAGAATATATATAGTTTAAGAAGCTGCCATGTAGGGATATATTTGTTGATGAAGTCCATTATATTTGCATCAAAATGATCTTTTAAGTGATTTGGATTAGCTCCGATTCAAGGTTAATAATAAAATAAACTATACATTTTACAATTCCATTTGTCCCAATTGAAATCAAAATTGTCCCAGCTAGAATGTATTTTATTGATTTTACATTAAATATCAAACCTAGTTGTTGTTAGTACATTTTATTGTATTTCACATGAACAACTTAGCATTAGTCGTAAAACACAGATATTTACTACTTACTATGTACTATACAATTATGTGCTATGGTATGTACTACAATTACAATGCAGATATGTACCGTAATTACTTACTTTATGAGGAACTCTATCAGCCAATATAGCAATGTCAGCGTATATACCACCAGCGCGTGCACTTAAATTCTAGCAACAAAGCAAGATATCACAACTCAACACAATCACAACGCAACATGGCCCACTAAAACACCTGCACTAACAAACACGCACGAACGTTCTGTGCAAACAACTGCCCTATGGCGCGCACTCTATCAGCCAATATATCAATGTCAGCGTATAGTCACTGTGCTCGGAGAGCACTCGCGAGCAAATCGTGCACACGCACCCACAAACACATCTACAGAAACATCACAATTTCAGAGACGGTACATTATGGCAAGTGTTCTGGCATCACGTGCGAATAGCGCTTGTCGTTGCTAGCCATCTGTACTATGTTTTATATGGTACGGTATATATTTTTGTATATGGTGTCTATTTGTGTGTGCGAGGTAGTGTGAGTGTATGTATGTTGTATGCACGTGTTATGAGCGAGCAGGGGGATACAGGGGGTGGGGCAGTGCGCGCCATAGGGCAGTGCGCGCCATAGGGCAGTTGTTTGAGCAGAACGTTCGTGCGTGTTTGATAGTGAATGTGTTTCAGTGGGCCATGTTGCGTTGTGATTGTGTTGATTTGAGATATCCTGCTTTGTTGCTAGAATTTAAGTGCACGCGCTGGTGGTATATACGCTGACATTGCTATATTGGCTGATAGAGTTCCTCATAAAGTAAGTAATTACGGTACATATCTGCATTGTAATTGTAGTACATACCATAGCACATAATTGTATAGTACATAGTAAGTATAGTAAATATCTGTGTTTTACGACTAATGCTAAGTTGTTCATGTGAAATACAATAAAATGTACTAACAACAACTAGGTTTGATATTTAATGTAAAATCAATAAAATACATTCTAGCTGGGACAATTTTGATTTCAATTGGGACAAATGGAATTGTAAAATGTATAGTTTATTTTATTATTAACCTTGAATCGGAGCTAATCCAAATCACTTAAAAGATCATTTTGATGCAAATATAATGGTCTTCATCAACAAATATATCCCTACATGGCAGCTTCTTAATCTATATATATTCTTAAACATAAAACGTTAATTGATATCATTTGCATGAGTAATAAATTTGTTACTAAAACACTAATAAACAATATGATTATGCATTATCAATGCGACTACCACCTAAATTTGTAAGAATTACCAAATTGATTTTCACTTTTGCCAAATTGATTTTCACTTTTGCCAAATTGATTTTCACTTTTGCCAAATTGAATTTCACTTTTGCCAAATTGATTTTCACTTTTGCCAAATTGAATTTCACTTTTGCCAAATTGATTTTCACTTTTGCCAAATTGACTTGTAAATGGTATAGTAGGATGCAGGTTTCAGGTCACTGTGAATGGAACACTCTCAATGACCTACACGACAGCCTGAGGCACCCCTCCCCTAAGGTTCCCCACTTAGTCCAGTTTTGTTCAAAATCCTGCTCTCCACCATGCGCAAACCGAAATCATCCTTGATCCTAAGTTATGCAGACGACATCACATTGATATGTCAAGGCTTTACAAGTAGCGCAGCATGTAGACTTCTCAAAATGATCTAGAGATCTTAGAAGCATGGTTAGGCAAAGTCGTCCTCAACGTAAACACGAGCAAAAATAGATGGATGATACTTGCAAAACAACACTTCTCCCACCCAATGCCAAGCATGATGCTTCGGAGCGATATTCTTCAATTGACACATCAACGTTTCCTGGGACCACATATTGATGGTCCCAGATTAAGCTGGGGCTATCATATTGAGAATATCCGCGACACATACAGTAGACACCTCACAATCATGAGGAGCCTAGCGGGTCGCCACTCGTGAGCCCGTCGGGACCTTCGAACCACATACTACAGAATGGCTATTTGTCCCTAGCTCACATGCGGAAACTGCTTATATGCAACAGCGTCGTGCACTAATTAGAGAAAACTGAACATAATCATAAACAATGTTATGGGGATCGTCACAGGAGCGCTTCCATCTACGCCCATTAAACTGCTCTATGCCGAAACTGGTATATTTGACATAAGCACTGCAATCAAAATCGAAAGAAACAAACAGCTATTAAGAACTGTGACCGGGGAAAAATCACTGATGTAAACCCTCACGCAAGCCCGCCTTTCACAACTGGATACACATAATTATCTCTGCCATGTCAGCCACCTTGCGGAACTGTACCAGGAAAGGGCCGTATCCCCAATACTCCCTTGGACTATGGTGCTATGCCACTTACACCCCGAGATCGGTAGCGTCTCTAGCCAACAAACGGAAGATCCATTCAATTCCACAATGTTTGACCGGGAATTTTATTCGCAGCACCGACAAATCCACACAGACGGCTCACGTGGCCCCAAAAGACTATTCACAGGTACCGCAACATACATCTTAGACACAGTAGCTACGCAAAGTTGGACTCTACCAAAATCTGCCACAGTTACACAAGCAGAACTATTCGCTATACAACAAGCAGAACTATTCGCTATACAACAAGCAGAACTATTTGCTATACAACAAGCACTCCTACAAATTGACAACCGCACTAATGAGATACCCACGGCCATTTACAAAGATTCCAGATCAATCATTCATCTGATTAGGCAACAAAGCCCGAATCTTTAGAGATGGTTCATTTTCAGCATAGATGCCATCCTACGAGCCATCCATCATACTCGTACAAAACAAGAATACGACCGATAGAAACATTTCAGTACAATGGATTCCGGCTCATAGAGGAATAATAGGAAACGAACAAGCAGCTAAGCGGGCACTGCGCCAGGCAGACAACATTTCATGGCTATGTGGATGGAGAACAGTACACCGCAACATTATACGAGTAGCCCAGGCACAATCCCATACATACAACTTTCGACCAGCTTGTAGTCAGTCTACAACAAACGCAGTACAAACACTCAGATGCACAGAAGCGTAGAGGTGGCGTATTTCAGACTCGTCACCGTGAACACACGTCTGAATCACCATTTGGCTCGGCTTAGAATGGCTCACTGTGTCATGTGTCCCCACTGTCCAAATGAGAGTGACCGACATTCTCGTGGAGTGTCCACACTATCACAAAGAAAGGAGCATCTTGGGGCGGAGCCTCAGAAAACGACCCATATGCGCAATGAACATGACCACACTAGGATGAAACACTTCACTTCTAGGATCAAACACACTTCCGGAAACACTAAACATTACCTAAAAAGACATACCTACTTTGCACATGCATATCGCATAGAATATAAAACACAATTATTCATACCAATACCAGGGCCGATCGACGTCTGTTAGGAAGACGTGTGACCTTTTAATTAAGCTAACACACACACAGACACACACACACGCACACACAAATATACTTTGTCATTGCGATACGTTTGAAGTCGAGTGTTTCAAGATACGAATATTTAATGGAACGAATCGAACTCCTAACTCGAAGTCACAGTTAAAGACGAAACCAGAAGGGTCGGGTGGTGTAGAATACATAAAATTTAAATATATTACAGACAGGCGCGCGTGGGGCAGTGATGCCCACGCGTCGCAACACTGCCACACTTCGAACACGACTCCACGCGACTCTCCGGCTCAAGCCGTGACACACGGGAGCACACACACACACACACACACACACACACGCACAGGCCTCACGCCCATCGCCACAACCAATCAGCGGCGAGACGGTCACTCCGCCGCGGGGCATGTACAATTCACTAAACGCATACACACACAGGGACACACCTATACACACTCACTCGCACACACTCGCAATTCAAGCTATATTAATTTAATGTATATTGAATCCCAGGCTAGTCCTAATCTGACCATTGAAGCCAAAATGAGCATTTAGTACACACTTTTCTATCATCATCTCTTTTACTACATTCCTATTTGGGCAACTTGGACATCTTTCATTAAAAAATTGAATTTTGTACAGAATAAATTATTCAGGTTTATCTTCCACAAACACAGATTTTCATCCACCTCCGATATATATATATATATATATATAGTGCCATGAATATTCTAAATGTAACATCTATCAATAAATACTTCACGCTAATAACGATTTTTAGAAAAATCAAGAATAACTCAATTTTCCAACCGGTGATTCATGTGTGTAATACTCGACATAGAAATACTAGCCTAAAATTGCCGGGGCTACGACCATTTACCCCAACGTACCAACTGATCCAACGCTAAAACGATGCGATGAAAACCAGCGATAGCAAAGATAGGGCGCATTTTCCAATGGCGTACCTAGAGACTGAAAATTACGCGAGTGACCATTTGGTCCAATTTCCCATCAGCCGTATGAACTTCAGTGGTTTTCAAACTGTTTAATGCTTAGATGTGCCGTTTAATGATTGCCCTGTGTAAGCTGCTTAATGCGCCAACTCGAAGAGCCAATTTAAGAGGTTATATAAAGGAGATATATGTATTATATATATATATATATATATATATATATATATATATATATATATATATATATATATATATATATATATATATATACGTTTGTGTATATATTCAATATAGGCTACATGCGTGAGATAGCCAACTAACCTCAGGGCGTTAATGGCTCAAACCCCGTCGGGTAAATCATCTGGGCAAATTCTATAATACTACAGTCCCTGTCCACCCAGCAGTGAATGGTACCAGATATCAGTCATGTGTTGTGTCATGCATTCTGGGGAGGTGTTCCTCTCTAATACGTCTTTCGTCCTTGTGGAGTCATAGCGTGGAGAGGGTCGGTTCTGCGGTGGCAGCGAGCTGCACGGGACACACCCGTGTTAACACTTTTCGGCTTCTTCCCGTGTAACCTTTTACATCGAGCTTATAATGCGATCATTTGTTAGTTGATCAAATTTAGATGCAGCCCGTCGAAGTTCATATCGAAAATACACATTTCAAAATCATCATTTCGCGTTATTTTATTACCAACCCTGCATACAGTCGACAGTCGATAGCGTTTCATTATTCAGAATACGAGGTGTAGTTGTGAAATCGCCACATTCCGCCATAAGTCAGCACTATCGAGCCTCAGTTGATCACTCAACAAACAATTGCGCTCAAAATTCATAGATATGACACTACTCGCACAGCCAGGTCATGTACTCGGTATGCGACACGTAAATGACTCGTCGATTATCACGCTTCATGCATACATTATGTTTGAAGTTATTGTCGGCGACCAATCCAGTATGATTTGTGTTGCACCAGGCGAAACGCTGAAATCACCATCCCCGCAGACCGTACACCTGTGCACAGGCAAACATTCAGTGAGTTCACATGTAATACCTTATGAAAACACATGCTAGCTCATCCATAAGTTGTAAAGGAACCTTGCAGAACATGAAGGGGACAGCTGAAAACTAGTCAGCAGCGGCAGGCAAAATGACAAACTCTCACACGTATACACTCAACATTAGTGTAGCACATATCTAGCACCATATTATTATAGCACATTTTTTGTGAACTTGGCCTTGGTACATGACATCCACAATGTCTACAATGGCTACAGGTCCCCCTTTCACTAAGGAAAGTATTATCCGCTCAAAGGCGGGGGTATCATAGCTGCCACGCTACTCGCTGTGGCCTGCTTTTCATGGATATAAACGGAATACGCATAACGAACACACAAACACACATGAAAACAAACATCACACATTAGAAAAAAATTACAACACACATTTTGAAAACGGGTTTTCATATATACATACCCAACAATTAAATTATATACACACACAACCAAGCACATATATACATACATATATATATATATATATATATATATATATATATATATATATATATATATATATATATATATATATATATATATACAATTTTTTTTAATACATGCGCACACAATACACAGAACACGAGAGTATGCTTTTGAGCAATAGTACCAAACAAACACGCATAGACCACAGGGATAAATACAAAAATGAACATAATGTACGATTATGAGAGAGCACTCAGATATGATTTTGTTTGTTTTGTTTTTTTGTTTTTTCAATGCACACACACACACATATATACATACATACATACATATACACGAGGAATGAAGCGCGAAGCTTGAGTATACATTACACCGGCAGTACCCCAAAATGGATTTGAAGAATAAAGCCTATAATCATCCCAAGGCGACCAAGAATACCAGTTACAAGAATACCAAAACATCGCCAACCAATAAGCCACAAAACAGCTTCTTCAAGATGCCATCGCTCACGAAACCGGCCCCAAACAGCTGCAAGATTAGGAAAACATCGCCAAGCACAAAGCCACAAAACAGCTTCTTCAAGAAGCCATCGCTCGCGAAACCGGCCCAAAACAGCTGCAAGAATACCAAAACATCGCCAACCAATAAGCCACAAAACTGCTTATTCACGAAGCCATCGCTCACGAAACCGGCCCAAAAAACAGCTGCAAAAATACCAAAACATCGCCAATCAACAAGCCACAAAACAGCTTCTTCAAGAAGCCATCGCTCACTAAACCGGCCCAAAACAGCTGCAGATTAGGAAAACATCGCCAACCACAAAGCCACAAAACAGCTTCTTCAAGTAGCCATCGCTCACTAAACCGGCCCAAAACAGCTGCAAGAATACCAAAACATCTCCAACCACAAAGCCACAAAACAGCTTCTTCAAGAAGTTTCAAGAAGATATCGCTCACGAAACCGGCCCAGAACAGCTGCAAGAATACCAAAACATATCCTAACACAAAGCCACAAAACTGCTTATTCACGAAGCTTCAAGAAGATATCGCTCACGAAACCGGCCCAAAACAGCTGCAAGAATACGAAAACATCTCCAACCAATAAGCCACAAAACAGCTTCTTCAAGAAGTTTCAAGAAGATATCGCTCACGAAACCGGCCCAAAACAGCTGCAAGAATACCAAAACATATCCAACCACAAAGCAACAAAACAGCTGCTTCACGAAAACATCGCTCACGAAACCGGCCCAAAACAGCTGCAAGAATACCAAAACATCGCCAACCACAAAGCCACAAAACAGCTTCTTCAAGAAGTTTCAAGAAGATATCGCTCACGAAACCGGCCCAGAACAGCTGCAAGAATACCAAAACATATCCAACCACAAAGCCACAAAACTGCTTATTCACGAAGCTTCAAGAAGATATCGCTCACGAAACCGGCCCAAAACAGCTGCAAGAATACCAAAACATCTCCAACCAATAAGCCACAAAACAGCTTCTTCAAGAAGTTTCAAGAAGATATCGCTCACGAAACCGGCCCAAAACAGCTGCAAGAATACCAAAACATCTCCAACCAATAAGCCACAAAACAGCTTCTTCAAGAAGCCATCGCTCACGAAACCGGCCCAAAGCAACTGCAAGATTAGGAAAACATCGCCAACCAATAAGCCACAAAACAGCTTCTTCAAGAAGCCATCGCTCACTAAACCGGCCCAAAACAGCTGCAAGAATACCAAAACATCTCCAACCAATAAGCCACAAAACAGCTTCTTCAAGAAGCCATCGCTCACGAAACCGGGCCAAAACAGCTGCAAAAATACCAAAACATCTCCAACCAATAAGCCACAAAACAGCTTCTTCAAGAAGCCATCGCTCACGAAACCGGCCCAAAACAGCTGCAAGATTAGGAAAACATCGCCAACCACAAAGCCACAAAACCAGCTTCTTCAAGATGCCATCGCTCACTAAACCGGCCCAAAACAGCAGTTTTCCCGTGCACACTTACCGCATACTCTTCATACTCCTGAACTAATCTAATCTAAACTTTCCATCGTGCATTCTTTTTAGAATTTTACGCCTTCGATAGGCCTGCCTGTTGCTGAGTCCTTGATCAATGAGCTCGCCTATCCCAGGCAAAAGTTCCGCTGCGTCATTGCTCTCAGCAGCACTCGCGGCAGCTACTGGTCGATCTGCTTCAAAAGATGCCTTCCTTTTACACACTCTTGGAGTTGACAATTGATTCGGAACATCTCCAGGTGCCAACGGCACACTGGTCGACTCGTTCGAGCTCTGTGTCTCCGACAATCTATACTTTCCATCGCGAATCCTTTTCAGAGTTTTATGCCTTCGATAGGCCTGCCTGGTGCTGAATCCTTGAGCAATGAGGTCGCCTATCCCAGGCAAAAATTCCGCGGTGTCATTGCTCTCAGCAGCACTCGCGGTAGCTACTGGTTGACCGGCTTCAACATCTGTCCCACTTCTGCGCACGTTTGGATCTACCAATGGATTCGTGAACTCTCCAGGGTCCAACTGCGCACTGGTCGACTCGTCCGAGCTCTGTGTCCGCGACAACCAACCCATAGACAATTGACAACCATCGATAACGCTCATGCAATCCACATTCCTTGAAGGAGACATGAAAAGCAAGCCCTCTCTGTCAACCTCATCATCCGCAACATGACCGTCAACTACTGATTCACGTTCTTCCAATCCGCCAACAACAGCCGCCCCCACTCTATACAACAAATTTGAGCTCAAAAATGGATCAACATCTCCCGAGGTCAACTGCGCATTGGTCGTCTCGATTTGGGCTGAGCTCAAGTTTTGTGTCGACGGGAACCAATCATCGGCAACGCCCAGCTCATTCACGTTCACGTTCCTTGAAGGAGGAGTGAATTAGTAATCTCTGTCAATCTCATTCTTCACGTGTGGAGAATTCGGAGCGTGCTGATCAACACTGACCCAGTCAATGTCATCCATATGCTGATCAACACTGACCCCATCAATGTCATACATATGTGAAGATGGCGACACTGTTTCACCAGAAGCAACTGGAAGCCACTCGCTGGAACTAACATCATCTACATCATCATGTCCGACAATAGAGTGACCGACGTTGGGGCCAGAGACAATGTTGCCCATGTGGGACAAGTACGAACGCAACTCTTCAAAGCTATTCAGCCCAATTTAGGCAGCTAAACTATAACCTGCCATTAGTTGCCGTTGAAGGAGCTTCCTTCTTCCTCGAGCATTGAGAACGGTCCGCCGAGAAGACCACGAAGCCCTGATCATCTGCCTGGATTCCAGGCTTTTGTTGCGCAACTCATCCAGGCATTGAAAGATGCCTGGATTTCCGTGGAGTTTCCAGCGCAACCTGCCGTTGAACCCTTCCACAGCGTTGTTTGTCCTATGGACCTGGTCAAAATGGCTGAGAGTCTCGGCATCGACTCTGCTCAGCCAGTGCCTGTATACGTATTCCAGAAACCGCGTCATATTAGCAGATGGTTCGACAATCTCCTCCTTGATGGCGTCGAACCCAGCCTGCAGCAAATGTGATGGCAAAGATGGTAAAGCGCACATTTGCTTCACTGGTCCCCTGAATGCATTTAGCCTCAAAGACGTGGCCTTGCGAATAACCGCCTGAGTGTAATGAGAAAATAACCCTTTCATGTGAACATTCGGGAAGACATCAACCAAGGACGAATGGATCCCCTCTCAAAATCGGCCATAGCTGTTTTTGGCGAAAAGTGGTGGCGATATCTGAAGTAGCCGAGCTCGTGATGGCAATGAGCTTGTGCCAAACAGCCCTGTAAAGCCCTGCTGTTCTTTTCGTCATAAGGACGAACGCTGTGGGGATGAACATGTCGTTGTACCGCGTGTGAACGGTAAAGAGCTGCTGAAACAGTTGTGGGCACACGTGAAAGGTCCCATCCACGAAAATTTCACAGTCGGCACACAAGATAAGCTGGAGCCGACTTGGAAGAAAGATCAAGGCAACACCGCCATTGTCGCCCGCGGTCACTTTACCACGATAAAACTCATCCCCCAGGATACCATTGCCGTACCGTGGACATTGCTCTAAAACGCTAGCAAGTTCGTCTGGGGAGCGAGGTACTGCCGGTGCACAAGTATACCGCGCAACGGCCATTCGCCGCCGTGTGCTGGGATACGTATATATATATATATATATATATATATATATATATATATATATATATATATATATATATATATATATATATATATATATATATATATATATATACTAGCATTAAAACCCGCCCGTTGTGAGTAGCAATTCATAACATGAAATTCATATTCAATTAATAAAAAATATGGAAAATTAAAAATGAAATAGGGTGCACTCATAAGAATATTAATCAATTGAAAATTCTAAGTTTAATTATTTTGATTTCGACAAAATATTTCTCCTCAGTCCGCCTTAGTCATTTTTACACCCGCCCGTCGTGCTGAATAATTCAGAAATCGAACGCGATCCGTTCTGGATATTGAAGTCAAATCCATTAGTTTTGTGTATACATTAATTCTACAGGGGAAATTGAACGTTCTATTGTCTATAGTTGCTGCCCGCGGAACATTTTTATTAAAAAAAATACCTTTTGTAAATGAACCATTTGAAAAAATGAACTAAAAAACACTTTTTTAAACTCTCCCGTCGTGCGGAACAATTCATACAATAAAATTCATATTAAATTCATAAAATATAATGAATACAAATTGAAAAGCAAAAAATGTAACCTATAAATATCTTAACCAATAGAAACGTATAAATGTGGATATTTTGGTTTTTATTTTGACAAATATTATCCCTCAACTCGCCTGATCTATAAATCTACCCGTCGTGTTGTATAATTCAGGACACAAACACGAAGAAAAAAATGAAAGATGATGAAATCTTTTAATCAGAATGTTTCCAAACTATATTTATTACTTAGCATCATTCCCCAACATCATTTGCATAAGTACAATTTTACTTTTACCGCTATAATATTTATTGGTAAAATTTATATATTTTCCACTATCGTTAAAACCCAATATAACCTGAGCCAAACCTACCCAACCCAACCCAATCATCCAATCTTGACTGCACTCAGCCTATTCTGAGGTGATTTAAATTATTAGTTTGTGATCACAAATATACTGATTCGATCATAATTTGTAATCAGAAGATTGAGATTATCTACCCCAGGGGTCCCAAACACGCGGCCCACCATTACTCTTCTCTCAACCCGCCAATATAGTATCGGAACCAAACTGTAAGGCAGCTAAATTCACATTTGTTGCATAATGCGATATAATTATACACCATTTAAGTCACATTTACATTAGTGAGTCTGGATCTTGAAGTTAAGCCCGCGAGTTTTGTATATGGATTCATTCCACACGTTAAAATTGAATGTTTAAACGCACCCGTCGTGCGGAACAATTAATAAAACAAAAGTAATACATATTTAAATGCAAACAGCCAGTCTAATAGAAAACTCTAAATTGTAAAATCTAAACCAATAGAAAATTCCTGTTCTGAATTTGCATATTCTTATTCTAATAATTGATGATATATTATTCAGTCAACCCGCCTCATACTTAAGCCCGCCCGTCGTCAGGAATAATTTCGAAATGTAAACACAAAATAACAATGAATTTTTTTAGTATATAAATGATTTTTTTCCATAATATTATCTCATAATTCATACAGCTGTTTCATATTCATATTCATATTCATATTCATGTTTCATATTCACAGCATATTCATACAGCTGTTATTTTTTGGATTACACCGATATTACAGCCCTTGATATTACAGCCGATATTATATTATGCAATCTATATTCTGCTACGTATTATTCCTAATACATATATCATCAGATCGCAAAATATATTTATAGGTTCACATCATTTGCTTAAGAGCTATTCTACTTTTATCGCTAGAATATTTACTGCTAGCAAAATATCATATACCTCGCTATCATTTAAACCCACTCTTTATAGATACATTTAAGCCCGCCCGTCGTGCGGAAGAGTTCATAAAATATCATAAATATCCAATTGATAAAAAATTTGTCCAAATTGAAAAAGAAAAACAAACCGATATGAAAGTTTTAGTCAATATAAAAGTCTAAATGTGAAATTTATGTTTCAATTTATAAAACATGTTTTTCCACAACCCACCTCATATTTAAAGCCGCCCGTCGTGCTGAATAGTTCAGAACTCAAATACGAAACAAGCACAAAGAAAATTGATGAAAAACGACCAATAGAAAAAGTCAAATTTGTAAATTCTTGTTTTTCACATTGACGAAGTTTTTTCCCTCAACACTGCTCAAAGTCACACTCGTCCTTCGTGTGAAGTAATTCAGAAGTGTAACACTATTCAAACAATGAAACTTTCTGTCATCTCTATAATTCCAGATTAATGCTTCCGCTAAAACAGCATATGCATATAGTTGGCATTGCATGATATTACAAGCTGTAATATAGTAGTTGTGCGTTGTTGCAAGTTGTAATTGTGCATTGTTCACCAAAACTTGTGTGATTCGCTCGAGCTCGTTGTGCGTCGATTTCCATGATGAACAATGCGTCAGGGCACGTCGGACGTACGCAGAAATCGTGGAGCGTAAGTATCTTTTCGGACACTCGCTCTGAACATTCAGGCACAAAACTGCGCTGCTGGATTTGGTGTAAACACTGGTGATTGTTTGTCCACCGTTCAACTCAACTAGCACATCGAGGAATACCAAACGATCATTCTGCGCACATTCTTTGGCGAGTTTAAGCGATTTTTCACTTTCACGTCCGACGTGCCCTGACACATTATTAATCATGGAAATCGACGCACAACGAGCTCGAGCGAATCACACAACTTTTGGTGAACAATGGATATTGCAACAAGGACATATCAGACGTCATATCTGAGACGTTGAACAAACATTTCAAGACGGACGCTTCGACCAGTCCAGACGATAAATGTATACAATTATTCTACAAAAACATAATGTCGAGAGCACACAGAGTGGACGAGCGTGTGATGAGAGATATTGTGGCCAAAAATGTGACAGCCTGTGACGACAATACTCGAGTAAAACTTGTTATTTATTACAACACACAAAAAACAGCAAACTTGGCTCTTCGAAACAAGCCGGAGAGTGACAAGCCCTTGATTTGTCTCTGATGATGGAGTCTGGAAACTCCGAAACGTTACGTAATAAAGGGAAGTTGTTGAGTTGTCTGAATAGAAGCGATCAGAAATTGGCTAGAGACATGGAATCGACCAAAAAGAAAATTGCTAAATGTGAAATAGCAATCCAGTTTAATCTCGTTTGCAAGCGCGAAAATTTACTGCCTGGCTACATCAACATCATATATATATATATATATATATATATATATATATATATATATATATATATATATATATATATATATATATTTAAACCCGCCCGTCGTGCGGAACAATTAATAAAGTAAGATTCACATTCAATCCATAAAAGAGAATGAAGACAAATTTAAAAGCGACAAAATTAACCTGTAAATATGTTTACCAATAAAAAAGTCTTAATGTTTATCTTTTCATTTTTATTTTGACAAAATAGTATTCCTCAACCCGCCTCATATTTAAACCTACCCTCCGTGCGAAATAATTCAGAACACAAACAGGTAACAAACAATGAAAATTCTAGCATATAAACCCGCCCGTCGTGCAGAACATTTCATACTTTGAAATTTGTGTATAATTCATAAGATAAAAGTGTAGTCGAGAATGATATATATTGACGACACGTATGGATCAACAAGACATTAATTACAAGACAACAATTATAAATGTCGCCAGAAAAATATTAGAATCACTAACACAACGCACACAGCAAATATATCCAAGAAAAGTGCACACTAAAACCAATTCGCAGCTTCCCAACACCACGCACAGCACACCAACGCACTCAAGCCCTCCAACACACTCACTGCCCCCGTCTCGCTCAGTCGTCATCAAAATTCGCCCACTGCACAAACACACACACAGACACACAAACGCCTGCTAAGCTCCCGCTGTCGCCATGGCAACGACACGAACTCAGGTTCATCAGACGGCGCTCTCCCCGCTCTCACACACTGTCGCCGCCTTACGATGAGTCATCCACTGGCGTAATAACATTAAACTATACAATGACATCTCATGCCCGTAATTCACAATGCAAACGATATACATGAATCTACTGCGACCGAATCGTCAGACACAGAACAAGTATCGATTGAACACAATAAAACCACATCACCTCCTGATCTCAAGATCACTAAGTAGCGTACTCGCTCATCCATACCGGGGGCCTTCGCTCTCTGCCAGAACGCCGAGGGAGCTGATCTTGATCACTTTGTGAATCGTCTCCATCATCAGCAGGCTGGGACCTGTCCCGAACTTCACCGTCAGTCTCCGTCTCCACCACCACAGGCCGAATGTCCAGAACATGACGGGGCATACCGTCCACCGACACATTGTTCCTCGAGTGCACGTCGGTGACAGTGCCAACCGTCCACTGAGAAGTACACAGTCCGTCCGGTGGCTTGACCCACACCTCATCTCCAATGCGAACCGAACATTCACCGACGTCGCCATCGTGCGGTATCTCACTACCCGGGTGTCGCCATTTGTAAGTATGGACATTGCGATGAGGAATCGACTCCTGGTCCAAGCCAGCTCTCGGCGCCATGTTGTACCAGAATACAGCGGTTGTAGGCGGCACCTGTCCTTTCTCGGCAAGAGCTTTGACAGTACGATGGTGGCGCTCCACAATCCCGTTCCCACTAGGACGATATGCCGCCCGGAAGAACGGTCTCACCTTCCATCGCTCCAGCAGTTGACGTACTTCTTGAGACCGGAAAACACTACTATTATCCATCAGTAGTTCATGGGGAGGACCTCTCTCACGGAAGACTTCATCGAGAATTCTGCAAACATGCTCTGCTGTTTCGGAACGAATCTGACGCCAAATTGCAAAACGTCCTGGGCCACAGTCAATGATTGACAAGTATTTTTCGTGACGGTAGTGGGTGACATCAGTGGCCAATCTTCTCCACGGCTCGTCCATGCTAAGATGTCCTGGCGTGTGTGCCGACGGAGCAGGATCAATTGATTGACACCTTTCACAGCTCCTGACAACGCGTCTAACGATCTCTCGAGACACAGTGGGGTCTACTTGTTGAGCCAAAAATAACGTGCGATCGACCCCCATATGATGCATTTCATGCATATTTTTCACCTCACTCCAGCTCGCCATGCACACTTCACTGTTGTTGAGCATATTTTTGCATCCTGATGTTGCGATTGGATGCCTTAACCAGCCTCTCGGAACTCGTGTCAACTCGTCGGATTTGTTGGAAGTTGTTGGCACAGTTTTTATCTTCACCCGAAGTCCCAGTTCATCGATCAGGTCGTTGAGGATATTCAAGCGACGTTTGACCAGAATCTTTGCGGCTCCCTTTGTCTTCACTCTTTTCTCTTTGGACAATACGGTTCCCACCCATCCAGCAACTGTAGCTGAATCTGTACGTATGTCGATGTCAGTCAGTTTCCATTTAATTGCCATATTGATACCTTTGAGCAGAGCCCCAAGTTCGGCAACATTTATGTGATGCACGTCATCTTTTTTCCGTTGCCAGGCGGCATCTTCAACGATCTCACCGTCGATCTCAATAGCAGCACCAATGGCTATTGAGCTGGCATCGCACCACAGTATTCCCGCGCCAGTATCCCGCACAAACCATCTGCCACCAACTGGATCGTTCGAGTGCACCCGTTTCAGCATTTCCTGTACCATGTGCATAACTTCATCGCTAACGGTGTCATTCCATCCTATTGAACCAGCTTGTCGTTTCACGTAGCTGCAGGCGATTCGCAACCACCTGGCTACAGGATAATGCCCGATTCATTTTCCGCAGAGCGAAAACAGGTATCTCTTTGTCAAATGGGCCGTAACATGAGGGATTTCATTGCCTCTGCGATACACTAGCTCACCTTTTGGATCACGCTGTAGCTTAAGACCGAGTACCGCGGTATTTGCAATAGAAATTGGATCTTTGGCCTCCAATCCGAACTTACGCAGATGATTGACGACGTCCTGACCAGATACTACCGATTCTCTCACAAAAATGTCATCAATATATGAGTCGGTAGCTCTGTTGATGACCTCGGATTGTTGAAGGACGGTACGCACTATACGTGTCATAACTCTAGGCGCAGAACACAGTCCGAATCCCATCCGAGTCAACGCATAAATTCGTCCATTGTACTTGACTAATTGATATTTCCACAATTTGGGACTCACATGCACTTGCAAGTAGGCTGCCTTCAGATCAACAATTGATGCCGGCTCTTCCTGACGTCTCCACTCCCGCAATTTATCTCCGCACACATCAATACAATCATCGCCAGTATGACTGCTCACAAAGCTGTTCAATTCTCTGAAGTCAAGTACCGGTCTGACTTTGTGCTTGGTCGGCTGCAACACTGCCATTAGCGGTAGCACACCAGTTGTTTCTGAGTTGAACCACGGAATCAGGATGCCCTCGTCAACCCAACGTTGCACCTCAGCATCGAACTCTTTCTGACCACTCTGTCTCACTGTCTTTGCGCAGCAGCCAATCTTTTTCGACAGAACCGGCTCCATCCCTTTCGAGAGCCATTCCACTTCCCATCGCTTCCCGTCAAACACTGCGCAAAAATCTGTATCTTCAATGATCAGTCTGCCACTGACATCACTTTTGTCACTATCACACACAACTCGATCACTCTTTACTGCGCTTGCGATCAGCTGGTTTGACCCAAAACTTACTTCCGACTTGCTCACAAACACCCCGTTCAATCTATTGATCACGTCCATGCCGATAACTAGGTCCACATTGTTCACGATATTATCCACTACCACCGCCGTCACATTCAGCTGCCTCCCATCCACAACAATACTCACTTCTGCAACTCCTCTGCATTTCACCTGCTTCCCATCAAAAGCCGTCATACCACAGGAACCGTCGATATGATCTACCAAGTCTGCACGCACCACTGCTGTCGAACATCCGGTATCCACCAACGCCCGAACTTTGCGACCCGACAAGACCACTTCAACTCTTGGCAATTTGCAGAGCGCCTTCACTGGTTGAATGGAGTAGCTGTTGGCGCACCAGCTACTCCACGCTCGTTTCCCTGCGGACAGTTCGCAGCGATGTGACCCTCCTCACGACAACAATAACATATAACTGTGCGCTTCTTTGTACAATGTCTAGCGGAATGGGAACCGCCACACAGGAAACATCGTCCTTTGTACTGCGATCGTTGAGGGGGAATTTTCACGTCATCATTTGGAACACCTGCCGACCCAGCAGCTGCGACGTGTTCTGAACCAGCGTTCTTCGTCAGTACACGAGCCTGTGCAATGAGAAAACTCATATCTGCTGAATCAACATTCTGAATTCTCTGTAGTCATTACCTGATATTCGCCGGAAAACCATTCACGAAGCACAATCTACACATATTGTTCAGGCCAACACCAGTGAAATTCGCTAGCCCAGCTAATCTCCGGATATTGTTGGCGTAAACATCAACAGATTCTCCCGTCCACCTCTTGACGCTCAATTTTTGATGCGCAGCGAAAGCATCGTCAGTAAAAGCTGTCTTCAGTGTCTGCTCTATCTTATCTGCCTTCTGTTGGTCTTCTTCGCTGAGCTCCAAATATAGAGCCAGCGCATCGCCCTCAAGAAAAAGTGGAATGAAGCTGGCCAAATCGTCAACTTTCTTCAGCTTCGCAACAAGTGTCACTTTCTTCAGCCAGGCGACAACATCACCGTCGCCTGAAAATGACGAAATCATGCTCTCCACGTTCACTGTTGTCATGACTGATGGCCGGTTAGCTTGTAGTCGAGAATGATATATATTGACGACACGTATGGATCAACAAGACATTAATTACAAGACAACAATTATAAATGTCGCCAGAAAAATATTAGAATCACTAACACAACGCACACAGCAAATATATCCAAGAAAAGTGCACACTAAAACCAATTCGCAGCTTCCCAACACCACGCACAGCACACCAACGCACTCAAGCCCTCCAACACACTCACTGCCCCCGTCTCGCTCAGTCGTCATCAAAATTCGCCCACTGCACAAACACACACACAGACACACAAACGCCTGCTAAGCGCCCGCTGTCGCCATGGCAACGACACGAACTCAGGTTCATCAGACGGCGCTCTCCCCGCTCTCACACACTGTCGCCGCCTTACGATGAGTCATCCACTGGCGTAATAACATTGAACTATACAATGACATCTCATGCTCGTAATTCACAATGCAAACGATATACATGAATCTACTGCGACCGAATCGTCAGACACAGAACAAGTATCGATTGAACACAATAAAACCACAAAAAGGAATATGAATTAAAAAAACGTAAAACCGTGAAAAGTCTAAATTTCTATAGTCTCATATTTATTTTGGCATAATAGTTGTGCTAAATCGCCTCAATATTTAGACCTGCCCGTCGTGCTGAATACACAATGAAAAAAGACTAACCTTCTTCATGATAATGTTTTCAAAATATATTTATAAATTAACATCATCTAGCATTGAAACGCTCCCGTTTCGCGGAACAATTAATCAAGTAAAATAAATATTGGATTTATAAAGTAAAACGAATACAAGTTTAAAAAGAAATAAGTAAATCAATAAAAAGCCTAAATGTAAATGTGTATATTTTAGCTGTGGCAAACTATTTCCCCTCGAACAGCCTCGTATTTAAACCCGCCGTCGTGCGGAACTATTAATAAAATATAATGAATCAAAAAGCAAAAAAATATCCAATAGAAAAATATAAATTTTTAAATTCTTGTTTTAATTATTGACGAAGTTTTTTCCCTTAACACTGCTCAAATTCACACCCGTCCTTCGTGTGTAGTAATTCAGAATTGTAACACTATCAAAAAAATGAAACTTTCTGTCATCTCTATAATTCCAGATTAATGCTTCCGCTAAAACAGCATATGCATATAGTTGGCATTGCATGATATTACAACCCATATCCTTATGCTACTTAAAAGTATGCAACTTGAAATTAAACCAATTAAATTAGACAGTAAAATTCAGTAGTTAACTTTGTTCCCAGTAGCATTTTACCCGCCCATCGTGCGGAACAATTCATGTGTAAATATTGAGGACAATAAAGACTTTCTATTCAGTATAATGTATCATTATTTTAACTGTACGCAATAAAACCACACCATCCATGCTT
This sequence comes from Sacculina carcini, assembly GCA_916048095.2. Lineage (NCBI taxonomy): Eukaryota > Metazoa > Arthropoda > Thecostraca > Sacculinidae > Sacculina > Sacculina carcini. The sequence goes on along the minus strand of OU696579.1, from coordinate 3,964,037 downwards.
GGAGCTAATATGATGCATTCTTAATTGTGATTGGGCTTCAGTGAAATTTAATCAGTGTATACTCATGTGTAGTCGCAAGTGCGCATGATAGCTGTCAATTTGGCAATATGTGCTTTTGAATTTACACCGCCGTAACTTCCTTTAGGCAAACTTAGGAAAATTAAAAATTATACCGTATTGTAGAAAACAAAATTTTTCGCACGATGGTATAATTTTTTTATTGTGTGACAAATACTTACTGGAATATAGTAGAAAAATGAATTAATTTTTGTCGCCCGATGTTCAAGTGAAATTTTGGATGTATTTGAGAATTTTGCCAATTTTACAACTTTTTTGTATCATTTGCGGGTATAACTTATAGCCTAGCATGTAGAACACAAAATTATCTACATAATAGTATAATTTTTATAGCTGTACCATTGCTGGTTTATGAGGAATAGATAGCGGAATATTGACCAAATAATTCACGTTTTTTTTGCTAATTTTTCCTTTTTGACTGTCATTTACACTTCACACCACCGTAATTTTTTTAATATTTTTTGGAAAATAAAAAATTATACCGTGTTGTAGAAAACAAAATTTCCAGCATGATGGTATTATTTATTTAGATGTGTGATAATTAATTTTTGAGAAATAGATAAAAAAGTAAAGAAAATCGGACGCCCGGAGTTTAAATATAATTTTGAATGTAGATTGAAATTTTGTCATTTTTACATCTTTTATAATCATTTTTTGAATTTCAATTATAGCTTATCTTGTAGAACGGAAAAAATTTCTACACAGTGGTATAATTTTTATTGCTGTACCATTTCTGGTTTAGGAAAACTCGATGATCGAATATTGACAAAAATTTTCGCATTTTTCAGGGCTAATCTTGTCTTTTCTCCGCTATAACTTTTTTGGTTTTATTTCTAAAATTAAAAATTTAGCTTACAGTGTAGAAAATAAAATTTTCAACGTGATTGTATAAATTGTTAGCGGGTAGGTTAAGTGGTCTTTGAGTGGTAGTTGATAGAAAATGGACCAAGTAGGGTGAGACAGACGCACACATAGACACACACACACAGAGGATCTCTTTTATATATAAAGACTAGCATTAAAACCCGCCCGTCGTGCGGAACAATTCATAAAAATATTGCAAATTGAATAATATATAAGGCAAACATAAAAACCTTAAACAATTGAAATGTCTAAATTTCATTATTTTCAATTTTATTTTGACAAAATATTTTCACTCAGCCCGCTTCATATTTAAACCCGCCCGACGTGCGGAATAATTCAGAACTCGAACACCATCCGTTCTGGATTTTGAAGTCAAATTCATTAGTTTTGTATATGAATTTATTCTATACGGTGAAATTGAAAGTTTTATTGCTGCCCGCGGGATATTTTTATTTCATAAAAGTGAGCCATCGCTTCGTTTGCGTTAGAAGCCCTTGATCTATACCATTGATGCCGCGCAATTATGTCACCTTATATTCAAGCATACATACACAGACAGACAGTTAATTTCTTTTATATATACATCAAACAAATATATATATATATATATATATATATATATATATATATATATATATATATATATATATATATATATATATATATATATATATATATATGCACGATTTGTTGAAATCAACAGCAATCTGGGCACTGTTGTGCTGGTACGATAGCTTCTCTATGCTTCGCACGATTTTTCTGTGTTCAGGAGACAACACACTCAGTTGTTCACTGAAGTTTATTCCTCGAGGTACCTTTCGGCTATCACTAGCCATCGTCAAGAGAAGTAGATATAACACAATACAATACACAGCAAAATACACAATATCAAACAGTACAGGATACACGGTGTTTATAAACAAGGTGGACAATATATCACTCATGTGCCAATGTGGCACCTACATAATGACACATATGCGGCAAACGGTTTTTACAAAATTAGCACCTATGCGTCAAGGTCGATTGGTGTCGCATGGATGGGAGGGCCACATCTGGCTGTTGCTGAATGTTAATTTTACATTTATTTTTATTAATAAATACAGCTTCAATTATTTTGAGCCTACGGATGTCATTTTCTCTGTAAATGATTTCGGTTTTCTCATCCATAGTCTTTCGGTCCAATTTCATTTGATGCTGCTGGCGGTAGTGCCTGGCAATGGCTCCGTCTTGAAGGTGTGTTGAAATTTGTTTGGACAGCGTTGTTATTGTGTAGCCAATGCAATGCGAGTTTCGGCGACTGCAGTCACCAGTTGTACATGTATGCTGGTACACTACATTGGTTTCTTGCAACATGCTGGTCTTGGGAAGGCAACTCTTCTTCATCATTAAGCTGCGTGTTTTGCGTGTCTTGTAATCTGTTCTTGCCACTATTTCTTCTCGACTAATCTTTGTGTTATGCGCCGATGCAATGTGGTTTTTGATAGCACCGTTGCTGAGATGGCAGGTCAAACGGCGCGACAGCGTTGTTGTTGTTATACCGATGTAGGAATGAGGCCCGCACCCCTCATGGTTTTCACAGGTGTACCGGTAGACAACATAAGAACAGATATATTGGCGCACGTAACTGACAACAGGCGCTTGAAACTTTTGGAAGCAATTTACATAACAACAATGCGCCCAAAAATCAACGTGCAATTGGAGGAAAATGGTGTTCTCCCCACCCAAAGACCCCCATCAAGCAGTGAGCTGGACGCGCCCATGCGCGAGGTGCCACAAACGGCGGCGCGCAGTAGCGTGAGCCATAGGCGTCATCGACCATAGGTGCGAATTTCACACACCGCGCGTATACACGAGGCGTGAAAATAACATATACAATTGACGATCTATATAAACACACACTCGACAACGAACAAACGGCATTTAGTTGACCACATTGTCTGAGGATGGAGACCGGCTGCTCCGAAACGTTACACATCGGCGAATTACTGCACTAATACGACACACACACTGTATGTGACTAATTGTACATGTATTGATGTATTTGTGTATTTGATTTGACATTATGTACTCCTAAATGAAATTGTTCTCCATAAAAAAATAGTGGAAAATTATTGAAATGATATGTGCATCAAAGAGCTGCGGCTCGATGCACTTGTGCTACTAATATGTTGACATTGTTCTTGTTTTCTTATGATGCATGTTATTGTGGCAAAATATACTTACTTACTTACTTACTTACTCGCACGCCATACATAATTCAACAATACACTATCACACAGACACAATTACGCGCTGACACACCCAGACACAATCTCTCACACACTCTCACTGCACACGATCACACCACAGTTGGGCCAATCCCCCTCCAGTAAAATGCACCTCATTGCAATATGTATTTAATATGTTTTGCTCCTTCTACAACACAAACTCCTGGCTATATCCATGCTCCCTCTGTATGTTTGTGAACGGCCAATATTTGACCGCAGTTGAGGCAGACATGCCATTTGCGTCTCTGTTTGAAATGTCGGCCTCTCTCACCAACTGCGGCTCCGAGGATGACAACGACGATGAAATCGACGCCATGTTTGTCGGTGGCGAGTGCGGTGGCGCCATAGAAGTGCGACCAACAGTGGCCGACATTCAGCGCATCATTAGCCAGCTGGTGTCATTGTGTGCATCCGTGTCATGTGCTGTGCCCTTGTGGCGACGTGGTGTGCGTGCTGAGGTGTGTAAATACACTGGAGCAAAAACAAAAACAATAGACAAGCAAGGACAATATTATTATAATTATTAACGATTATTTGTATAGCGCACATTGAAACACACGCGCGAAAAGACAAATCTTGGTGCAAAAATATAAAAAATTAAGTAAGACACGCCGCTTAGGGAAAACAAACATGCGGACAATACACACACCCACAAGCACACAAACACTCACACAAGCACACACACACACACACACACACACACACACACACACACACACACACACACACACACACACACACACACACACACACACACAAACATACTCATGCACACACACCGCAAAATTGTAACATGGCAGTAAGAAAGAGCACACAAAATTTCTAGTAAATATATCAACAGAGACGGGTACGGTATGACGGCTCAGAGCGAAGACTAAGGAGTAAGAGTGTGAGACTCATGATCAAAAAATTTATCAAAGAGATGATTGAGCAGAGAAGAGGAAAACGATTAAATATATTTCTGAATAAACAACAACAACCAAACATGCTTGATATAACGAACAGATTTATGCATAGGTGCAAAAAAGTTTGTTGAATAGACAGAAACAAAGTTTCAAGTCTAAGGAAAGCACATACAGAAACAGTGAAAGATGCTTGTAGGATGGTAGTATCCAGATGGCCGTTGGCTATCAAGTAGCTAAGCATGCGCCAATCAAATCATATCAAGCATCAGCTATTGAAACGGGTTTTGTTCTGGTCCTGTAATGTATCTAGTCAGCCTGTTCATTGGAAGACAGTGGGGATCCTGTTTAATCGCCGACTACTCCACTATGCTACTGGTTGTACTGCAATGAATGGTGTATAGCAGCAGGACGAGGTCTGACCAGATATTGAGAAGCGAGAAGGCATCACGAGGAGCTCAGGGGCATTCACGAACTAACGCAGATTAAAAAACGACGGTGGATATATTGTTTATATATTAATAGGACATTTTTGGAAAATTAGCAAATGTATTTTAGGATTCTATTTGCTAAAAATTTATATCAAATATTTTTTATTAATGTATTATAATTCGTGTTTGTTTCCAGACAAATTATTTCCAGATGAAAGTTTAAACTTCTTGAGTTGAATGGTATTGTTGCGCTGTTTTAATATTGACATACAATTAATACACGAATATTCCGGGATGTAGTAAATTAATTTGGTGTTCTCTTTGATTTGGTCCAACAAGCAAAATAGGTTCGCGGACACGGCATGTTTGTTTTTATGAATGTATCCATTTGAAATGTCTTTCCAAATATATTTCAATACAATTTGTCAAGCACGAATGAAGTGGAAATTCAAACCGTGTGCTTCGGCTCACCAGATAACTCGACTTGACAACATTAATTTCAATATGTCTCGTTCCTTGCGAATATTCATCGGTCTAACGTTGATCAGATTTCGACCGGATTTCATTTTCAGGACACGAGTGAGACTGTCTGCGACGCGTACAATGGTCGAACGGTGTTGAACAAAGAACTCAGCGTCGAGACGTTGCGAACGAAAGATCAAATGTTTGTCAAGTTATCCCATTCAATTCCCAATTGTTCAAATGTCAAAGTTCATTAATGGTGTATTTTGTAGAAAAAGCCAGTATCTCTCGCTAAACATGGGCAGCATTTCTCGCTGCCTCATCTCTACGCGGGAGAATGCTCTTTGAATTTATACAAATTATACGCATATAGTGATAGATGTATGGAAAATGTACGTATGCATGCAAATCTAAATTGTATCGTACGCATGTAGATCCAAATTGTACTAGCGAGTATGAACGAAACCTAGCCAGTATTTGAACTGCGAACGTTCATTACCTTATAATAATAACCTAAGCACTGGACTTTTAAGGAGTTGATGCGGTCATATTGTGTGTCAAGTGTATCATCGTGTTGTGCTGCAGATACGAAGTGCCCGCGGCGCCCAACAGCTTCGGGAAATACGTCAAGGAGAACAGAGAGATTGCCAAACAAATTCATTTCCTCAACAACTGCATGAAGCCCGCCCATGCGGTACGAACGGAATGTATTTATTTATGAAAATCCATAACAGAAAGTTGCAGTATGCAAATTGTTCGATGATGATGCTTAATTGCTGGGTATATAATGCACACGAAATTGGCACGTGACCAAATTGACTCGATCAACTTTCTAGTTAATTTTAAACTTGAATACTATTTCAATAGCACTAGCAACATGACCTACCTAATATAGAAATGGCATTGTTATGTGGCGTTTAATATAATAACACACTTCAATTAATATGTAGCAGAACGACGTATATTATCAACTTCACTAGCACGCAATCATACACACAGAATACACACACATATACACACCAGGAGCACTGAAACAACTCTTCCTGTAAACACTTGACGTCGGTTGTTCGTGTCGCTCTTGTCCTCTACCGTCCTTTATCCTTACACACCTTTTCTGTGGATCATGTGACCCGTTCATAGGTTAAATTAAAGGTTAAATGCCTAAGTGGCAGCTGCTACACGGGAAGAAGCCGAAGCTTATGAACACACAGGCGTGCCCCGTGCAGCTCGCTGCCACCGCAGAACCGACCCTCTCCACGCTATGGCGCCACAAGGACGTAAGGCGTATTAGAGAGGGTCACCTCCCCAGAATGCATGGCACAACTCATGACTGATATCTGGTACCATTTACTGCTGGGTTGACAGGGGTTGTGGGATTGTAGAATTCGCCCAATGAAATTCTGCTCCGCCGGGTTTCGAACCACGGACCTCCCGCTTGTGAGGCGGGTGTGCTAACAACTGCACCACGGAGTCCATAGACAAAAGGTCAAGTGTACCTGCTTTGTCAGTATGTCACAAGTGGCGTGATCCTACGTCACTATACAAGCATGACGTTACTAGAATAACTAAATATGATTCAATAGGAAATAGTTTGTGGTATATATCTTAATCAATGATACTACTGAAATATGCTCAGATTGTAGCTTTAGTCTCTGGGTGTCTGGTATTAATCCGTGCGGCTTCTGTAATATCTCTCTCTCTCTCTCTCTCTTACGCTCGCTTTGTGTGCGCTGCTCTTTCTTCCTGATATTCTTTCTGTATTCACACGCAATTTGTATATGCCAGAATTTCAGCTCTCACCAAATGAGCAATTATTACAGGCAGTACACACACCTTGGAACCAGGAGGAATTTTCTCATTCAGACAAACGAAATTGAACAAGATTGTCGTCTAGCAGTTGCCATGCTTTTCTCCGGCGTCTCGATCCTTCGTGCGAGTGATTGGTGGTCGCTGCTGAGCTTATAAATTGCCTATACGTAACGTTTCGTTGAACCCTGTTATTTCAGCAACGGTGCCATCGAAAGCCATAGCACAGTGGCGCATAACAAGAACTCAGCTTAGAAGAGATAGTGGCAGAAACGGAGGTAGTGGCGCATGGGGCTGACAACAGGCGTTCGAAACTGTTGCATGCAACTCACATCAGAATAATGTGCTCCAACATGAATGCACAGTTGAAGGAAATGTAGCTTCTCTTCCGCTGAGCGGTCCACCATGATACGACTTAGAAAACTATGTATTCAATGGTACACAAATGATGAGGTGAGTATATGAACAAAAGAGAAGAACGCCAAATGAACCAACGCACAACGCATAGGCCTCACAACACCACCGCAACCAATCAGAGCCGGTCAACCCCTCACCGCGGGGCACGAACGCTCGCCACACACAGACACCGATACAGCTAAACACAATCGCTCGCTCACCACTCTCTCGCACACAATGCAAAATTAAACAATACATGATCACACAACAGGAAAATAGTGTTCTATCTATCTACACCCCCCCCCCCCCCCCAACAAGCAGCGAATTGGATTCGCCCGTACGCGAGGGGCCAGACCGGCCATGCGCAGTTATCAGTGCGTGAACGGTAAACATAGGTGTGATTGTGCAAACATACACTCATCCACATGCAAAAACATACACACACAGATTCACACTTAAATATGTACTCTAGAACCGTTCAAAAACACATTTCTGGGCACCCGTTGCAAGGTTTACCACGGATTTCAACCTGAAAAGTGTTAATAATGGTATAAAAATGAATATATTTATTAATAAATACCCCATTAGACTGTTTGAAAGTGCATCCTGGTCCGGTGGCTAAGGTTTTTTCATGGAAAAAACCAATGCTATTTTGAAAGATGGCTTTAATGATGTGGATATTTGAAATAATTTGTCGGCAGAACAAAACAAATTCAATGATTCATCAAATGTTTTATTTCAAGGAAACTGTATTTTTTATAAAAATGGGCCCTGATGTTTTTAAAACTTGTTTCAAGTTCCTTTTATTGATGTACAGATTAATATAATGACGTCAGCAGAACATGACAAGTTAATTGGTTGGTCAAGTGTATTTTTAACAAACGTTTTTTAAAAACAAGGTTTTTTTTAATGAAACAATGTTTTTTTTAAAACAGGTTATATGGGAGATATATTTGATTGATGTACGAGAGTTTTCTGCGTTAAAATACCTGTTATGAATGAGCTAACTGGAATTAATGCCTTGTTAAATCAATTGATTTATACTCTTTTTATCCATTGTTATTTCAAAATATATTTTTTGAAAGACGTTTTTCGTAGATGCAAAAGATTTGAAAAAGTTCGTAGCCGAACAAGGCAAGTTGAACCAACATATACCATGTTTTTCTTTTAATAACCAGTTTTTTAGAGCTGGTTTTAAGGATGATGATTTTTTATGTAGTTATTTGTGTTCAAATGCCTTCTTGTACATTAAATATACTTCCTCAGTCATTTTTTTTCCTACACGAAAATATTGCCCGTTTTTCTGGTCAGAATTTCCACTCTGAATAATGCAATCCGCTTTTATTTGCAGTCTCATTAGGGGCACTAAGTTTGTGTGTATACTTGTAGTCTTTGTTTAAATCTTTGCAGTGTTTTACTTTTATACTTACACGTAATTGATCTGCTGAAATAAATTATGCTTGAGATGAAATTTTTGGCGTCATAGTACGTAGAGTTATCATCAACGTAGTTCATTTCTGGGAGGAAAGAGGTGATGTGTAAAAAATCATAAAATTATGCCACCTGTTATTGTTTTTTAGACAGCTTCAGGTTTTCAACATAAAAAACGGTTTTCAAATCCATCTTTCTTACATAATGATTAACTCAATAATTGAATGCAAAATTGTACTGTACGTAGAAGTGCAGCACAGGACCGCGCAAACTATGATATTAGGTCTTTCAGACACATTATATCAATTTTATTGTGCATCTTTAATTATTTTTTTCATTTGATAGGGCCACTAATAGCATGAATAACTTAAATGTTGATAAAAACAATTCATTCAACATACCAAAATATATGATTTCTATAATTTGAATTATTTGCATGACTTCAAAAAAAGCAAAAAATCGTGTTTTCCTTGGTCGTTATTTTTTGGTAAAAAACGATATTTTAAAATAAACCGTTGGTTTTTAGGTCGCACTCTAGGGCAGAATATATAGGGTATATATATTTTTTGGCACAAATGATTGTTATTTTTGTTTTTTCAGATCGAAATGCATGGAAAACCGTGCGTGGTATATAGATCGAGTATTTAGAGAACGGGTATATAGATCGAGAGTTGTTTTTGAGCAGGCCTAAGGTATTCATACACATACAGACGTATACACCGACATATATATACACACATGGACATACACACGACACACAAGCATACAGACACATACAATCAGTCAAATTTGGCGGTTGGTTTTCTTGATGTGACGCGTGACAGGCTCTCGGGGCGCTGGTGCGAGATTGGCGCCAATTTGAGCAGTGTTGTCATAACAACGACGAGTCGGCGGAAAACAGCAGCGACGTCACATCCACACCCTTTGGCACCACTGGTGGGCACCAAAGGGACGCTGACAAATACGAGCACCGCATGGCGCTGTGTCGACAGTTGATGAAGCAGATCGAAGAGCACATGCCGGCAAGTCATCGTATCGGCCCTATACTTGTACTGACAGGTGACCATCATGCATAATGTGCTACCCATGCACTAACATATTTGTGTTTGGGTTAATTCTTATAGTTATGATTGCAATTTTGGGTCTCCACTTGAATGTCTGCCCGTGTGTGTGTGTGTGTGTGTTTTCTCTCATCTAGCTGTTTTTCACAGGAATGCGTTAAACACTCGTGTGTTTTCTCTTCAATTTGACAATTAGAGTTGGGAATTTTATGTTGTCACATAACAATATTTTTCACATAAAATGTCGTTTTTATGCGAAAAAACATAAAATGATATTTTCATTGAAAAATATTGTCAAAATATATAGTTCTATAGATTGCGCGCGGAATAAATTTATTCTGTTAATAATTATAATTACGCAGACCACTAATTCAACATGGTATGCAACACTGGGAAGGTAGGATCATGCATACATGTACTTCATATTTACATTTAGAAAATTATTCAACATAAATTGCTCAAATAGTGTCTGTCTTGTTACGCTCAAAGATGTTGAAGAAATTCAACGTGAAGTCAAATTTTCCCAGAAAGACATGTCTGATGGTAAGAGCATGTTTTGCGCTCCCTGTGAGAAAAACGTGTCTGCCAGTCAGGAGTAGAGATGCGACCTAAAAAAAAACCGTTTTTTTTGCCAAAAAAAACCGCGACCAAAAAAAACACGTTCTTTTTGGTTTTTTTTGAAGAGTCATGCAAAGAATTCAAATTATGGAAATGATATTTGGGATGTTAAATGAATTATTTTCATCAACACATGGGTTATTCATGCTATTAGTGACCCTATCAAATTGAATTATCATTAAATATGCACAATATAATTGTTATAATGTGTCTGAAAGGCCTAATATCATTGTTTGCACGGTACTGTGCGGCACTTCTATGTACAGTACAGTTTTGCATTCAATTATTGAGTTAATCATTGTGTAAGAAAGCAGGGTTTGAGAACCGTTTCTTATGCTAAAATGTGAAACTGTTTAAAAAAAACAGGTGGCATAATTTTATTTTATTTTTTACACCTTAACTTTTTACTGCCAGAAATTAACTACGTTGGTTATAATAAGTTTCATCATTTCATTCAGCAGATCAATTATTTGCAAATATAAGAGTACAAACACTGCAAATATTTACACAAATACTACGAATATGCACACAAACTTAGTGTCCCTAATGAGACTACGAATAAAAGCGGGTCGCAGTGGCAACGGACCAGAAAAACGGAAAAATTTTTCGTGTAGGAAAAAAAAACAACTGAGGAAATATATTTGATGTACAAAAAAGTATTTGAACACAAATAACTACATCAAAGAAACCATCATCCATAAAACCAGTTATAAAAACAGGTTACTAATAAAAAACAGTTAATTTGGTTAAACTTTCCTTGATCTGCCGCCATTTTTTTTCCCAATCTCTACATCTACGAAAACAGTTTTTCCAAAAAATATATTTTGAAAAAAACATGGTTTAAAAGAACAGTTTAAAATAAGCGGCTTAACCAGCCGCTTATACGTACCAGCAGGCTACTTGCTATACAAAATTTATTTGAACGTACATCAATCAAATCTATCTTACATAGATACTGTTTTAGAAAACATTGCTTCATTAAAAAAGCGTTAGTTTAAATGAACGTTTGTCAAAAAAACACTTGACCAACCAATTAGCTTGTCTTGTTCTGCTGCCAACATTTTGTGGACCTGTACATTAATAAAACGAATTTAAAACCAGTTTGAAAAACATCATTGCATTTTTTCATAAAAAACATGGTTTCTTTTAAAAAAACAAGATTATTCAATGAATTTGTTTTGTTATGCTGACAAATTATTTCAAATATCCACATAATTAAAACCATCTTTAAAAACATTGGTTTTCTCAATGAAAAAACCTAGACCACCGGACCCGGATGCACTTTCAAACAGTCTCCTGAGGTATTTATTGATAAATATTCTTGTTTTTTATACTATTATCAAATTATCTTTGAAATAAGACACGTAAAGATGTACAAAACATCAATTGAACTCATTTCTATGTACTAAAATCTAACATCCGATGACAATTGGGTGTAACAGTTTTGTCTTCAGCGATGATAATTCTAGTGAAGCAGGCCTCTTAATGTTGTGCGCCGCGATAACGCTTGATGTCCGATTCCAAACAGTAGTTTTGTTGAAAACAATGTATTTCGTCGTGATATTGAAGGTTGCAGTTCTTAACTCTATCTTCCTAACGTTATATTCAATGTTCTATCCTATTTGTTCTGCCTGTATCTGCTAGTCTGTCTCTCCTGTCTGTCTTCCTATCTGTTCTCTTGTTCTCTCCTCTGGTGTTGCTATACTCTGTTTCGTTCCATTCTCCCTCTGATCCTCTCCACTTCTGTACTGAACTTCTCTACTGAACTGCTCTACTAAACTGCTGCCAACTTATCTACTGTCTCTCTTATCTACTCCATATCTCTACTGCCGCTGCTCTTCTATTCCTATCTCCATACTCTCTATCCCCCGAATGGTTAAAACACTGTGCTTATATAGTGCCAACTAGCGCCGCCTACTTCATTCTGCAGCTTCAAGTTGTGCACGACCTCATTAGTTACGGACCGCAAGGTCACCACAATGCAACACGCACATAGTCTTACACACTGGTGTGAGTGATATATGCGTGTGCCCGTGCTTCTCTGGTTTTCTCTTAATGTCTTACAGTGTATGTGTGTGTGTCTACGTGTGTGCAACCAATGCTGTGTTCTGTATTCTAACCTACTGTGTTGACAGTGATGCATGTGTTTACGCTTCACTTCCTGTCCTAACTTCTATCCTATGTCACTTTCAATGCACAACATACAATACACAATGCACAAAACAATCAACGATTACTAAATAAAGATATAAGAATACAATTGATATACAACACCGCATGAAATATAAACATTGTTACACCACAACTGCGAGGTCAATCGAGCGAATGCGAGCCACTAGAGCTTATACACGGCCATTCTATTGTGTGGTCAGAAGTGGGCTTTCATTGAAGACGTGTGATGATCTTCATCTGGCGAGTATTTGTACAATTGAGCCCCGCGATTGTTGTTTATTTGCACGCGTTCCGATGAGTACTTGGCTTCTTGGTACCTCGTACATGGTGGATGATTTCGGCTGATGTTGTTCACAGATGTCATCGCGCAGATATACGTAATCAGGATACTGTTGTCAGCTTTTGTCACTTCGGAGTTTGGCTTGGCCGGTGTCACGCTTGAATGCTCACGGTAGTTATTTGTTCACATTGTAGAGCACCATGTACATCTTCTAATGTCACTCGCCCAACGGTAATGAGCAACTTTACTGCGTCGATCGTTGATGTTTTCATAGAACTGGACAATCCGTCGATTTTTGCTTGCTGTTCAGTGTCGTGTATCAGCGTGGTATCAAGAAAAGGAGTAGGATTCCGTGGGATTAATAAGATTAGTTCGGAATAGGAACAGTATTCGCAGAGCTATGTATTATTTTTCACATAAATCTTGTTTCGTAATTCTTCTCTCTATTTCCTCTTCTGTATTTTACCGTAATTTTATTCTCTCGCCGTTCTATCATTGTCATTCAATTATCTAGTGGTGTCTTGTCTACAGTTTAGTAATGTCTTATACACGGACGTTTCAATGCCTTCATAGTAGCGGTTCATACTTTCAGTCATCTAGTCATATAGTCATCAGTCACCTAGTGGCGTATCATGTCCTCACGTTCCAATGCATCAATCTATGCATGTCGATACATACTCTCCTTGTATGCTTCGTTATATCTGTCCTTGTTACCAGATATATCATTCAATATCTCTTGTCCGTTAAGTTGCATATCAAATGCCCCAACTTAACTTAGGTATTTTCGCTGCCATATGCGAAAACCATATAATTCGTTCTGCCTTCATTTCTGTTCTCATCAGTGTGTGAGAATTACGGCATATGCCTTCACCTCCTCTTCCGATCAATTCGTCAGTCTATCAGTCAGTCCGTTTGTTATGCTGGTAGTCTTCCCCGCTAAGGCTTGTTTTACGTTTCCGGTCAAAACTTCACTATATTTTCTGTTTTGTTTGCTTTGGCTCGTCATTAATGCAATTGTGATTACTTCGATTCGTTTACTCGACGTACATTTCGCTGCTTATTAGCTTCAACTATATTTACTCCTACATGCTATGTTTGAGGTCGTGTTAGTCGTTCTGATAATGACGTACTATCAAATTCTTCCTTGTCATATTGATTATCATCGTCTTCTTGGGGTACATTTAGTCTAATGATCGATTTCTTGTTGCTATATGCGATCATTATACTGTTTATATTCATGGCGTAGACGTGCAGATAATCTGGAATTAATGTATCGTTCCTTGTAATCGTAGACATTTAGTTTTACTCTAAATATGGCTCTGATTTCTGATTTAAGGAAAAAGGAAATGCAAAACTTAATAGGAAAGCAGTGATTAACCACGTACCTTACAAACAATATTGAAGCACCAATGATGACGAATGCTTTGCTGATGTCTTTCTTGAGCACCAGATGTAACAAGTCCATAAGTCACAGAAGCAGATGTAATACATTTCGGGCGCTTGTTGAAGATGTCTTCACGCTGTTGAAGATGTCTGTTTTCTTTTCAAAATATCTACCTCCTTGGATCCGGATCACGTTGCACCAAATGTAACATTTTTGTCTTCAGCGATGATAATTCTAGTGAAGCAGGCCTCTTAATGTTGTGCGCCGCGATAACGCTTGATGTCCGATTCCAAACAGTAGTTTTGTTGAAAACAATGTATTTCGTCGTGATATTGAGGGTTGCAGTTCTTAACTCTATCGTCCTAACGTTATATTCAATGTTCTATTCTATTTGTTCTGCCTGTATCTGCTAGTCTGTCTCTCCTGTCTGTCTTCCTATCTGTTCTCTTGTTCTCTCCTCTGGTGCTGCTATACTCTGTTTCGTTCCATTCTCCCTCTGATCCTCTCCACTTCTGTACTGAACTTCTCTACTGAACTGCTCTACTAAACTGCTGCCAACTTATCTACTGTCTCTCTTATCTACTCCATATCTCTACTGCCGCTGCTCTTCTATTCCTATCTCCATACTCTCTATCCCCCGAATGGTTAAAACACTGTGCTTATATAGTGCCAACTAGCGCCGCCTACTTCATTCTGCAGCTTCAAGTTGTGCACGACCTCATTAGTTACGGACCGCAAGGTCACCACAATGCAACACGCACATAGTCTTACACACTGGTGTGAGTGATATATGCGTGTGCCCGTGCTTCTCTGGTTTTCTCTTAATGTCTTACAGTGTATGTGTGTGTGTCTACGTGTGTGCAACCAATGCTGTGTTCTGTATTCTAACCTACTGTGTTGACAGTGATGCATGTGTTTACGCTTCACTTCCTGTCCTAACTTCTATCCTATGTCACTTTCAATGCACAACATACAATACACAATGCACAAAACAATCAACGATTACTAAATAAAGATATAAGAATACAATTTATATACAACACCGCATGAAATATAAACATTGTTACATTGGGGCTAATTCTGAAAAAAAACCCTAAAAAACATGTTTTTTTTGCAAAAAAAACCGCAACCAAAAAACACGATTTTTTTGCATCACTAGTCAGGAGTCACAGCTCGATCGACACAACAAATCGGCTGCTTACTCGAAAAACATAAAAAAAGTTATACATGCAGAATCGAATAATGTAATCATTGCGCTTCGAAACCAAAGTCCAAAATGGCACCCCTACACCTACCATGAACATTTCGAGTGTAGTTCCTCATTTTTCGCAGAGCTCCTGTATCTTATTCTTTAGCTCCCCTTAGCTTCTCGCCCACCGGAATAATCCTGGCGCCGCCACTGTACTCCTACCTTATCAATTGGTAAAGGCCCAATTCAGTTTAAATTTTTGCCACATACTGCAAAAATTTCGCTTCTCTAGGGGTGGCTCCTCAATGCAATTTCGCTGGATATATGTGTAGTGTTATTGTCATGGTGCTTACGCCCATTGTTATATCTGTGTGTGTTTGGTCTTAGTGTATTTGTATATTGTATTTGTATTTGAATTTAAACGGCCACTTTAAAACAAAGTACAGGCGAATATATAAAGACAATGTCAATCGAGATATAGAATTAATCACATAATATTGGAAACAGCATGC
The DNA here is from genome assembly GCA_916048095.2 of Sacculina carcini. NCBI lineage: Eukaryota > Metazoa > Arthropoda > Thecostraca > Sacculinidae > Sacculina > Sacculina carcini. The sequence continues at coordinate 3,948,184 of OU696579.1, read as the reverse complement.
ATAAATGGTTATGTTTCACGGTAACAACGATGGAGATGCTCACGCAGTTTAGAGGAGAATGAGCTGTAAGAGTTAGCAGTCGCAATATGAGAAGGAAGCTGGTTGAAGATACGAAGAGCATAAAATTGAAACGATTTTGCCGACCAGGAAGATTCGGAGACGGCGCGAATCTCTAGAAGAGAATTGGATTTGCGAGAGTTATGATTATGTGCAGAAACAGAGAAAAGTGTCTTTAGATAAGGAGGAGGATGGGCAGAACAAAGAGCTCTGTACGCCAAACAGCAAATTTTGTGGTGAATCATTAATTTGAACGGTAGCCAGCCGAGTGATTTCAGGAAAGTAGAGGTAGGGTGACGTGAGGGAAGCTTGAAGAAAAAATGACAAGATTGGTTGATGACGGATTGAAGAGATTATATATGTTTTGCAGGAAGTGAGTGAAAAAGAGAGGGGCAGTAATTTAGATGGGGAAAATAAATGCATGAATTAATTGGACTGAAGAATGTTGATCGATGTATTTTCTTATCATATATAGATTTCGGAGTAGGTGTCGGCATTTTCGAACAGTATGCAGGACTTTTTGGGAGAGGCTCAAGATGAGAAAGAGAATAGAAAAAAGAGATACCTAGATTATTTACAAGTGAGAGACTGTGTATTTGGGACAGTTGCACATCCATAGAGGGTGGCTGAAAATTAATGGTGTGAGTCTTGGAGGAGTTGATGAGGAGAGAACGCCCCATGGCTCAGGATGTAATGGAGTTCATAATGGAGGAAATCTCATTGTGTCTGGAGAGGGGAAGGTTAACCTGAACGTCGTCAGCGTAAAGGTGGTAATTCACAGATAAAGAGCGGATCAAGGCACATATGGAGAACATATAGAAATTGAAAAGAACATGGCCCAATATTGAGCCTTGTGGGACACCTGAGTAAAGATAACTCTGGGAGGATTCTTGGGACTGAAAATGAACCGAAAAAGATTGATTGGACAGATAAGATTTGAGTAAGGATAATGCCGGGCCCGAGAAGCGCAAAAAGCGAAGATCCCGTAGGAGAACTTTGTGGTTGACCAGGTCAAATGCAGAGGAAAGGTCAATCAAAATAAGGAGAGCTGGAGTTGTATGGGCAAATTGCACAGTCGGTACAATCGGTGTACAAGTGCACAATTGGTTTGCTTGTGTGTATGTGCGCGCGCATGTGTTTGCGACCGCAGGCTCGTGTTTGACCTGTGACGCACGCGGGTCATTGACCGCGTGTCTCTGTATGTATGTGATGTGCAGGGTAATTGACCAGTATCCTGAACAGTCTTGTCCGAGTTTGTCCTTGTTGTGGTCGCGTTGAGCTTATCACTTGCTGCCTAATACACTGTGTGCGGTTTTCCTCACTCATTTCTTGGATTGATTGTCACATATGCTTTAAAAGCAAATTATCCACGAAAGAGTCCGAAATTCACATAGTATTTGAAAATTGAATAATATATTTTGGTGTATAAATTTTTTTATACATTTTTTCACATAATAAAAACGTAAAACGCCAAAAATTATCACATACCATTCCCAACTGTAGTCATAATGTTTCTTGATCCATAAACCATTTTCCATAGTGGGATGTTGTTGTGCATTCCAAGGCCGAGCTGCAGGCGCTCTAACAAAGTCACCCCAGCAACGATTTGGCCTCATCATTCTTGCTATCATCCACGACCTTAGTGAGCAGGGGCGTCGAGTGAAGCTCCACTGAGTACCTAGTCACATAGGGATTTGAGGCAACGAGACTGCAGGTACGACCGCCACGATGGATTCCGAAGCAGCCTGTGTCGTGCGACATGTTTTGCGCACACTAAAAAACCTGTCAAGATGCAATCAAGCCAGCCCAAGGTGTACACCCACAGCAGGAGACTCTGCTGAAACAAGCGACGTTGTACGCTGTCTCAACCGGCTACCAACAGTTGGACTCTGTGGTGTAGTTGTTGCATACCCGCCGCACAAGCGGGAGGTCCGCGGATCGAAACCCGATGGAAGATAATTTCTTTGGACCAATACTGTAATCCAAGAGCCCTTTGTCCACCCATCAGTAAATAGTACCATATATCACTCATGTGTTGTGTCATGCATTCTGGGGAGATGACCCTCTCTGATACGTCTTCGGTCCATTTGGCGCCATAGCGCGGATAGGGTCGGTTCTGAGGTGGCAGCGAGATGCACGCGGCACACCTGTGTATCCATCAGCTTCGGCTCGTTGCCTAGTATCAGATGTCACTTGAGGCCTTCAACCTTTAACAGCTTGATACCTCACTTCAGCAGCTCAGATCTGAAGGGGTATTGCTGCAGCGGGTAAAGCTGGGTTACTGCACCAACTATAAACTGTACAACGGCTTTATTGAGCAGGATTGCAATTATTGTGGAGGGCTCAGCCGTCGTCAACTTCTGCACTACATCCTGTTTTGTCTGGCGATTGCTACACTCAGAGCCACACCCCAACCAACTGTGCTGCCTTCATAGGGTATTGCCAGCTGTAGCGAGGCCATGTCTGCGTGCATCGTCCGGCATGTGTGTCATAACCTGCCCCTGCACGCATTTCGGTAAGCCTCCGGATCCGCCCGCTAAAACCTATTAACAACGTTGGCGAGTTGCGCCTCCAGTCATATGACAAGTCTGCTGTGCTGCGCTTTACCACCTGCCAACTGCCGTTTGATTTGTGCATCTGATATATCTTCCTGTGCATTTGATATTTTCTTTGTCTGCAGCCAGTTAGTATCGTAAATCTATATATATAAAAGAGTACCTCTGTGTGTCTGTGTGTGTGTGTGTCTGTGTTCCACCATCCTTTGTCCATTTTCTATCAGCTAATACTCGGCCAGCACTTGGCGTACCCGCTAACAATATATACCATCACGCTGGAAATTTTCTTGTCTACACTTTAGATTAAATTTTAAATTTCAAAAATGAAACCAAAAAAGGTATGGCGGTGAAAAGACAAAATGAACCCTGAAAAATGCGATAATTTTGGTCAATTTTCTGAAGACTATTTTTCCTAAACCAGCAATGTTACAACTATATAAATTATACCACTGTGTAGAAAATTTCCTGTTCTACTCAACGCACTATAATTTATACCCAAAATGAATATAAAACATGTAGAATGGATAAAAATTCAATCTACAGTCAAAATTATATTTAAACTTAACGCGTCCAATTTTCTATACTTTTTTCTCTATAAATGTAAATATAAATATAAATATAAATAATACCATCATGCTGGGAATTTCGTTTGCTACAACACGGTATAATTTTTAATTTTCCAAAGTGTATTAAAAAAGTTACGGCGGTGTGAAGTGTAAATGACAAAGTCAAAAAGGCAAAATTAGCACACAAAAACGTGAATATTTTGGTCAATATTCCGCTATCTATTCCTCATAAACCAGCAATGGTACAGCTATAAAAATTATACTATTGTGTAGATAATTTTTTGTTCTACAAGATAAGTTAAAATTTATACCCACAAATGATACAAAAAACGTGAAAAATTGGCAAAATTCTCAAATACATCCAAAATTACACTTGAACACCGTGCGACTAAAAGTAATTCATTTTTCTACCTATTTCTCAGTAACTATTTGTTACACATAAAAATAAATTATACCATCGTGCTATAAATCTTGTTTTCTACAATACAGTATGATTTATAATTTTCCAAAGTGTATCTGAAGGAAGTTACGGCGGTGTAAATTCAAAATTCAAAATTTTATTGCCAATTTGACAGCTATTACGATTGCGATTACACAGTAATATACTACTGTGTAGATAATTTTGTGTTCTACAAGAAAAGCTATAATTTATACCCACAAATCATACAAAAAACATGTAAAATTGGCAAAATTATCAAATACATCCAAAATTACACTTGAACAACGGGTGACTAAAATTAATTCATTTTTCTACTATTTTTCTGTAACTATTAGTTACACATAGAAATAAATTATACCATCGTGCTGGAAATTTTGTGTTCTACAATGCGGTATAATTTTTTTCCCCAAAGTCTATCTGAAGGAAGTTAAGGCGGTGTAAGGTCAAAAGGACGTATTGCCAATTTGACAGCTATTATGCGCACTTGCGATTACACAGGAATATACACCGATTAAATTTCACTGAAGCCCAATCACAATTAAGAATGCATCATATTAGCTCCAAGCATGGATGGTGTGGTTTTATTGGGTACAGCTTAATTAATGCTACACTTAACTGAATATAAAGGTCTTATTGTCCTCAATATTTAAACATGAATTGTTCCGCACGACGGGCGGGTAAAATACTACTGCGAACAAAGTAAACTACTGAATTTTACTGTATAATTTAATTGGTTTAATTTCAAGTTGCATAGGCTTAAGTTGCATAAGGATACGGGTTGTAATATCATGCAATGCCAACTATATGAATATGCTGTTTTAGCGGAAGCATTAATCTGGAATTATAGAGATGACAGAAATTTTCATTGTTTGGATAGTGATACACTTCTGAATTACTACACACGAAGGACGGGTGTGAATTTGAGCAGTGTTGAGGGGAAAAAACATCGTCAATAATTAAAACAAGAATTTAAAAATTTGACATTTTATATTGGTCGTTTCTCATCAATTTTCTTTGTTTGTTTCGTGTTTGAGTCCTGAATTATTCCGCACGAAAGGCAGCTTTGAACATGAGGCGGGTTGTGGAAAAACATGTTTTCTAAATTGAAACATAAATTTCACATTTAGACTTTTATATTGGCTAAAACTTTTCTATGGGTTTGTTTTTCTTTTTCAATTTGCACTAATTTTTTCATGAATTGAATATTAATTATTTTTTATAACTATTCCGCACGACGGGCGGTCTTAAATGTATCTATAAAGAGTTGGTTTAAATGATAGCGAGGTATATGAAATTTTGCTAGCAGTAAATATTCTAGCGATAAAAGTAGAATAACTCTTAAGCAAATGATGGTGGATAATGATGTGAACATTTATATATATTTTGCGATCTGATGATATATGTATTAGGAATAATACGTAGCAGAATATAGATTGCATAATATTATATCGGCTGTAATATCAAGGGCTGTAATATCGGTGTAATCCAAAAAATAACAACTGTATGAACATGATGCATTAGTGGAAGCATTAACCGGGTATTATGAGATGATATTATGGAGAAAAAAATCATTTATATACTAAAAAAATTCATTGTTATTTTGTGTTTACATTTCGAAATTATTCCTGACGACGGGCGGGCTTAAGTATGAGGCGGGTTGACTGAATAATATGTCGTCAATTATTAGAATAAGAATATGCAAATTCAGAACAGGAATTTTCTATTGGTTTAGATTTTACAATTGATAGTTTTCTATTAGACTGGTTGTTTGCGTTTAAATATGTATTACTTGTTTTATTAATTGTTCCGCACGACGGGTAGGTTTAAACATTCAATTTTACCGTGTGGAATGAATCCATATACAAAACTCACGGGCTTGACTTCAAGATCCAGACTCACTAATGTAAATTTTACTTAAATGATGTATAAATATATCGCATTATGCAACAAATGTGAATTTAGCTGCCTTACAGTTTGGTTCCGATACTATATTGGTGGGTTGAGAGATACGTATTGGTGGGCCGCGTGTTTGGTACCCCTGGGGTAGATAATCTCAGTCTTCTGATTACAAATTATGATCGCATCAGTATATTTTGTGATCACAAACTAATAAGTTAAATCACCTCAGACTAGGCTAAGATCGGTCAAGATTGAATGGCTGGGCTGGGTTGGGTAGGTTTGTTTCAGGTTATATTGGGTTTTAATGATAGCGGAAAATATATAAATTTTAACAATAAATATTATAGCGGTAAAAGTAAAATAGTAATTAAGCATGGGGAATGATGTTAAGTAATAAATATAGTTTGGAAACATTCTGATGAAAATATTTCATCATCTTTCATTGTTTGTTTCGTGTTTGTGTTCTGAATTATACCGCACGACGGGCAGATTTATATACCAGGCGGGTTGAGGGATAATTTTTGTCAAACTACATAAAAAAATATTCACATTTAGACTTTTCTATTGGTTAAGATATTTATAGCTTACATTTCTTGCTTTTCAATTTGTATTAATTATATTTTATGGATTTAATATTAATTGTATTGTATGAATTGTTCCGCACGACGGGCGGGTATAAAAAAAGTGCTTCCATTTTTTAGTTTATTTTTTCAAATGATTTATTTAAAAAAAGGTATTTTGTTAATAAAAATGCTCCGCGGGCAGCTACTATAGACAATAGAACGCACAATTTCCTCTGTAGAATTAATCCATACACAACACCAATGGATTTGACTTCAAATATGAATTTTATTGTATTAATTGTTCCGCACGACGGGCGGGTATAAAAAAGTTTTTCCATTGTTTAGTTCATTTTTTCAAATGATTCATTAAAAAAAGGTATTTTTTTTAATAAAAATGCTCCGCGGGCAGCTACTATAGACAATAGAACGTTCAATTTCCTCTGTAGAATTAATCCATACACAACACCAATGGATTTGACTTCAAATATGAGTTTTATTGTATTAATTGTTCCGCACGACGGGCGGGTATAAAAAAAGTCTTTCCATTTTTTAGTTCATTTTTCCAAATGATTTATTTAAAAAAAGGTATTTTTTTTAATAAAAATGCTCCGCGGGCAGCAACTATAGACAATAGAACGTTCAATTTACCCTGTAGAATTGATTCATACACAAAACCAATGGATTTGACTTCAAGATCCAGAACGGATCGTGTTCGAGTTCTGAATTATTCAGCACGACAGGCGGATGTCAAATTACTAAGGCGGACTGAGGGGAAATATTTTGTCGAAATAAAAATAATTGAGCTTGAAATTTTCAATTGATTAATATTTTTATGAGTGTACCCTATTTCATTTTTAATTTTCCATATTTGTTTATGAATTAAATATGAATTTCATGTTATTAATTTCTCCGCACAACGGGCGGGTTTTAATGCCAGTATCTATATATATAAAAGAGAACCTCTGTGTGTCTGTGTGTGTGTGTCTGTGTGTTCCACCATCCTTTGTCCATTTTCTATCAGCTAATACTTGGCCACCACTTGGCGTACCTGCTAACAATATATACCATCACGTTGGAAATTTTCTTGTCTACACTTTAGATTAAATATAAATTTCAAAAATGAAACCAAAAAAAGTTATAGCGGTGAAAAGACAAAATGAACCCTGAAAAATGCGAAAATTTTGGTCAATTTTCTGAAGACTACACTTCCTAAACCAGCCATAGTACAACTATACAATTTATACCACTGTGTAGAACATTTCCAGTTCTACTCAACGAACCATAATTTATACCCAAAAATTGAATAAAAAACATGTAAAATGGAAAAAAATTATATCTACATTCAAAATTATATTTAAACTTCACGCTTCCGATTTTCTATACTTTTTTCTCTATTTCTCAAAAACAAATTATCACACATCTAAATAAAGAATACAATCATGCTGGGAATTTTGTTTTCTACAACACGGTATAATTTTTAATTTTCCAAATTGTATTAAAAAAAGGTTACGGCGGTGTGAAATGTAAATGACAAAGTCAAAAAGGCAAAATTAGCACGCAAAAACGTGAATATTTTGGTCAATATTCCGCTATCTATTCCTCATAAACCAGCAATGGTACAGCTATAAAAATTATACTATTGTGTAGATAATTTTGTGTTCTACAAGCAAAATTATAATTTGTACCCACAAATGATACAAAAAACGTGTAAAATTGGCAAAATTCTCAAATACATCCAAAATTACACTTGAACACAGGGTGACTAAAATTAATTCATTTTTCTACCTATTTCTCTGGAACTATTTGTTATACATAAAAAAAATTATACATTCGTGCTATAAATCTTGTCTTCTACAATACGGTATAATTTGTAATTTTCCAACGTATATCTGAAGGAAGTTACGGCGGTGTAAAGTCAAAAGAACATATTGCCAATTTGATAGCTATTATGCGCACTTGCGATTACACAGGAATATACTACTGTGTAGATAATTTTGTGTTCTACAAGATACGCTATAATTTATACCCACAAATGATACAAAACACGTGTAAAATTGGCAAAATTCTCAAATACATCCAAAATTACACTTGAACACCGGGCGACTAAAAATAATTTATTTTTCTACTATTTCTCAGTAACTATTTGTTACACATAAACATAAATTATACCATCGTGCTAGAAATCTTGTTTTCTACAATACGGTATAGTTTGTAATTTTCCAAAGTGTATCTGAAGGAAGTAAGAGCGGTGTAAAGTCAAAAGCACATATTTCCAATTTGACAGCGACTATGCGTACTTGCGATTACACAGGAATATACACCGATTAAATTTCACTGAAGCCCAATCACAATTCAGAATGCATCATATTAGCTCCAAGCATAGATGGTGTGGTTTTATTGGGTACAGTTTAATTAATGCTACACTATACTGAATAGAAAGGTTTTATTGTCCCCAATACTTACACATGATTTGTTCCGCCCGACGGGCGGGTAAAATACTACTGGGAACAAAGTTAACTACTGAATTTTACTGTGTAATTTGATCGTATAGTTTTTAATTGAATAATTTACTTTTTTCTTTTTAAATTTGTACTCGTTTTCTTTTATGAATTCAATATTTATTTTACTTTATTAATTGTTCTGCAAAACGGGCGGGTTTCCATGCTAGATGATGCTCATTTATAAATATATTTTGTAAACATTATGATAAAAAGTTAAGTAAATTTTCATTATTTCGTATCTGAATTTTGAATTATTCCGCACGACGGGCGGTTTTAAATATGAGGCGGGTTGAGGATAATATTTTGTGAAAATAATATAAAAACATATAAATTTGTTTTTTTATGGGTTTAATCTTTTTTTTTAATTCATATTCCTTTTCTCTTATGAATTGAATACAAGTTTAATAGTATGAACGATTGCGCACGACGGGCGGGTTTACATGCTATAACTTTCATGTTTGTTACGTCTTTGTGTTCTGAATTATTCCGCATGACGGGCAGGTTCAAATATGAGGCGGATTGAGGGATAATATTTTGTCAAAGTAAAAACATAAATATTCACATTTAGAGTTTTTATTGGTGAACGTATTAACAGGTTGAAATTTTTGCGGATCGTATTCGAGCTCTGAATTATTTCGTACGACGGGCGGGTTTCAATATGAGGCGGGTTGAGGATCATATTTTGTCAAAATAAGCATAAAAAATGAAATTTAGATTTTTCATTTGATTAGGATTTACATGGATTTAATATAATATTTTTTATTAGAATTTTTTTATTAATGTAATATGAGTTTTATTTCATGAATTGCTCCGCACAACGGGCGGGTTTTAATGCTAGTATATATATATATAAAAGGAATTCTCTGTCTGTTTGTGTGTGTAAGTATGCTTAAATATGAGGTGACATAATTGTGCGGGCTCACTGGTATATATCAGGGGCTTCAAACGTAAACTAAGCGATGAATCATGTTTACGAAATAAAAATGTCCCGCGGGCATTAAATAAAGACAATAAAACGTTCAATTTCACCGTGTAAAACGAGTTTATATACTTAACTAAATGATTTAACTTCAAGGTCCAGAACGGATCGTATTTGAGCTCTGAATTATTCCGTACGACGGGCGGATTTCAATATGAGGCGGGTTGAGGGATCATATTTTGTCAAAATAAACATAAAAAATGAAATTTAGAATTTTCATTTGATTAGGATTTATGTGGATTTAATATAATATTTTTTAATTTGATTTTTTTATTAATATAATATGAATTTTATTTCATGAATTTCTCCGCACAACGGGCGGGTTTTAATGCTAGTCTATATATATTAAAGAGATCCTCTGTGTGTCTGTGTGTGTGTGTGTGTGTGTGTGTGTGTCTGTGTGTCCCACCCCTGTTGGTCCATTTTCTATCAGCTATTACTCAACCACCACTAAACATACTCGCTAAAAATTTGTACCATCACGTTGGAAATTTTCTTGTCTACACTTAACACTAAATTTTTAATTTAAAAAAAAATACCAAAAAAGTTATAGCGGTGAAAAGACAAAATGAACCCTGAAAAATGCGAACATTTTTGTCAATTTTCTGAAGACTACTCCTCCTAAACCAGCAATGGTACAACTATACAAATTATATCACTGTGTAATAAATTTTCTATTCTACTCAACAAATTATAATTTATTTCCGAAAATTAAATATAAAACATGTAAAATGGAAAAAAATTCAATCTACATTCAAAATTTTATTTAAACTCCACGCGTCCGATTTTCTATATTTTTTTCTCTATTTCTCAAAAAATAATTACCACAAATCTAAATAAATAATACCATCATGCTGGGAATTTTGGTTGCTACAACACGCTATGTTTTTTAATTTTCCAAATTGTATTAAAAAAAGTTACGGCGGTGTGAAATGTAAATGACAAAGTCAAAAAGGCGAAATTAGCACACAAAAACGTGAATATTTTGGTAAATATTCCGCTATCTATTCCTCATAAACCAGCAATAGTACAGCTATAAAAATTATACTATTGTGTAGGTAATTTTGTGTTCTACAAGAAAAATTATAATTTGTACCCACAAATGATACAAAAAACGTGTAAAATTGGCAAAATTCTCAAATACATCCAAAATTACACTTGAACACAGGGTGACTAAAATTATTTCATTTTTCTACCTATTTCTCTGGAACTATTTGTTATACATAAAAAATTATACAATCGTGCTCGAAATCTTGTTTTCTACAATACGGTATAATTTGTAATTTTCCAACGTATATCTGAAGGAAGTTACGGCGGTGTAAAGTCAAAAGAACATATTGCCAATTTGACAGCTATTATGCGCACTTGCGAGTACACAGGGATATACTACTGTGTAGATAATTTTGTGTTCTACAAGATACGCTATAATTTATACCCACAAATGATACAAAACATGTGTAAAATTGGCAAAATTCTCAAATACATCCAAAATTACACTTGAACACCGGGCGACTAAAAATAATTCATTTTTCTACTATTTCTCAGTAACTATTTGTTACACATAAACACAAATTATACCATCGTGCTAGAAATCTTGTTTTCTACAATACGGTATAGCTTGTAATTTTCCAAAGTGTATCTGAAGGAAGTAAGAGCGGTGTAAAGGGCGTAGGGGCGGGTTTCAATATGAGGCGGGTTAAAGGAAAATATGTTGTCAAAATAAAAATAAAAATAATTAAGTATAGACTTTTCAATTGAGTAAGATTTTAATGAGTATATCTTTTTTTTTCTTTAATTTGCAATATGTTTATGAATAAAATATGAATTTCGTTTTATGAATTGCTCCGCACAACTGGCGGGTTTCAATGCTAGACGGTGATGTTAAGTTATTAAAATATTTTGGAAACATTATGATGAAGAAGTGTAGTCATTTTTCATTGTTTCGTGTCTGAGTTCTGAATTATTCAGCACGACGGGCATGTATAAATATGAGGCGGTTTAGGCAAACTATTTTGTGAAAATATATATGAAAATATAGAAATTTAGACTTTTTTTGGGTTTACTCCACTGTTTTTCAATTCATATTCCTTTTCTCTTATGAATTGAATACAAATCTAATAGTATGAAGTGTTTTGCTCGACGGGCGGGTTTACTTGCTAGAATTTTCATTGTTTGTTACGTGTTTGTGTTCTGAATTATTCCGCACAATGGTGGGTTTATATATGAGGCGGGTTGAGGGAAAATATTATGTGAAAATAAAAATAAAATATTCACACTTGGACTTTCCTATTGAGTAAGACACTTATGAGTTTTAATTTTCTTTTTTAATTTGGAATATTTATAATGAATATGAATTTTTATGAATATTAATTCCATTTTATGAATTCCTCCGCACAGCGGGCGGGTTTTAATGCTAGTGTATTTATATAGTAATTTTGATAAGCTGTTAATGTTCTGTTCTTTTAACTTTGTCAGATGCCCAATAAACCATTATTCATTCTTCACTCTGATTGACAATGTCTGCCTGTGTTTGTGTACGTGTGTGTGTCTATATTTGCTTATATGGAATCCATGCATATACATTTGTGTGTGTTTTGTATATTTATGTGTGGATGTCAACATATTTGTGCGTATGTGAATGTGCTTGTCTGTGTGCGTTTGGGCTTGTCTGGGTGCGTGTCTGTACGTCTGTGCTTGTGTCTGTACGTGTGTGTGTATCCGTGGCAGATCCCTTGCGCACACGTCTTCTATCGCTGACTGAACGCCGCATGTTGCAGCAGGCAGCCGCCAGTCGACAGCAGTGTTGCCGCCATGCCCTGGCGCTCACCGATCGTTGCCAGCTGCTGCTGCGTCAGCTAACAAACGCTGCAGGACGCCAACTGACGGATGCTGCCGGACGTCCATTGACGAATACTGCCGGACGAGAGTTCAGCGCCGGCGCACTACAACAGGCGCAAAAGCAACTGGCGGCGCTTAGTCGTGTACGAGCCGTGGAGTTTGAGACCGAGCGAGATATCGATGCCATTGAGGTGATGGACCAACTATAGTAGCAACCGCTTCAAATACACACACACATATATATATATATATATATATATATATATATATATGGATACATAGACACAAACACACACCCACACACACACACTCACATACACGCATGCATACGGACACAGCAGCACACGGATAAATACACACACACGCTACGTACTCAGAGATACACGGACAGACGCAAAAATAGCCGAATTCACAGAAACGCATACACACACGCACACAAACAGATGAATTCACGGACCCATCGTGAGACATCGTGAGACGAGCGCACTCAAGTGCACACAGAGAGACGTATGTCACGATATGCACAGACACACGCATACAAACACACGGACATATGCATACTCTTAGAATAACGGGAAATTGGTATAATAACGTTGCAGCAGAATAAAAAAGTTTGGTGTACTACAAATATGTAGACGTACAGGCACTCTGCTGAATCGAGCCGGATATTTTGCGCCAGAAATAGCAGCACAACCCTGTTTTAGTTGTATTTTGTAAGTAACAAGCCGCAGTAAGAGTAAACGAGATGTATATAGCCAGAGCCGTTGCGTGGACTTATGAGTCCCCCCGAAGGCAGCACTTGGGGCTCCCATTACAAATAAACCATCAAAAAATGAATTTATTTATTATACATAATCACATAATATAAGCTCAGGTGAAAACATCTGAGCAAAAAGGTAAAGGCTATACATAATATGATAAATTTATTGTCATACGTACAGCAACGGGGCCCCACAACACTCCCCCCCCCCCGGCCGGGGGGTACGGGTGGCGGTTGCTACGGCTCTGTATATAGCAATGAAAACAATACACTAGTAATGCAAAATCGCTCACATACACTTCCAAACGCAACACTCGCTCAGCACGCTCACACTTTCATACCACCAACACGTTACACGCTCTGAAACCGATTCACCCAACATACCACGCAAAACCACCGCACGGTCAACATGAACAGTGCGTCCACACCTCTAGGCAAACACGCAAACACACACACACACACACACACACTAGCACATACGCACGTACAAGCAGGTAAAAGCAGGACAGCACAACGCATACACACACACTAGCGCACTAGCATATACAGACACACGCGCACGCTCACACTAGCGCGCACACACACACACACGCACAAACACAGACACACACACATCAGCGCGTTAAAATCCTATCCACAGCATACATGTATACAGAGCTACCTATCACTCACATCTCCCCAGGCAGCATAATCTCCCTCGGATCAGTATCTTCTAGGTGGCACCAACGTTGACTGATCTCGTCACCTCCTCGGCGAAATATCCGCGACTCCCAAGCTGTACGTATCGTTGTCGCTAAACGTCGGGCTGCCTTCTTCAGCTGACGCATACGTCTCGACAGGTACTTCCACATCATGCATGTTGGCTGGCGTAGGCAGCACACTGCTATCCTGTATTGGCCCTTTAGATGGGATATTTTCGCAGTCTTTTGCATGTCGCACATGCGATACATGACGCCGCACACCGTAATCAAGAGTAACACTCTATCGATCCGCAGATAGCACCTGATACGGTCCCGTCCATTCAGATGTACATCGATTGTGACGAGGTCGCAGATACACCATGTCGCCCTCTTTGTATGGAATTTCGGTGTCATCTTCCTCGGTAGTTGTCCATCCTGTCGTGAAACGTGAGTTACATGGCTGGCGGGAATAAGACAGACCAGGCAGAGCCGGTATCATTCCGAAAACACTAACAAATGGTATTTATTCCGTAGCCTTACTAGTCGTTGCATTGTACCAGAACACTGCCAACCCTACACTGCACATGGACTTGCACACCATCCGCTCTATGGTGCGATCAACTCGTTCACATACACCATTGCCCTGGTGGCGGTACGCACAACATAAATTCAGAATGACACACCAATCCTTCAGAAACTCAGAGACCAATTTCCTTCGAAACACTGCTGCATTATCACACATAATACATTGGGGTGGTCCAAATTCACCAAAAACACCCCCCAAGGCTGCTCTTACAAAAGAAGCACATTCAGATCTAAATAGTTTCCAAATGGGTGAATATAGAGCAGCAATCAATAACGGTGAGATATGCCGCGGCGTCAAGGTAGGTAATATCGGCCAGATGCTGACACACTGCATTCACTTCAAATGAACCATGCGGGTACCGATCACGAGGAGACGGGTCAGTTCTGCGACATGTTTCGCAGTTTTCTACGACCCTGTTCACTGCAACACGTCCCACATTAGGCAGTACATTGCGAACAAGCTCTCTAGTAAGATCTACACCGATATGACCAATACGCGCGTGAATCGACTCGATCACTTGCTCGTCGCCTTCAGAATGTCCACTGAAACATATGTAATTTGTATGCTTCTGAGCGACAAATTTAGGTAGACGGGTCATGCAATTCGCAATATTTTTTTAGAATTCACAAAAATAACACTCAAATTCAAGGAATATTTACTGATCATTTCTCGAACGATATCAAGTCGGCGCATGATTAGCATGACTGACAAGCCGTGCGATTTGACGCGGTGTGTATTCTTGGCAACACTGCTAGTCCACCCAAACACAACCCGTGAATCAGTTTTTAGCTCGATACACCTGTAGTTCTATTTGAGGCAGATGTTCAAACCCTTTATCGCGTCACTCAACTCAGAAATGTTGATGTGAGAACTAGCATTCAATTTCCGGAGGAAAAAACCGTCCTCTATCACCCTATCATTCACCGACCACACCCACCACACCCAACTACCACACCCACCGCAAGATTGCTCGCATCCGTCCACACTACAAGAGTAACGCACGTGACTGACCACATGCCCGACACAGGATCATCAACCTCCAGCTAATCAGCGGTTTTCCTCCTAAGTTGTGCAGCTTCAGCACCAACTTCTTGATCCCGAGATCTGCGCCCACACTCGACGTCTTGCGAAACACGTCAATTAATCCAAGCACAGACCACCCGGAGCCAACCTGCACAGGGGTAGTACCCGAGCCACTTTCCACATAGCGAGAAAACTTCGCGTTTTGTCAATGTACTTGGCACTGTGGGTAATGATCCCTCTCAACACCAACGAAAACCACGCGGTGTTTGTTCTACATTGAGACCAAACACATTGTCGTCGCCCAAGAGTTGGGGCTTTTTGGTGACAAGGCCAAATTTTCTCAAATGAGTTTTTACTTCTGATGGGTGAATTTGTCTGGTATCTACGATAACGTCATCAATATACGAGTCAGCGGCGTCTTGTATCTGTGGTGACTCCTCAAATACTCGCTTCATGATAGATTACATCACTTTTGGACCGATGCTCAGGCCGAAACCAAGACGCTTCATTACATATTTTTGTCCGCCGTACTCAATCACCTGGAATCGGTACAATTCCTTTGCGATGAACAATTGTAAATATGCCTTTTCAAGTCCAGTATGACAACTTGCTCTCATATGTGACGCCACACGGGCAACTGCTCATCGCAGACCGCTTCGTCCAATCCAGGATAACTGTTTATATTATAATTCGGTTGTCGGTAGTCAAGAACAGGCCGCACTTTACCTTTTTTGTCTTGCCTCACGTCCATCAAAGGAATTTTTGCACCAACAGGACCATGCTACGATACATTGCAGGGCATCCAATTTTTTCATCTATCCAAGTTTGCAATTCGGCACAAAATAGTTTTTGTTTATCCTTCTTCACAGCATAATTATGACCATAAATTCGTCGAGAAGAAACATTGTTTTTCCATACCCATCGCACTGCTCTGAAACCGATTCACACTACATACCACGCAAGACCACCACACGGTCAACATGAACAGTGCATTGATCTAGTACAATATTGCCCTACGAACATATTAGCCACAAGCGCCCGCATACTCCCTTACTCTACAATAGGGCAATATGTTCACCTCGGTCAGTGTAGTGTCAAAGGCGTACCAAGTGCGGTGAGTGCGACTGCGGCTTGTGGCCAATATGTTCACTTCTCACCATAGCGTAATTTTGGTGGTTTTCAACACAACACACGAGTTTGTATACAACAGATGACTAGCACCTAACGCACTCTGTGTGGTTTTTGGCAAGGTTCAGTAAGCTGACCTAACCAAACTTGACCTAACCTGACCAGCCTAACCTAACCTAATCAATAACCACACAGTACGTTAGGTGCTAGCTATCTGTTGTATACAAATTCGTGCGTTATGTTGAAAACCACTGAAATTTCGCTATGGTGAAAAGTTAACATATTGGCCACAAGCCGCAGTCGCATTCGCCGCTATTGGTACGCCTTTGACACTACACTCGTCGAGGTGGACATAATGCCATATTGCAGAGTATAAGAGTATACAAGCGTTTGTGGCTAATATGTTCATAGGGCAAAATTGTAGTACTCCCCAGTGCATCCACAACTCTAGACAAACACGCAAAAACACACACACGCAAACTAGCACATACGCACGCACAAGCAGGCAAACGCAGAACAGCACAACGCATACACACATACAGGCACACGCGCTCACTCATACTAGCGCACATACAGGCACACTAGCGCACATACAGACACACGCGCACACTCACACTAGCGTGCACACACACAAACACAGACACACACACACACACATCAGCCCGTTAGAATACATCCACAGCATACATGTATACAGAGCTGCCTATCACTCACATATCTCAACCGGTCCATGCCGCAGTAGTCCGGGATAACATGAATGTCTAGAAAAAGCTAGGTGACTCTTGATGGTTGGCAGCTGTACAACCAGAGCAAATAAAATAATTTCTCATCAGCGCCAACAGCAGAATTCTAGCATTGAAAGAATTTTTTAAGATGTCAATGCTTATATAATATCCATAAGATCAGTCGTGTGCGCGCAGCCGCAGAGTGAACACCTGTTTTCTTGTGCTGGCCGTGACAGCGGTTCTGTCTGCTATTCATCAGTGAGAGCTAGACAGCCCACCGTGGAAAACGTTTGCGTCGACATGGGCGTAAGTTCTCCCCCCTATTGACACATACGACGGACTTGAGGCCCGCCAGCCGGAGCCGTGAGGCCCTACGGGCCCCTGCGTTAAAAATTGCAACGTTCAACTCGAGAACTCTGAAGAAAGAATGTCGCCTACTCGAATTGTGCGAGATGGCAATATACTTAAAAGTTCGTATAATTGCGATACAGGAGTATACGAGTACTATACTCGTATACGTATTCTAGTCAGCGGAACATCAGCATCACTTGAGCGTCATGGGACCCACCGTTTTGCGCTAAACCGTTAAGTCAACGTAAGCTAAATAGTCTCCGGCCACCGGATTATCACATAGCGTCATGGCTGGTAACTTTGGTTAGCAACGACCAATGCCCAGAGGCAAGGCGGTGCTGGCTTCCTATTGTCTCCTCGTACCAGGCAAGCCCTTTCAAAAATCGACTACCCTCACTCGTGTGTGGCCACGGCAATTTTTCAGTTAAAGTCCAGCAAGCTGAGAATTACAAACTGTTATATGCCCACAGCATGCGCGGCGTTGACGAGTGAGACCGATGACTGTGCCAGAGTGTTGTTTACATTTGTGACCAACGGTGCCAGGCGTGACTGTACTAGTATCCTAGGATATTTTAATATTGACATCAAAGTGGATGCTCACAATAGGCACGCTTTTCAACAAGCTACGTCTCTGCACACAGATGCAGTGAGCGATTTTGTCGTCAGTAACGATCTCGTGGCAGCAAATGGAGTGATGCGACAACGTCAATGACACATCCCAACGTTCTTATGGCTCAACGGAAGGGAAGCCATACTGTAATATGTGTTTGTATAACGCCACTGGTGTCGCCTGCTAAAAAAAGTGTCCTGTATTGGCTCCTGCTGCATCCCTTCTGACCACGCGATGCTAGTTTGCGCACTGAGCTTGCGGATATGGACAAAACAACTCAACACAACACACGGCGCCGACGAGTGATCTGCAGTGAGAAACCCATCCACACGTAGGCGGCTTATTGGATCGGGCATCAATATTCACAGACAGGGTGACGGCAGCTACGCCTGTCTCGTCAGCGCTGTGTTATCGGCGGCCGATCAGACCCTCCCATTTCGGACGCAATGGTCCGACGATCCCACTGTGGCATGACCTCAGCATTTGCGCACAAGGAAGGCGCATAATACATGACCTCAAAAGTGGCACACACAAAGGAGTCGACACCCTGCACAACCTTTACGAGGGACAAAGGAGGGAAGTGATTGACGCTGCGCTACAAGAAATGAGGCACCACAGCGAGTCTCGGCGTAGCTCCGCAGTGTGGACCTGCATCGACAAAGTCCACAGGACGCAGACACATATATCCATCTATTGTCAACTCTGATAGTATATCTGAGCGTTTGAGAGAAATTGAAGCGCACTTTAAAAATGCTTTCAACGCCGGAATTTCAAGCATTTATTCACCACTCCTGAACTCATGAGCAAACCTAGAAAGTTGCCATTTCGACGTACCCGTTGAAGTCACGGCAGCTGAAGTCAAGCGCGCATGCTCAACTTCAGCACAAGGGAAATCCGCCGGAAAAGACGGCGTTCCAGTAGATGTGTGAAAAATCCCGCAGCTGTCGCTGCTACTCCTACCACACATTGACGAGGTGGTTGTAAATGTCAATGCCCTGACAGAGTGGCTCACATCTGAGATTTTCCGCATCCCTAAAAAGCAAAGAGCACTGCCCTCAACGACCGGCGTGTCATTGCGCTAATGATTGCTGCCGCCAAGGTGTGCAGCACAGTGCTGTTGCGACGTATTCGCAGATCGTTGGAAGACAAAATATCACCAGTGCAAGCAGGGTATAGCCAGCATCGGAGTGTTTGAGAGCAAATCGTAAAATTGAGATTATTATTGGACACCTGCCGTTCCAGAAATAAGCCTCTGTGCGTCGTGTTCGTTGACTTCCACAAAGTGACAGAGTGAACCGCGGTTCTCTTGACGACATACTGCAACACTATGGGGTAGACAATACGATGGTAAACGCCATCATGAGTCACTACACCGACACGGTAGCGCACATATGTGCTCAGTACAACCCATGCACTAACAGTTTTGAGACGTCATGCGGCGTTCTGCAGGGCGATACGCTTGCGCCATATTTGTATGTGCTGGTGATGGACTGCACCATCAAATACATCGTCAATCAGGAGGAATCCTACACCGTGAAGAAACGACTTTGCCAACGACAACCAGCGGTGAAACTTGGGGCACTTGCCTATGCAGACGATCTGGCGTTGCTGTCTGACACCACGACAGATGCACAAACTCAACTGAGCCGGCTAGAGCCAGTTGCAGCATCGGTCGACCTAAGACTCAACGCTTGCAAGTGCCCAGTTTTGGCGATCGGAACCACAGGAGCGCCAATATTACAACTTAGTGCGGCCATCCCTTGCTAGAATGGGAGGACTTCACATATCTCAGCAGCCAGGCTCGTGACAGCAGAGCTTCGTACAGGCGCAGACGAGCCTTATCCTAGACGGCTACCAGGAGACTTCACAAGTTCTGGACGTCAACAGCAGCACTCACTGAGGAAGTGAAGCTGATCCAGACTTGCGTTAAGCCCATCCTCTTTTATGCTGGCGGAACTTGGGTCCTGCACTCTATTCTAGAACAGGAGGATAATGAAGGTCACCGCGCTCTTCTGCGATACTGCTGCGAGTTGGGGTATTCAAAATTAGTCTCGAACAACGCCCTCTACACCTCAACGTCTAGCCAGCCTACGCACACCATCCTGTGCCATCAACGGTTAACACTGCTGAGGCATACACAGAAGCATGTGGACAAGCCCCTGGCCCTAGCATGTGCGGCCAACAACTGAACGACAGAGCCAGTGAGACTGGGATGCGTTAAGAGACGCACGTTCCTGTATTAGTTGGAGGAAGATTGCCAGTCCTTTGGCAAGTCTTTCGAAGACAGCAGCAAACGGGGTAACGAAGAGTGGAGAAGTCCACTGAAAAAAGTTCAATAGTGCAATACCAAATTGTAGAAAAGAAAAAAACTAAAATGTATTAGAGACAGGCACGCGTGGGCATCACTGCCCCACAATATCTCACACACACACACACACACACTCTCTCTCTCTCTCACTGCACAAGATCACACCACACAAATATGAATTTTAACGTCATATCTAAGCATTTAAATATTACATTGGTATACAAATTAATGTTATTATTGATAAATGCTTAGCCTGCAATAAGTGTCTGTGTTTGTGTGTATGTGTGCATGTTGAATGTTGCAATTACGTATTTATATCTCTATTCTCGATGTGAAACATACGTGAATCATCATCATAAGATCCATATACGATATAAGACGAGGATAATATTTTAAAATACTTCTAAATACAAATAGCAAAACTTACACGCCAGAAAATTTGCCGACTGTGTATGTGTACACACATACACACACACACACACACACACACACACACACACACACACACACACACACGGACACACCAAGACCATTAAGACACACCAAGCCGCGTCACACGGATCACGTGACTATGATGTTACATGCACAATTACACATCCGCAGAACAACAACAACAACAAAAACATGTATTTGTTATAGCGCACCGAAGGGCTCGGGCGCGACACGATTATAACAGTTGGGAACACGGAATACAAATAACAGGACAGATGCAAAAGAAGTAAACTACAAATATGCAATAAATGACAATAAGTATAGAGACAAAATATGGGCAAAACATACAAAGCAGACGGACATGACGGACAAGACAACACGACTGAAACATAATGACAACACAACACAACATACACAACTCGGGAGAATATAGTCATAGCGTAGATAAAGTAAGCATGCAAATGAGAGAAGGAATACGAGTAAGAACAGGCTAGAGTAACATGTTATAGTCATGCAAAAGGTGTGAGAGTGTGGGAGACTGGGTCAAAAGAGAGGTCAAAAAAGGGTTTGGAGAGCTTAGAGCGGAAAGAATTGTAGGAAAGAGAAGAAGTAATGTGAATTGGGATGGAATTGTAAAGGCGAGGGGCGGAATAAAGAATGATTTGGAGGACCAAGGAGATTCATTTACAGCACGAGGGCATACAAGGGGAAGAGGAATTCGGGAAGGAGTGAGGCAAGGAGTGAGGAGAAGGAGGAGATAGGATGGCTGATGAGGATCGTGGAGAAGCTTATATATCAGACAGCACAGGCGAAAGTGAATACGTGGAATAATAGGGAGCCAGCGAAATTGAAAAAGAAATTGAGAAGTGTGACGACAAGGAACAGGATGAAGGACAAAACGACAAGATTGATTAATTACGCGTTGTAGGATTTTAAGAGAACGACGAGGAGCATGGTTGTACAAAGAATTACAATAGTCAAGTCTAGAGAATACATGAGAGTGAATAAGTTTGATTGCGGAAGTTTGATTGAGAACACACCTGTTGCGGGTTTCGCGACTGTGACGTCAAATTCACAGAAGTACAACAATGCGCACGATATACATGATAACTAGAATATCTAATTGGATATATACGGAAATATCTAATTGGATATTTATATGGAAATATCTAATTGGATATATATATATATATATATGGAAATGTCTAATTGGATATTTATATGGAAATATCTAATTGGATATTTATATGGAAATATCTAATTGGATATTTATATGGAAATATCTAATTGTATATTTATATGGAAATATCTAATTGGATACTTATTTGATATTATAGTCATACGCAAATACGAAACATACGCAAATAGCAAAATTTACACGCCAGTAAATAGTTATACGCAAATACGAAACAATTATTTGCAAATAGGAAACATCACAAGATTTACAATTTTCCATAATTCCTTCTTATTCCTATATTTATATCATTTTCGCTGCATGACTCGGACAGAGCGCGTTGGTTGTCGCCACGCAGTACAACGGCAGTGTCGATACCGATGCTCTGGACCTGCTCGAAACGCTGGCGACGAACTGGCGACGTGTTGTCGTCGCCGCCGACGATGTGCAGCACCATCTAGCGGCGGTTGAGCCGAAGCTGAGGGGCCGGCTGTTGCTGAATTTGGCCGAGTTTGAGCGGCAGCTGCGCGAATTCAGCGCTGATTATCAGCGCCTGGGTCCCATACAGCCCGATCTGGAGCCACGGGTCGCCTCCAACCGCATGTTTGCTTTCCAGGTTGCACACTGAATAATATATTTGGGCAGGCTTACCCGACCGAAATGAATTTGACAGGTTCGCCTGATTAGGCTAACGGAGAATGTTTGCCTTTTCGACGATGCTGGTCTTTCTGCTGGTTTTCAAAACATGTTTGTTTAGCAGGTTCCAACTTGTATATTTTCCAAGTTCTCATATAAGTTTACCTCTTCCAATTCCAACTTCATCAGTGGTCCGAAACCTTTTATCTGTTATCCTCGTAATAACCATACCTAATAATAATCCAACACTTTATTTTTCCCAGCAGCGCTGAGAACTGGAATACATTCAATTGTTCCGCCAAATTGAATTATAATTAGTCACTAGAAAAATAGACGAATTCGGATGGATAAAGACACATATTTTTCCTATCCAATCTTTAATTTCCCACTTGGTATCTGTTCTATTCCTCACCAGTGGAGAAGTCCCCACAGGTTACGGACCACTAAACTTGTTTGTCCACCAGTCTGCTTCGGATGGTCATCCATTGCTAAGTCAACTTTTAATGTGGTCTTATTCCGGCAGAATCGTTTTGATGGACTGTGGAGGTTGTACCAGACACACTCCTCGTCGTGTGCACTGCTCGGAATGCCCATGCCCGATTATCATGAGCTAATCGGCGTCAAAAAGGAGCTTAATTTGATGCAGAAGCTCTACAAGTATGTTTACACACACACGTGTGTGCGTGCGTCTGTGTATACAAGATATACAATCCCAAATTTCCACAAAACGTATTATGCAAAAATGTTACAATGTTGCCCACAAAATATTAGCTATATACATGTTAATAAATCTATTCTGAACAGGGAATTATAGAACCCTTTGTATTTCCGCTATCAGACGTTTTAAGACAGCAGAGGAAAATACCCCAACAAAATATTTAGCAGCAAATTGTAAGCGAAGCTTAACAAGTAATGGGCTTGCTTACTTGCCAAGAGTATTATGTTTCAACCGTCGTACTGCCTGGTTTTTCCAACTCGCTGAAAGTTGCCTGATAAGTCAGCGACAGAAAACACTTGGCAGCCGAGCAACAAATGGTAGTCTTGGGCGAGCAGGCGGGGCTGAAGCGAGGTGATAAATCCACTTGGTGACGTGTGTCCACTTGGACAGTTTCATTAGACGACGACGCGGTCGAATTCAATTTGTGTGAGCGCAATTTTGCTTCAGCCCAACAGGCCGAAGAATATGAATTGGGTCGTAAACAATGTTGATTTGACTTTTCGCACGAATAAACAAGGCCCACGAGATGGTGTGTGTACGCTGCTCTGAGCTCCACGGCCTGCACACAAACACGTAAAAAACTAACATGTACACTGTACAAAAACACCAATACAGACATAACGTCGACAAACGTAGAAGTGGACATCCGTAAATATTTTTTTTTTAAGTCTACCACTAAAAATTGTCCCGAGAATACTGTAATACATTTGTCTCGTTTTGAACGAGTTGAATACAAGTTTTTCAATTAATCCAAAATCCAAGTTTTTCAATTGACCAAAATTTCACCGCAAGAGTCATTATTGCTAGACCTAAAATTTCAACTTAATATGAACATATGTCATATTGTTCTTGCTTCACCTTTGTGTTTTTCCTAACACCAGTTATCAATTTAAAGGTTCAATGTTAAAGGCTTAAGTGACAGCTGCTGCACGGGAATAAGTCCAACAATGTTCTTAAGCGTTTGTTAAACTGTGTACTCCGCCGGTGTACTCCAATACGAATATTCTCGAGGCGTGGTATTTGAAGGTGCTTGTGCGAATTTGAAATTACACCTATGGTATTTACACTATGGTATATATATGGTATATGGTCAAATTTCGCTACTATGCTACCCGTCGGAACCGAGCAAAAGTGGCATAGTAGCGAGAGTGGCGTAGACGCGAAGGTTTGTAAAAACGGCCGAATTGTCTCAATGAAAACATCTTTATTATAAAACAGCTTCATATTTAAAATTTATTAATCAGTTTTATCCCGAAACTCTCATAAACTGTCGGCTGTCGCATCTTTTTTGGCAGATTTAGAGCATCTCGTTGTCTAAACTATCGCAAGCAAGCATCACAACGGGTTTTCCGCTTCTTTAATGCGTGAACTTCCTGATGAACTCTGTTGGTCCATGCGCATTGGGGTTTTTGGAACGAAATTATTCCCTCCTCGATATGTAAGATTCTTCCTCGTATATTTTCGACTTCGCATTCCACCGGTTCCTCTTGATTAAGCGCTTCTTCTTAAACCTCTTCCAGTATATGAAACCTGATAGTCGCAAGGAGATCGCTGGCTTCAAGAAAGTCAGAAAGCTTGCTTTCCTCGTTCCCATGGAGATTTTCTCCGGAATGCAGAGCTTCCCAGATCTCGATCAGTTCAAAGTCATCCAGTTCAAGCTGTATCTCTTCTTCGACAAGCTTGACCTTCGCAAAACAGTTCCTTATCGTTGACAAAAGTGGCATAGTAGCAAGATTTGACTACATATACATATATATATATATATATATATATATATATATATATATATATATATATATATATATATATAAATATACTAGCATTTAAACCCGCCCGTTGTGCGGAACAATTCATAAAATTAAATTCCTATTTAATTAGTAAAAATATTTCAGATTAAAAAAATTTATAGTAAATCCAAAGAACTCCTAATCAATTGAAAAGTCTAAATTTCATTATTTTTTATTGTTATTTTGACAAAATATTATCCCTCAACCCGCCTCATATTTAAACCTGCCGTCGTGCTGAATAATTCAGAACTCGAACACGATCCGTTCTGGGGCTTGAAGTCAAATCTGTTAGTTTTGTATATGAATTCATTCTATACGGTGAAATTGAACGTTCTATTGTCTATAGTTGCTGCCCGCGGGACATTTTTTATCTCATAAACATGATCCATCGCTTAGTTTACGTTTGAAGCCCCTGATCTATACCATTGAACCCGCGCAATTATGTCACCTCATATTCAAGCATACACGCACACAGACAGACAGATAATTTCTTTTATTTTTATATATATATATATATATATATATATATATATATAGATTTGAGCCCGCGCGTCGTGCGTAACAATTCATAAAGTTAAATTCATATTCAATCCATAAAATTTGCTGAATACAAATAAATAAGCAAGAAATTTAACCTGCATATACGTTCACCAATATAAAACTCAAAATGTGAATATATTAAATTTAAATTTTACAAAATATTATCCCTCAATTCGCTTCATATTTGAATCTGCCCGTCGTGCGGAAGTATTCAGAACACACCGAACAAACAATTGAAATTCTAGCATAAAAACCGGCCCGTCATGCGGAATAATTCATACCATTAAATTTTTATTCAATTTATAAGAGAAAACAAATATGAATTAATAAAAAAGGGTAAACCCATAAAAAATCTAAATTTATATATTTTTACATTATTTTGACAAAATAGTTTGCCTAAACCGCCTCATATTTATACCTGCCCGTCATGCTGAATAATTCAGAACTCAGACACAAAACAATGAAAAATGACTAAATTATTTATCACAATGTTTTCAAAATATATTTATAACTTAACAATTATGACTTAATAATAACTTAATAACTTAACTTAACTTAACTTGACTTAACTTAATAATTTATGAGTCAACTTACATCTAGCATTAAAACCCGCCCGTTGTGCAGAACAATAAATAAAGTATAATAAATATTGAATTAATAAAAAACGATTAAGAAATTAAAAATAAAAAGTAAACCCATTAAAAGTCTTAACCAATAGAAAAGACTAAATGTGAATGTTTTTATTTTAGATGTGGCAAAATATTTTCCCTCGAACTGCCTCGTATTTAAACCCGCCCGTCGTGCTGAACTATAAATATAATATAATGAATCAAAAAGCAAAAAGCTTATCCAATAGAAAAATATAAATTTGTAAATTCATGTATTAATTATTGACGCAGTTTTTTTCTTCAACACTGCTCAAATTCACACCCGTCCTTCGTGTGTAGTAATTCAGAAGTGTAACACTATCCAAACAATGAAACCTTCTGTCATTTCTATAATTCCAGATTTATGCGTCCGCTAAAACAGCATATTCATATAGTTGGCATTGCATGATATTACAACCCATATCCTTATGCAACTTAAGCGTATGCAACTTGAAATTAAACCAATTAAATTACACAGTAAAATTCAGTAGTTTACTTTGTTCCCGGTAGCATTTTACCCGCCCGTCGTGCGGAACAATTCATGTGTAAATATTGAGGACAATAAAGACTTTCTATTCAGTATAGTGTAGCATTAATTAAACTGTACGCAATACAACCACACCATCCATGCTTGGAGCTAATTTGATGCATTCTTAATTGTGATTGGACTTCAGTGAAATTTAATCGGTGTATATTCCTGTGTAATCGCAAGTGCGCATAATAGCTGTCAAATTGGCAATATGTCCTTTTGACTTTACACCGCTGTAACTTCCTTCAAATACACTTTGGGAAATAACACATTATACCGCATTGAAGAACACAAGATTTCCAGCACGATGGTATAATTTTTTTTGTGTAAAAAATAGTTACAGAAAAATAGTAGAAAAATGAATTGATTTTAGTCAACCGGTGTTCAAGTGTAATTTTGGATGTATTTGAGAATTTTGCCAATTACACACGTTTTTTTTATCATTTGTGGGTATAAATTATAGCTTTTCTTGTAGAATACAAATTATCTACACAATAGTATAATTTTTATAGCTGTACTATTGCTGGTTCATGAGGAATATATAGCGGAATATTGACCAAAATATTCACGTTTTTTGTGCTAATTTTGCCTTTTTGACTTTGTCATTTACACTTCACACCGCCGTAACTTTTTCTAATACATTTTGGAAAATGAAAAATTATACCGTGTTGTAGAAAACGAAATTCCCAGCATGATGGTATTATTTATTTAGACGTGTGATAATTAGTTTTTGAGAAATAGAGAAAAACGTATAGAAAATCGGACGCGTGGGGTTTAAATTTATTTTTGAATGTAGATTGAATTTTTTTCCATTCAACATGTTTTAAATTAAATTGGGTATAAATTATAGCTTGTTTAAAAGAACAGAAATATTTCTACACATTGGTATAATTTGTATAGTTGTACCATTGCTGGTTTAGGAATAGTAGCCTGCAGAATATTTACCAAAATTTTCGCTTTTTTCAGGGTTCATTTTGTCTTTTCACCGCTATAACTTTTTTGTATTTTACTTTTAAAATTAAAAATTTAGCCTACAGTGTAGACAAGAAAATTTCTAACATGATCGTATAAATTGTTAGCGGGTAGGCCTAGTGGTGGTTGAGGAGTAGCTGATAGAAAATGGACCAAGGAGGGTGGGACAGACAGACACACACACACACACACACACACACAGAAAGATGATCTCTTTTATATATATACTAGCATTAAAACCCGCCCGTTGTGCGGAATGAATTCATAAAATGGAATTAATATTCATAATAATTCATATTCATAAAAATATTCCAAATTAAAAAAGAAAATGAAAACTCATCAGTGTCTTACTCAATAGAAAAGTGCAAGTGTGAATATTTTTATTTTTATTTTGACATAATATTTTCCCTCAACCCGCCTCATATATAAACCAACCCATTGTGCGGAATAATTCAGAACACAAACACGTAACAAACAATGAAAATCCTAGCATGTAAACCCGCCCGTCGTGCGAAACAGTTCATACTATTAAATTTGTATTCAATTCATGAGAGAGAAGGAATATGAATTAAAAAAGAGTTGAGTAAACCCATACAAAAGTCTAAATTTCTATATTTTCATATTTATTTTCACAAAATAGTTTGCCTAAACCGCCTCATATTTATACATGCCCGTCGTGCTGAATAATTCAGAACTCAGACACGAAACAATGAAAAATGACTACACTTTTTCATCATAATGTTTCCAAAATATTTTAATAACTTGATATCACCGTCTAGCATTGAAACCCGCCAGTTGTGCGGAGCAATTCATAAGATGAAATTCATATTCAATTCATAAACATATTGCAAATTTAAAAAGAAAACAGATATACTCATTAAAATCTTACTCAATTGAAAAGTCTAAATTCAATTATATTTTTTGACAACATATTTTCCTTCAGCCCGTCTCATATTTAAACCCGCCCGTCGTGCTGAACAATTTATAAAATAAAATGCATATTCAATCCATAAAAATAAAATGCATATTCAATCCATAAAATAAACTGAATACAAATTAAAAAGCAAAACATTTAACATTTTCCCTCGAACAGCCTCATATTTAAACCCGCCCGTCGTGCGGAACAATTAAGCCCCAACACCAATGGTTCTTTATATATAAACCAACTAATGACAACTAACTAACTAATATTCAAATGGTTCTTTATTATATAATAATGGTTTTTTATTTAATGGTTCTATATGGTACAATAATTCAGTAGTTTACTTTGTTCCCAGTAGCATTTTACCCGCCCGTCGTGCGGAACAATTAAGCCCCTGATCTATACCATTGAACCCGCGCAATTATGTCACCTCATTCAAGCATACACACACAGACAGACAGATAATTTCTTCTTTATGTATATATATACCATTGAACCTGCGCAATTATGTCACCTCATATTCAAGCATACATACACAGACAGACAGATAATTTCTTCTTTATGTATATATATGGCATTAATACCCGCCCGTTGTGCGGAGCAATTCATACAATCAAGCAAATCATGAACCATTTGAAAAAATGAACTAAAAACACTTTTTTTTAAACCCACCCGTCGTGCGGAACAATTCATACAATAAAATTCATATCAAATCCATAAAATATAATGAATACAACTTGAAAAGCAAAAAATGTAAGCTATAAATATCTTGACCAATAGAAAAGTCTAAATGCCCGCGGGACATTTTTATTTCATAAAAATGAGCCATTGCTTCGTTTGCGTTTGAAGCCCCTGGTCATTGAACCAGCGAACCATGAACCAGCGCAATTATGTCACCTCATATTCAAGCATACATACACAGACAGACAGATAATTTCTTCTTTATGTATATATATATAGCATTAAAACCGCATTAAAACCCGCCCGTTGTGCGGAACAATTCATAAAAATATTGCAAATTAAAAATAAATAAGGCAAACTCATGAAGACCTTAATTAATTAAAAAGTCGAAATTTCATTATTTTTAATTTTATTTTGACAACATATTTTCACTCAGCCCGCCTCATATTTAAACCCGCCCGACGTGAGGAATAATTCAGAACTCGAACACCATCCGTTCTGGTTCTTGAAGTCAAATCCATTAGTTTTGTATATGAATTCATTCTATACGGTGAAATTGAACGTTTTATTGCTGCCCGCGGGACATTTTTATTTCATAAAAATGAGCCATCGCTTCGTTTGCGTTTCAAGCCCCTGATCATTGAACCAGCGAACCATGAACCAGCGCAATTATGTCACCTCATATTCAAGCATACATACACAGACAGACAGATAATTTCTTCTTTATGTATATATATAGCATTAAAACCCGCCCGTTGTGCGGAGCAATTCATACAATAAAATTCATATCAAATCCATAAAATATAATGAATACAAATTGAAAACCAAAAAATGTAACCTATAAATATCTTAACCAATAGAAAAGTCTAAATGTGAATATTTTTGTTCTTATTTTGACAAATATTATCCCTCAACCCGCCTGATATATAAATCTGCCCGTCGTGTGGTATAATTCAGAACACAAACACGAAACAAACAATGAAAGATGATGAAATCTTTTCATCAGACTGTTTCCAAACTATATTTATTACTTAACATCATTCCCCAATATCATTTGCTTAAGTACTATTTCACTTTTACCGCTATAATATTTATTGTTAAAATTTATATATTTTCCGCTATCATTAAAACCCAATATAACCTGAGTCAAACCTACCCAACCCAACCCAACCATTCAATCTTGACCGCTCTCAGCCTAGTCTGAGGTGATTTAACTTATTAGTTTGTGATCACAAAATATACTGATGCGATCATAATTTGTAATCAGAAGACTGAGATTATCTACCCCAGGGGTCCCAAACACGCGGCCCACCAATACTTTTCTCTCAACCCGCCAATATAGTATCGGGACCAAACTGTAAGGTAGCTAAATTCACATTTGTTGCATAATGCGATATAATTTTACACCATTATCATATTATCTCATAATTCCCGGTTAATGCTTCCACTAATGCATCATATTCATACAGTTGTTATTTTTTGGATTACATCGATAATGCAGCCCTTGATATTACAGCCGATATTATATTATGCAATCTATATTCTGCTACGTATTATTCCTAATACATATATCATCAGATCGCAAAATATATTTAAAGGTTCACATCATTCTCCAAAATCATTTGCTTAAGAGCTATTCCACTTTTATCGCTAGAATATTTACTGCTAGCAAAATATCATATACCTCGCTATCATTTAAACCCACTCTTTATAGATACATTTAATTCGCCCGTCGTGCGGAACAGTTCATAAAATATAATTAATATTCAATTCATAAAAAAATTAGTGCAAATTGAAAAAGAAAAACAAACCCACAGGAAAGTTATAGCTAATCTAAAAGTCTAAATGTGAAATTTATGTTTCAATTTAGAAAACATGTTTTTCCACAACACTATCAAAACAATGCAACCTTCTGTCATCTCTATAATTCCAGGTTAATGCTTCCGCTAAAACAGCATAAGTTGGCATTACATGATATTGCAACCCATATCCTTATGCAACTTATGCTTATGCAACTTGAAATTAAACCAATTAAATTACACAGTTAAATTCAGTAGTTTACTTTGTTCCCAATAGCATTTTACCCGCCCGTCGTGCGGAACGTTATTGAGGACAATAAAGCCTTTATATTCAGTAGAGTGTAGCATTAATTAAACTGTACGCAATAAAACCACACCATCCATGCTTGGAGATAATATGATGCATTCTTAATTGTGATTGGGCTTCAGTGAAATTTAATCGGTGTATATTCCTGTGTAATCGCAAGTGCGCATAATAGCTGTCAAATTGGCAATATGTCCTTTTGACTTTACACCGCCGTAACTTCCTTCAGATACCCTTTGGAAAATTACAAATTATACCGTATTGTAGAAGAAAAGATTTCTAGAACGATGGTATAATTTATTTTTATGTGTAACAAATAGTTACTGAGAAATAGTAGAAAAATGAATTAATTTTAGTCGCCCGGTGTTCAAGTGTAATTTTGGATGTATTTGAGAATTTTGCCAATTTTACACGTTTTTTGTATCATTTGTGGGTATAAATTATAGCTTATCTTGTAGAACACAAAATTCTCTACACAGTAGTATATTCCTGTGTAATCGCAAGTGCGCATAATAGCTGTCAAATTGGCAATATGTCCTTTTGACTTTACACCGGCGTAACTTCCTTCAGATACACTTTGGAAAATTAATAATTATACCGTACTGTAGGAAACAAAATTTCTAGCACGATGGTATAATTAATTTTAATGTATGACAAATAGTTCCTGAGAAATGGGTATAAAAATGAATAAATTGTAGTCACCCGGTGTTCAAGTGTAATTTTGGATGTATTTGAGAATTTTGCCAATTTTACACGTTTTTTGTATCATTTGTGGGTATAAATTATAACTTTTCTTGTAGAACACAAAATTCTCTACACAGTAGTATATTCCTGTGTAATCGCAAGTGCGCATAATAGCTGTCAAATTGGCAATATGTCCTTTTGACTTTACACCGCCGTCACTTCCTTCAGATACACTTTGGAAAATTAAGAATTATACCGCATTTAAAAAAATACAATTTCCAGCACGATGATATAATTTATTTTAATGTGTGACAAATAGTTCCTGAGAAATAGGTAGAAAAATGAATTAATTTAGGCGCCCGGTGATCAAGTGTAATTTTGGATGTATTTGAGAATTTTGCCAATTTTACACGTTTTTTGTATCATTTGTGGGTATAAATTATAACTTTTCTTGTAGAACACAAAATTCTCTACACAGTAGTATATTCCTGTGTAATCGCAAGTGCGCATAATAGCTGTCAAATTGGCAATATGTCCTTTTGACTTTACACCGGCGTAACTTCCTTCAGATACACTTTGGAAAATTAATAATTATACCGTACTGTAGGAAACAAAATTTCTAGCACGATGGTATAATTAATTTTAATGTATGACAAATAGTTCCTGAGAAATGGGTATAAAAATGAATAAATTGTAGTCACCCGGTGTTCAAGTGTAATTTTGGATGTATTTGAGAATTTTGCCAATTTTACACGTTTTTTGTATCATTTGTGGGTATAAATTATAGCTTTTCTTGTAGAACACAAAATTCTCTACACAGTAGTATATTCCTGTGTAATCGCAAGTGCGCATAATAGCTGTCAAATTGGCAATATGTCCTTTTGACTTTACACCGGCGTAACTTCCTTCAGATACACTTTGGAAAATTAATAATTATACCGTACTGTAGGAAACAAAATTTCTAGCACGATGGTATAATTAATTTTATTGTATGACAAATAGTTCCTGAGAAATGGGTATAAAAATGAATAAATTGTAGTCACCCGGTGTTCAAGTGTAATTTTGGATGTATTTGAGAATTTTGCCAATTTTACACGTTTTTTGTATCATTTGTGGGTATAAATTACACCTTTTCTTGTAGAACACAAAATTCTCTACACAGTAGTATATTCCTGTGTAATCGCAAGTGCGCATAATAGCTGTCAAATTGGCAATATGTCCTTTTGACTTTACACCGCCGTCACTTCCTTCAGATACACTTTGGAAAATTAAGAATTATACCGCATTTAAAAAAATACAATTTCCAGCACGATGATATAATTTATTTTAATGTGTGACAAATAGTTCCTGAGAAATAGGTAGAAAAATGAATTAATTTAGGCGCCCGGTGATCAAGTGTAATTTTGGATGTATTTGACAATTTTGCCAATTTTACACGTTTTTTGTATCATTTGTGGGTATAAATTATAACTTTTCTTGTAGAACACAAAATTATCTACACAGTAGTATATTCCTGTGTAATCGCAAGTGCGCATAATAGCTGTCAAATTGGCAATATGTCCTTTTGACTTTACACCGCCGTCACTTCCTTCAGATACACTTTGGAAAATTAAGAATTATACCGCATTTAAAAAAATACAATTTCCAGCACGATGATATAATTTATTTTAATGTGTGACAAATAGTTCCTGAGAAATAGGTAGAAAAATGAATTAATTTAGGCGCCCGGTGATCAAGTGTAATTTTGGATGTATTTGACAATTTTGCCAATTTTACACATTTTTTGTATCATTTGTGGGTATAAATTATAACTTTTCTTGTAGAACACAAAATTATCTACACAATAGTATAATTTTTATAGCTGTACCATTGCTGGTTTATGAGGAATAGATAGGGGAATATTTACCAAAACATTCACGGTTTCCAGTGCTAATTTTGCATTTTTGACTTTGTCATTTTGACTTCACACCGCCGTAACTTTTTTTTAATACACTTTGCAAAATTAAAAATTATACCGTGTTGTAGCAAACAAAATTCCCAGCATGATGGTATTATTTATTTAGTTGTGTGATAATTAGTTTTTGATACATAGAGAAAAAAGTATAGAAAATCGGACGCGTGGAGTATAAATATAATTTTGAATATAGATTGAAATTTTGTCATGTTTACATCTTTTATGTTCTATTTTTGGATATGAATTATAACCTATCTTGTAGAACAGAAAATTCTCTACACAGTGGTATAATCTGTTTGGCTGTACCATTTCTGGTTTATGAGGAGTAGATGGCAGAGCATTGACCACAATTTTCGCATTTTTCAGGGTTCATTTTGTCTTTTCACCGCTATAACTTTTTTTGATTTCATTTTTGAAATTTAAAATTTAATTCAAAGTGTAGACAAGAAAATTTCCAACGTGATGGTATAAATTGTTAGCGGGTAGGCTGAGTGGTGGCCGAATAATAGCTGATAGAAAATGGACCAAGGAGGGTCGAACACACACACACACACACACACACAGACAGACACACAGAGGATCTCTTTTATATATATAGATATAGCATTAAAACCCGCCAGTTGTGCGGAGCAATTCATAACATGAAATTCATATTCAATTCATAAAAAATATGGAAAAATAAAAATGAAATAGGGTACACTCATAAAAATATTAATCAATTGAAAATTATAAATTTAATTATTTTTATTTCGACACAATATTTCCCCTCAGTCCGCCTGAGTCATTTTTAAACCCGCCCGTCGTGCTGAATAATTCAGAACTCGAACACGATCCGTTCTGCATCTTGAAGTCAAATCCATTGGTTTTGTGTATGGATTAATTCTACAGGGTAAATTGAACGTTCTATTGTCTATAGTTGCTGCCCGCGGAACATTTTTATTAAAAAAAAAAACCTTTTTTTAAATGAACCATTTGAAAAAATGATCTAAAAACACTTTTTTAAACCCACCCGTCGTGCGGAACAATTCATACAATAAAATTCATATCAAATCCATAAAATATAATGAATACAAATTGAAAAGCAAAAAATGTAACCTATAAATATCTTAACCAATAGAAAAGTCTAAATGTGAATATTTTTGTTCTTATTTTGACAAATATTATCCCTCAACCCGCCTGATATATAAATCTGCCCGTCGTGTGGTATAATTCAGAACACAAACACGAAACAAACAATGAAAGATGATGAAATCTTTTCATCAGACTGTTTCCAAACTATATTTATTAATTAACATCATTCCCCAATATCATTTGCTTAAGTACTATTTCACTTTTACCGCTATAATATTTATTGTTAAAATTTATATATTTTCCGCTATCATTAAAACCCAATATAACCTGAGTCAAACCTACCCAACCCAACCCAACCATTCAATCTTGACCGCTCTCAGCCTAGTCTGAGGTGATTTAACTTATTAGTTTGTGATCACAAAATATACTGATGCGATCATAATTTGTAATCAGAAGACTGAGATTATCTACCCCAGGGGTCCCAAACACGCGGCCCACCAATACTTTTCTCTCAACCCGCCAATATAGTATCGGGACCAAACTGTAAGGTAGCTAAATTCACATTTGTTGCATAATGCGATATAATTTTACACCATTATCATATTATCTCATAATTCCCGGTTAATGCTTCCACTAATGCATCATATTCATACAGTTGTTATTTTTTGGGTTACATCGATAATGCAGCCCTTGATATTACAGCCGATATTATATTATGCAATCTATATTCTGCTACGTATTATTCCTAATACATATATCATTAGATCGCAAAATATATTTAAAGGTTCACATCATTCTCCAAAATCATTTGCTTAAGAGCTATTCTACTTTTATCGCTAGAATATTTACTGCTAGCAAAATATCATATACCTCGCTATCATTTAAACCCACTCTTTATAGATACATTTAATTCGCCCGTCGTGCGGAACAGTTCATAAAATATAATTAATATTCAATTCATAAAAAAATTAGTGCAAATTGAAAAAGAAAAACAAACCCACAGGAAAGTTATAGCTAATCTAAAAGTCTAAATGTGAAATTTATGTTTCAATTTAGAAAACATGTTTTTCCACAACACTATCAAAACAATGCAACCTTCTGTCATCTCTATAATTCCAGGTTAATGCTTCCGCTAAAACAGCATAAGTTGGCATTACATGATATTGCAACCCATATCCTTATGCAACTTATGCTTATGCAACTTGAAATTAAACCAATTAAATTACACAGTTAAATTCAGTAGTTTACTTTGTTCCCAATAGCATTTTACCCGCCCGTCGTGCGGAACGTTATTGAGGACAATAAAGCCTTTATATTCAGTAGAGTGTAGCATTAATTAAACTGTACGCAATAAAACCACACCATCCATGCTTGGAGATAATATGATGCATTCTTAATTGTGATTGGGCTTCAGTGAAATTTAATCGGTGTATATTCCTGTGTAATCGCAAGTGCGCATAATAGCTGTCAAATTGGCAATATGTCCTTTTGACTTTACACCGCCGTAACTTCCTTCAGATACCCTTTGGAAAATTACAAATTATACCGTATTGTAGAAGAAAAGGTTTCTAGAACGATGGTATGATTTATTTTTATGTGTAACAAATAGTTAATGAGAAATAGTAGAAAAATGAATTAATTTTAGTCGCCCGGTGTTCAAGTGTAATTTTGGATGTATTTGAGAATTTTGCCAATTTTACACGTTTTTTGTATCATTTGTGGGTATAAATTATAGCTTTTCTTGTAGAACACAAAATTCTCTACACAGTAGTATATTCCTGTGTAATCGCAAGTGCGCATAATAGCTGTCAAATTGGCAATATGTCCTTTTGACTTTACACCGGCGTAACTTCCTTCAAATACACTTTGG
The DNA here is from genome assembly GCA_916048095.2 of Sacculina carcini. NCBI lineage: Eukaryota > Metazoa > Arthropoda > Thecostraca > Sacculinidae > Sacculina > Sacculina carcini. The sequence goes on along the minus strand of OU696579.1, from coordinate 3,910,896 downwards.
AAAATTAATAATTATACCGTACTGTAGGAAACAAAATTTCTAGCACGATGGTATAAATAATTTTAATGTATGACAAATAGTTCCTGAGAAATGGGTATAAAAATGAATAAATTGTAGTCACCCGGTGTTCAAGTGTAATTTTGGATGTATTTGAGAATTTTGCCAATTTTACACGTTTTTTGTATCATTTGTGGGTATAAATTACACCTTTTCTTGTAGAACACAAAATTCTCTACACAGTAGTATATTCCTGTGTAATCGCAAGTGCGCATAATAGCTGTCAAATTGGCAATATGTCCTTTTGACTTTACACCGGCGTAACTTCCTTCAGATACACTTTGGAAAATTAATAATTATACCGTACTGTAGGAAACAAAATTTCTAGCACGATGGTATAATTAATTTTAATGTATGACAAATAGTTCCTGAGAAATGGGTATAAAAATGAATAAATTGTAGTCACCCGGTGTTCAAGTGTAATTTTGGATGTATTTGAGAATTTTGCCAATTTTACACGTTTTTTGTATCATTTGTGGGTATAAATTATAACTTTTCTTGTAGAACACAAAATTCTCTACACAGTAGTATATTCCTGTGTAATCGCAAGTGCGCATAATAGCTGTCAAATTGGCAATATGTCCTTTTGACTTTACACCGCCGTCACTTCCTTCAGATACACTTTGGAAAATTAAGAATTATACCGCATTTAAAAAAATACAATTTCCAGCACGATGATATAATTTATTTTAATGTGTGACAAATAGTTCCTGAGAAATAGGTAGAAAAATGAATTAATTTAGGCGCCCGGTGATCAAGTGTAATTTTGGATGTATTTGAGAATTTTGCCAATTTTACACGTTTTTTGTATCATTTGTGGGTATAAATTATAACTTTTCTTGTAGAACACAAAATTCTCTACACAGTAGTATATTCCTGTGTAATCGCAAGTGCGCATAATAGCTGTCAAATTGGCAATATGTCCTTTTGACTTTACACCGGCGTAACTTCCTTCAGATACACTTTGGAAAATTAATAATTATACCGTACTGTAGGAAACAAAATTTCTAGCACGATGGTATAATTAATTTTAATGTATGACAAATAGTTCCTGAGAAATGGGTATAAAAATGAATAAATTGTAGTCACCCGGTGTTCAAGTGTAATTTTGGATGTATTTGAGAATTTTGCCAATTTTACACATTTTTTGTATCATTTGTGGGTATAAATTATAACTTTTCTTGTAGAACACAAAATTCTCTACACAGTAGTATATTCCTGTGTAATCGCAAGTGCGCATAATAGCTGTCAAATTGGCAATATGTCCTTTTGACTTTACACCGCCGTCACTTCCTTCAGATACACTTTGGAAAATTAAGAATTATACCGCATTTAAAAAAATACAATTTCCAGCACGATGATATAATTTATTTTAATGTGTGACAAATAGTTCCTGAGAAATAGGTAGAAAAATGAATTAATTTAGGCGCCCGGTGATCAAGTGTAATTTTGGATGTATTTGACAATTTTGCCAATTTTACACATTTTTTGTATCATTTGTGGGTATAAATTATAACTTTTCTTGTAGAACACAAAATTATCTACACAATAGTATAATTTTTATAGCTGTACCATTGCTGGTTTATGAGGAATAGATAGGGGAATATTTACCAAAACATTCACGGTTTCCAGTGCTAATTTTGCATTTTTGACTTTGTCATTTTGACTTCACACCGCCGTAACTTTTTTTTAATACACTTTGCAAAATTAAAAATTATACCGTGTTGTAGCAAACAAAATTCCCAGCATGATGGTATTATTTATTTAGTTGTGTGATAATTAGTTTTTGATACATAGAGAAAAAAGTATAGAAAATCGGACGCGTGGAGTATAAATATAATTTTGAATATAGATTGAAATTTTGTCATGTTTACATCTTTTATGTTCTATTTTTGGATATGAATTATAACCTATCTTGTAGAACAGAAAATTCTCTACACAGTGGTATAATCTGTTTGGCTGTACCATTTCTGGTTTATGAGGAGTAGATGGCAGAGCATTGACCACAATTTTCGCATTTTTCAGGGTTCATTTTGTCTTTTCACCGCTATAACTTTTTTTGATTTCATTTTTGAAATTTAAAATTTACTCCAAAGTGTAGACAAGAAAATTTCCAACGTGATGGTATAAATTGTTAGCGGGTAGGCTGAGTGGTGGCCGAATAATAGCTGATAGAAAATGGACCAAGGAGGGTCGAACACACACACACACACACACACACACACACACACAGACAGACACACAGAGGATCTCTTTTATATATATAGATATAGCATTAAAACCCGCCAGTTGTGCGGAGCAATTCATAACATGAAATTCATATTCAATTCATAAAAAATATGGAAAAATAAAAATGAAATAGGGTACACTCATAAAAATATTAATCAATTGAAAATTATAAATTTAATTATTTTTATTTCGACACAATATTTCCCCTCAGTCCGCCTGAGTCATTTTTAAACCCGCCCGTCGTGCTGAATAATTCAGAACTCGAACACGATCCGTTCTGCATCTTGAAGTCAAATCCATTGGTTTTGTGTATGGATTAATTCTACAGGGTAAATTGAACGTTCTATTGTCTATAGTTGCTGCCCGCGGAACATTTTTATTAAAAAAAAAACCTTTTTTTAAATGAACCATTTGAAAAAATGATCTAAAAACACTTTTTTAAACCCACCCGTCGTGCGGAACAATTCATACAATAAAATTCATATCAAATCCATAAAATATAATGAATACAAATTGAAAAGCAAAAAATGTAACCTATAAATATCTTAACCAATAGAAAAGTCTAAATGTGAATATTTTTGTTCTTATTTTGACAAATATTATCCCTCAACCCGCCTGATATATAAATCTGCCCGTCGTGTGGTATAATTCAGAACACAAACACGAAACAAACAATGAAAGATGATGAAATCTTTTCATCAGACTGTTTCCAAACTATATTTATTAATTAACATCATTCCCCAATATCATTTGCTCAAGTACTATTTCACTTTTACCGCTATAATATTTATTGTTAAAATTTATATATTTTCCGCTATCATTAAAACCCAATATAACCTGAGTCAAACCTACCCAACCCAACCCAACCATTCAATCTTGACCGCTCTCAGCCTAGTCTGAGGTGATTTAACTTATTAGTTTGTGATCACAAAATATACTGATGCGATCATAATTTGTAATCAGAAGACTGAGATTATCTACCCCAGGGGTCCCAAACACGCGGCCCACCAATACTTTTCTCTCAACCCGCCAATATAGTATCGGGACCAAACTGTAAGGTAGCTAAATTCACATTTGTTGCATAATGCGATATAATTTTACACCATTATCATATTATCTCATAATTCCCGGTTAATGCTTCCACTAATGCATCATATTCATACAGTTGTTATTTTTTGGGTTACATCGATAATGCAGCCCTTGATATTACAGCCGATATTATATTATGCAATCTATATTCTGCTACGTATTATTCCTAATACATATATCATTAGATCGCAAAATATATTTAAAGGTTCACATCATTCTCCAAAATCATTTGCTTAAGAGCTATTCTACTTTTATCGCTAGAATATTTACTGCTAGCAAAATATCATATACCTCGCTATCATTTAAACCCACTCTTTATAGATACATTTAATTCGCCCGTCGTGCGGAACAGTTCATAAAATATAATTAATATTCAATTCATAAAAAAATTAGTGCAAATTGAAAAAGAAAAACAAACCCACAGGAAAGTTATAGCTAATCTAAAAGTCTAAATGTGAAATTTATGTTTCAATTTAGAAAACATGTTTTTCCACAACACTATCAAAACAATGCAACCTTCTGTCATCTCTATAATTCCAGGTTAATGCTTCCGCTAAAACAGCATAAGTTGGCATTACATGATATTGCAACCCATATCCTTATGCAACTTATGCTTATGCAACTTGAAATTAAACCAATTAAATTACACAGTTAAATTCAGTAGTTTACTTTGTTCCCAATAGCATTTTACCCGCCCGTCGTGCGGAACGTTATTGAGGACAATAAAGCCTTTATATTCAGTAGAGTGTAGCATTAATTAAACTGTACGCAATAAAACCACACCATCCATGCTTGGAGATAATATGATGCATTCTTAATTGTGATTGGGCTTCAGTGAAATTTAATCGGTGTATATTCCTGTGTAATCGCAAGTGCGCATAATAGCTGTCAAATTGGCAATATGTCCTTTTGACTTTACACCGCCGTAACTTCCTTCAGATACCCTTTGGAAAATTACAAATTATACCGTATTGTAGAAGAAAAGGTTTCTAGAACGATGGTATGATTTATTTTTATGTGTAACAAATAGTTAATGAGAAATAGTAGAAAAATGAATTAATTTTAGTCGCCCGGTGTTCAAGTGTAATTTTGGATGTATTTGAGAATTTTGCCAATTTTACACGTTTTTTGTATCATTTGTGGGTATAAATTATAGCTTTTCTTGTAGAACACAAAATTCTCTACACAGTAGTATATTCCTGTGTAATCGCAAGTGCGCATAATAGCTGTCAAATTGGCAATATGTCCTTTTGACTTTACACCGGCGTAACTTCCTTCAGATACACTTTGGAAAATTAATAATTATACCGTACTGTAGGAAACAAAATTTCTAGCACGATGGTATAAATAATTTTAATGTATGACAAATAGTTCCTGAGAAATGGGTATAAAAATGAATAAATTGTAGTCACCCGGTGTTCAAGTGTAATTTTGGATGTATTTGAGAATTTTGCCAATTTTACACGTTTTTTGTATCATTTGTGGGTATAAATTACACCTTTTCTTGTAGAACACAAAATTCTCTACACAGTAGTATATTCCTGTGTAATCGCAAGTGCGCATAATAGCTGTCAAATTGGCAATATGTCCTTTTGACTTTACACCGCCGTCACTTCCTTCAGATACACTTTGGAAAATTAAGAATTATACCGCATTTTAAAAAATACAATTTCCAGCACGATGATATAATTTATTTTAATGTGTGACAAATAGTTCCTGAGAAATAGGTAGAAAAATGAATTAATTTAGGCGCCCGGTGATCAAGTGTAATTTTGTATGTATTTGACAATTTTGCCAATTTTACACATTTTTTGTATCATTTGTGGGTATAAATTATAACTTTTCTTGTAGAACACAAAATTATCTACACAATAGTATAATTTTTATAGCTGTACCATTGCTGGTTTATGAGGAATAGATAGGGGAATATTTACCAAAACATTCACGGTTTCCAGTGCTAATTTTGCATTTTTGACTTTGTCATTTTGACTTCACACCGCCGTAACTTTTTTTTAATACACTTTGCAAAATTAAAAATTATACCGTGTTGTAGCAAACAAAATTCCCAGCATGATGGTATTATTTATTTAGTTGTGTGATAATTAGTTTTTGATACATAGAGAAAAAAGTATAGAAAATCGTACGCGTGGAGTATAAATAAAATTTTGAATATAGATTGAAATTTTGTCATGTTTACATCTTTTATGTTCTATTTTTGGATATGAATTATAACCTATCTTGTAGAACAGAAAATTCTCTACACAGTGGTATAATCTGTTTGGCTGTACCATTTCTGGTTTATGAGGAGTAGATGGCAGAGCATTGACCACAATTTTCGCATTTTTCAGGGTTCATTTTGTGTTTTCACCGCGATAACTTTTTTTGGTCTTATTTTTAAAATTTGAAATTTATCCTATCGTGTAGACAAGGAAATTTCCAACGTGATGGTATAAATTGTTAGCGGGTAGGCTAAGTGGTGGCCGAATAATAGCTGATAGAAAATGGACCAAGGAGGGTCGAACACACACACAGACACACACACAGACACACACACACACAGAGGATCTCTTTTATATATATAGATATAGCATTAAAACCCGCCCGTTGTGCGGAGCAATTCATAACATGAAATTCATATTCAATTCATAAAAAATATGGAAAAATAAAAATGAAATAGGGTACACTCATAAAAATATTAATCAATTGAAAATTATAAGTTTTATTATTTTTATTTCGACACAATATTTCCCCTTAGTCCGCCTGAGTCATTTTTAAACCCGCCCGTCGTGCTGAATAATTCAGAACTCGAACACGATCCGTTCTGCATCTTGAAGTCAAATCCATTGGTTTTGTGTATGGATTAATTCTACAGGGTAAATTGAACGTTCTATTGTCTATAGTTGCTGCCCGCGGAACATTTTTATTTTAAAAAAAAAACCTTTTTTTAAATGAACCATTTGAAAAAATGATCTAAAAACACTTTTTTAAACCCACCCGTCGTGCGGAACAATTCATACAATAAAATTCATATCAAATCCATAAAATATAATGAATACAAATCGAAAAGCAAAAAATGTAACCTATAAATATCTTAACCAATAGAAAAGTCTAAATGTGAATATTTTTGTTCTTATTTTGACAAATATTATCCCTCAACCCGCCTGATATATAAATCTGCCCGTCGTGTGGTATAATTCAGAACACAAACACGAAACAAACAATGAAAGATGATGAAATCTTTTCATCAGACTGTTTCCAAACTATATTTATTACTTAACATCATTCCCCAATATCATTTGCTTAAGTACTATTTCACTTTTACCGCTATAATATTTATTGTTAAAATTTATATATTTTCCGCTATCATTAAAACCCAATATAACCTGAGTCAAACCTACCCAACCCAACCCAACCATTCAATCTTGACCGCTCTCAGCCTAGTCTGAGGTGATTTAACTTATTAGTTTGTGATCACAAAATATACTGATGCGATCATAATTTGTAATCAGAAGACTGAGATTATCTACCCCAGGGGTCCCAAACACGCGGCCCACCAATACTTTTCTCTCAACCCGCCAATATAGTATCGGGACCAAACTGTAAGGTAGCTAAATTCACATTTGTTGCATAATGCGATATAATTTTACACCATTATCATATTATCTCATAATTCCCGGTTAATGCTTCCACTAATGCATCATATTCATACAGTTGTTATTTTTTGGATTACATCGATAATGCAGCCCTTGATATTACAGCCGATATTATATTATGCAATCTATATTCTGCTACGTATTATTCCTAATACATATATCATCAGATCGCAAAATATATTTAAAGGTTCACATCATTCTCCAAAATCATTTGCTTAAGAGCTATTCTACTTTTATCGCTAGAATATTTACTGCTAGCAAAATATCATATACCTCGCTATCATTTAAACCCACTCTTTATAGATACATTTAATTCGCCCGTCGTGCGGAACAGTTCATAAAATATAATTAATATTCAATTCATAAAAAAATTAGTGCAAATTGAAAAAGAAAAACAAACCCACAGGAAAGTTATAGCTAATCTAAAAGTCTAAATGTGAAATTTATGTTTCAATTTAGAAAACATGTTTTTCCACAACACTATCAAAACAATGCAACCTTCTGTCATCTCTATAATTCCAGGTTAATGCTTCCGCTAAAACAGCATAAGTTGGCATTACATGATATTGCAACCCATATACTTATGCAACTTATGCTTATGCAACTTGAAATTAAACCAATTAAATTACACAGTTAAATTCAGTAGTTTACTTTGTTCCCAATAGCATTTTACCCGCCCGTCGTGCGGAACGTTATTGAGGACAATAAAGCCTTTATATTCAGTAGAGTGTAGCATTAATTAAACTGTACGCAATAAAACCACACCATCCATGCTTGGAGATAATATGATGCATTCTTAATTGTGATTGGGCTTCAGTGAAATTTAATCGGTGTATATTCCTGTGTAATCGCAAGTGCGCATAATAGCTGTCAAATTGGCAATATGTCCTTTTGACTTTACACCGCCGTAACTTCCTTCAGATACCCTTTGGAAAATTACAAATTATACCGTATTGTAGAAGAAAAGGTTTCTAGAACGATGGTATAATTTATTTTTATGTGTAACAAATAGTTACTGAGAAATAGTAGAAAAATGAATTAATTTTAGTCGCCCGGTGTTCAAGTGTAATTTTGGATGTATTTGAGAATTTTGCCAATTTTACACGTTTTTTGTATCATTTGTGGGTATAAATTATAACTTTTCTTGTAGAACACAAAATTCTCTACACAGTAGTATATTCCTGTGTAATCGCAAGTGCGCATAATAGCTGTCAAATTGGCAATATGTCCTTTTGACTTTACACCGGCGTAACTTCCTTCAGATACACTTTGGAAAATTAATAATTATACCGTACTGTAGGAAACAAAATTTCTAGCACGATGGTATAATTAATTTTAATGTATGACAAATAGTTCCTGAGAAATGGGTATAAAAATGAATAAATTGTAGTCACCCGGTGTTCAAGTGTAATTTTGGATGTATTTGAGAATTTTGCCAATTTTACACGTTTTTTGTATCATTTGTGGGTATAAATTATAGCTTTTCTTGTAGAACACAAAATTCTCTACACAGTAGTATATTCCTGTGTAATCGCAAGTGCGCATAATAGCTGTCAAATTGGCAATATGTCCTTTTGAATTTACACCGGCGTAACTTCCTTCAGATACACTTTGGAAAATTAATAATTATACCGTACTGTAGGAAACAAAATTTCTAGCACGATGGTATAATTAATTTTAATGTATGACAAATAGTTCCTGAGAAATGGGTATAAAAATGAATAAATTGTAGTCACCCGGTGTTCAAGTGTAATTTTGGATGTATTTGAGAATTTTGCCAATTTTACACGTTTTTTGTATCATTTGTGGGTATAAATTATAGCTTTTCTTGTAGAACACAAAATTCTCTACACAGTAGTATATTCCTGTGTAATCGCAAGTGCGCATAATAGCTGTCAAATTGGCAATATGTCCTTTTGACTTTACACCGGCGTAACTTCCTTCAGATACACTTTGGAAAATTAATAATTATACCGTACTGTAGGAAACAAAATTTCTAGCACGATGGTATAATTAATTTTAATGTATGACAAATAGTTCCTGAGAAATTGGTATAAAAATGAATAAATTGTAGTCACCCGGTGTTCAAGTGTAATTTTGGATGTATTTGAGAATTTTGCCAATTTTACACGTTTTTTGTATCATTTGTGGGTATAAATTATAGCTTTTCTTGTAGAACACAAAATTATCTACACAGTAGTATATTCCTGTGTAATCGCAAGTGCGCATAATAGCTGTCAAATTGGCAATATGTCCTTTTGACTTTACACCGGCGTAACTTCCTTCAGATACACTTTGGAAAATTAAGAATTATACCGCATTTAAAAAAATACAATTTCCAGCACGATGATATAATTTATTTTAATGTGTGACAAATAGTTCCTGAGAAATAGGTAGAAAAATGAATTAATTTAGGCGCCCGGTGATCAAGTGTAATTTTGGATGTATTTGAGAATTTTGCCAATTTTACACGTTTTTTGTATCATTTGTGGGTATAAATTATAACTTTTCTTGTAGAACACAAAATTCTCTACACAGTAGTATATTCCTGTGTAATCGCAAGTGCGCATAATAGCTGTCAAATTGGCAATATGTCCTTTTGACTTTACACCGGCGTAACTTCCTTCAGATACACTTTGGAAAATTAATAATTATACCGTACTGTAGGAAACAAAATTTCTAGCACGATGGTATAATTAATTTTAATGTATGACAAATAGTTCCTGAGAAATGGGTATAAAAATGAATAAATTGTAGTCACCCGGTGTTCAAGTGTAATTTTGGATGTATTTGAGAATTTTGCCAATTTTACACGTTTTTTGTATCATTTGTGGGTATAAATTATAGCTTTTCTTGTAGAACACAAAATTCTCTACACAGTAGTATATTCCTGTGTAATCGCAAGTGCGCATAATAGCTGTCAAATTGGCAATATGTCCTTTTGACTTTACACCGGCGTAACTTCCTTCAGATACACTTTGGAAAATTAATAATTATACCGTACTGTAGGAAACAAAATTTCTAGCACGATGGTATAATTAATTTTAATGTATGACAAATAGTTCCTGAGAAATTGGTATAAAAATGAATAAATTGTAGTCACCCGGTGTTCAAGTGTAATTTTGGATGTATTTGAGAATTTTGCCAATTTTACACGTTTTTTGTATCATTTGTGGGTATAAATTATAACTTTTCTTGTAGAACACAAAATTCTCTACACAGTAGTATATTCCTGTGTAATCGCAAGTGCGCATAATAGCTGTCAAATTGGCAATATGTCCTTTTGACTTTACACCGCCGTCACTTCCTTCAGATACACTTTGGAAAATTAAGAATTATACCGCATTTAAAAAAATACAATTTCCAGCACGATGATATAATTTATTTTAATGTGTGACAAATAGTTCCTGAGAAATAGGTAGAAAAATGAATTAATTTAGGCGCCCGGTGATCAAGTGTAATTTTGGATGTATTTGACAATTTTGCCAATTTTACACATTTTTTGTATCATTTGTGGGTATAAATTATAACTTTTCTTGTAGAACACAAAATTATCTACACAATAGTATAATTTTTATAGCTGTACCATTGCTGGTTTATGAGGAATAGATAGGGGAATATTTACCAAAACATTCACGGTTTCCAGTGCTAATTTTGCATTTTTGACTTTGTCATTTTGACTTCACACCGCCGTAACTTTTTTTTAATACACTTTGCAAAATTAAAAATTATACCGTGTTGTAGCAAACAAAATTCCCAGCATGATGGTATTATTTATTTAGTTGTGTGATAATTAGTTTTTGATACATAGAGAAAAAAGTATAGAAAATCGTACGCGTGGAGTATAAATAAAATTTTGAATATAGATTGAAATTTTGTCATGTTTACATCTTTTATGTTCTATTTTTGGATATGAATTATAACCTATCTTGTAGAACAGAAAATTCTCTACACAGTGGTATAATCTGTTTGGCTGTACCATTTCTGGTTTATGAGGAGTAGATGGCAGAGCATTGACCACAATTTTCGCATTTTTCAGGGTTCATTTTGTGTTTTCACCGCGATAACTTTTTTTGGTCTTATTTTTAAAATTTGAAATTTATCCTATCGTGTAGACAAGGAAATTTCCAACGTGATGGTATAAATTGTTAGCGGGTAGGCTGAGTGGTGGCCGAATAATAGCTGATAGAAAATGGACCAAGGAGGGTCGAACACACACACAGACACACACACAGACACACACACACACAGAGGATCTCTTTTATATATATAGATATAGCATTAAAACCCGCCCGTTGTGCGGAGCAATTCATAACATGAAATTCATATTCAATTCATAAAAAATATGGAAAAATAAAAATGAAATAGGGTACACTCATAAAAATATTAATCAATTGAAAATTATAAGTTTTATTATTTTTATTTCGACACAATATTTCCCCTTAGTCCGCCTGAGTCATTTTTAAACCCGCCCGTCGTGCTGAATAATTCAGAACTCGAACACGATCCGTTCTGCATCTTGAAGTCAAATCCATTGGTTTTGTGTATGGATTAATTCTACAGGGTAAATTGAACGTTCTATTGTCTATAGTTGCTGCCCGCGGAACATTTTTATTTTTAAAAAAAAACCTTTTTTTAAATGAACCATTTGAAAAAATGATCTAAAAACACTTTTTTAAACCCACCCGTCGTGCGGAACAATTCATACAATAAAATTCATATCAAATCCATAAAATATAATGAATACAAATCGAAAAGCAAAAAATGTAACCTATAAATATCTTAACCAATAGAAAAGTCTAAATGTGAATATTTTTGTTCTTATTTTGACAAATATTATCCCTCAACCCGCCTGATATATAAATCTGCCCGTCGTGTGGTATAATTCAGAACACAAACACGAAACAAACAATGAAAGATGATGAAATCTTTTCATCAGACTGTTTCCAAACTATATTTATTACTTAACATCATTCCCCAATATCATTTGCTTAAGTACTATTTCACTTTTACCGCTATAATATTTATTGTTAAAATTTATATATTTTCCGCTATCATTAAAACCCAATATAACCTGAGTCAAACCTACCCAACCCAACCCAACCATTCAATCTTGACCGCTCTCAGCCTAGTCTGAGGTGATTTAACTTATTAGTTTGTGATCACAAAATATACTGATGCGATCATAATTTGTAATCAGAAGACTGAGATTATCTACCCCAGGGGTCCCAAACACGCGGCCCACCAATACTTTTCTCTCAACCCGCCAATATAGTATCGGGACCAAACTGTAAGGTAGCTAAATTCACATTTGTTGCATAATGCGATATAATTTTACACCATTATCATATTATCTCATAATTCCCGGTTAATGCTTCCACTAATGCATCATATTCATACAGTTGTTATTTTTTGGATTACATCGATAATGCAGCCCTTGATATTACAGCCGATATTATATTATGCAATCTATATTCTGCTACGTATTATTCCTAATACATATATCATCAGATCGCAAAATATATTTAAAGGTTCACATCATTCTCCAAAATCATTTGCTTAAGAGCTATTCTACTTTTATCGCTAGAATATTTACTGCTAGCAAAATATCATATACCTCGCTATCATTTAAACCCACTCTTTATAGATACATTTAATTCGCCCGTCGTGCGGAACAGTTCATAAAATATAATTAATATTCAATTCATAAAAAAATTAGTGCAAATTGAAAAAGAAAAACAAACCCACAGGAAAGTTATAGCTAATCTAAAAGTCTAAATGTGAAATTTATGTTTCAATTTAGAAAACATGTTTTTCCACAACACTATCAAAACAATGCAACCTTCTGTCATCTCTATAATTCCAGGTTAATGCTTCCGCTAAAACAGCATAAGTTGGCATTACATGATATTGCAACCCATATACTTATGCAACTTATGCTTATGCAACTTGAAATTAAACCAATTAAATTACACAGTTAAATTCAGTAGTTTACTTTGTTCCCAATAGCATTTTACCCGCCCGTCGTGCGGAACGTTATTGAGGACAATAAAGCCTTTATATTCAGTAGAGTGTAGCATTAATTAAACTGTACGCAATAAAACCACACCATCCATGCTTGGAGATAATATGATGCATTCTTAATTGTGATTGGGCTTCAGTGAAATTTAATCGGTGTATATTCCTGTGTAATCGCAAGTGCACATAATAGCTGTCAAATTGGCAATATGTCCTTTTGACTTTACACCGCCGTAACTTCCTTCAGATACCCTTTGGAAAATTACAAATTATACCGTATTGTAGAAGAAAAGGTTTCTAGAACGATGGTATAATTTATTTTTATGTGTAACAAATAGTTCCTGAGAAATGGGTATAAAAATGAATAAATTGTAGTCACCCGGTGTTCAAGTGTAATTTTGGATGTATTTGAGAATTTTGCCAATTTTACACGTTTTTTGTATCATTTGTGGGTATAAATTATAGCTTTTCTTGTAGAACACAAAATTCTCTACACAGTAGTATATTCCTGTGTAATCGCAAGTGCGCATAATAGCTGTCAAATTGGCAATATGTCCTTTTGACTTTACACCGGCGTAACTTCCTTCAGATACACTTTGGAAAATTAATAATTATACCGTACTGTAGGAAACAAAATTTCTAGCACGATGGTATAATTAATTTTAATGTATGACAAATAGTTCCTGAGAAATGGGTATAAAAATGAATAAATTGTAGTCACCCGGTGTTCAAGTGTAATTTTGGATGTATTTGAGAATTTTGCCAATTTTACACGTTTTTTGTATCATTTGTGGGTATAAATTATAGCTTTTCTTGTAGAACACAAAATTCTCTACACAGTAGTATATTCCTGTGTAATCGCAAGTGCGCATAATAGCTGTCAAATTGGCAATATGTCCTTTTGACTTTACACCGGCGTAACTTCCTTCAGATACACTTTGGAAAATTAATAATTATACCGTACTGTAGGAAACAAAATTTCTAGCACGATGGTATAATTAATTTTAATGTATGACAAATAGTTCCTGAGAAATGGGTATAAAAATGAATAAATTGTAGTCACCCGGTGTTCAAGTGTAATTTTGGATGTATTTGAGAATTTTGCCAATTTTACACGTTTTTTGTATCATTTGTGGGTATAAATTATAACTTTTCTTGTAGAACACAAAATTCTCTACACAGTAGTATATTCCTGTGTAATCGCAAGTGCGCATAATAGCTGTCAAATTGGCAATATGTCCTTTTGACTTTACACCGCCGTCACTTCCTTCAGATACACTTTGGAAAATTAAGAATTATACCGCATTTAAAAAAATACAATTTCCAGCACGATGATATAATTTATTTTAATGTGTGACAAATAGTTCCTGAGAAATAGGTAGAAAAATGAATTAATTTAGGCGCCCGGTGATCATGTGTAATTTTGGATGTATTTGAGAATTTTGCCAATTTTACACGTTTTTTGTATCATTTGTGGGTATAAATTATAACTTTTCTTGTAGAACACAAAATTCTCTACACAGTAGTATATTCCTGTGTAATCGCAAGTGCGCATAATAGCTGTCAAATTGGCAATATGTCCTTTTGACTTTACACCGGCGTAACTTCCTTCAGATACACTTTGGAAAATTAATAATTATACCGTACTGTAGGAAACAAAATTTCTAGCACGATGGTATAATTAATTTTAATGTATGACAAATAGTTCCTGAGAAATGGGTATAAAAATGAATAAATTGTAGTCACCCGGTGTTCAAGTGTAATTTTGGATGTATTTGAGAATTTTGCCAATTTTACACGTTTTTTGTATCATTTGTGGGTATAAATTATAGCTTTTCTTGTAGAACACAAAATTCTCTACACAGTAGTATATTCCTGTGTAATCGCAAGTGCGCATAATAGCTGTCAAATTGGCAATATGTCCTTTTGACTTTACACCGGCGTAACTTCCTTCAGATACACTTTGGAAAATTAATAATTATACCGTACTGTAGGAAACAAAATTTCTAGCACGATGGTATAATTAATTTTAATGTATGACAAATAGTTCCTGAGAAATTGGTATAAAAATGAATAAATTGTAGTCACCCGGTGTTCAAGTGTAATTTTGGATGTATTTGAGAATTTTGCCAATTTTACACGTTTTTTGTATCATTTGTGGGTATAAATTATAACTTTTCTTGTAGAACACAAAATTCTCTACACAGTAGTATATTCCTGTGTAATCGCAAGTGCGCATAATAGCTGTCAAATTGGCAATATGTCCTTTTGACTTTACACCGCCGTCACTTCCTTCAGATACACTTTGGAAAATTAAGAATTATACCGCATTTAAAAAAATACAATTTCCAGCACGATGATATAATTTATTTTAATGTGTGACAAATAGTTCCTGAGAAATAGGTAGAAAAATGAATTAATTTAGGCGCCCGGTGATCAAGTGTAATTTTGGATGTATTTGAGAATTTTGCCAATTTTACACGTTTTTTGTATCATTTGTGGGTATAAATTATAGCTTTTCTTGTAGAACACAAAATTCTCTACACAGTAGTATATTCCTGTGTAATCGCAAGTGCGCATAATAGCTGTCAAATTGGCAATATGTCCTTTTGACTTTACACCGGCGTAACTTCCTTCAGATACACTTTGGAAAATTAATAATTATACCGTACTGTAGGAAACAAAATTTCTAGCACGATGGTATAATTAATTTTAATGTATGACAAATAGTTCCTGAGAAATGGGTATAAAAATGAATAAATTGTAGTCACCCGGTGTTCAAGTGTAATTTTGGATGTATTTGAGAATTTTGCCAATTTTACACGTTTTTTGTATCATTTGTGGGTATAAATTATAGCTTTTCTTGTAGAACACAAAATTCTCTACACAGTAGTATATTCCTGTGTAATCGCAAGTGCGCATAATAGCTGTCAAATTGGCAATATGTCCTTTTGACTTTACACCGGCGTAACTTCCTTCAGATACACTTTGGAAAATTAATAATTATACCGTACTGTAGGAAACAAAATTTCTAGCACGATGGTATAATTAATTTTAATGTATGACAAATAGTTCCTGAGAAATTGGTATAAAAATGAATAAATTGTAGTCACCCGGTGTTCAAGTGTAATTTTGGATGTATTTGAGAATTTTGCCAATTTTACACGTTTTTTGTATCATTTGTGGGTATAAATTATAACTTTTCTTGTAGAACACAAAATTCTCTACACAGTAGTATATTCCTGTGTAATCGCAAGTGCGCATAATAGCTGTCAAATTGGCAATATGTCCTTTTGACTTTACACCGCCGTCACTTCCTTCAGATACACTTTGGAAAATTAAGAATTATACCGCATTTAAAAAAATACAATTTCCAGCACGATGATATAATTTATTTTAATGTGTGACAAATAGTTCCTGAGAAATAGGTAGAAAAATGAATTAATTTAGGCGCCCGGTGATCAAGTGTAATTTTGGATGTATTTGACAATTTTGCCAATTTTACACATTTTTTGTTTCATTTGTGGGTATAAATTATAACTTTTCTTGTAGAACACAAAATTATCTACACAATAGTATAATTTTTATAGCTGTACCATTGCTGGTTTATGAGGAATAGATAGGGGAATATTTACCAAAACATTCACGGTTTCCAGTGCTAATTTTGCATTTTTGACTTTGTCATTTTGACTTCACACCGCCGTAACTTTTTTTTAATACACTTTGGAAAATTAAAAATTATACCGTGTTGTAGCAAACAAAATTCCCAGCATGATGGTATTATTTATTTAGTTGTGTGATAATTAGTTTTTGATACATAGAGAAAAAAGTATAGAAAATCGGACGCGTGGAGTATAAATATAATTTTGAATATAGATTGAAATTTTGTCATGTTTTCATCTTTTATGTTCTATTTTTGGATATGAATTATAACCTATCTTGTAGAACAGAAAATTCTCTACACAGTGGTATAATCTGTTTGGCTGTACCATTTCTGGTTTATGAGGAGTAGATGGCAGAGCATTGACCACAATTTTCGCATTTTTCAGGGTTCATTTTGTCTTTTCACCGCTATAACTTTTTTTGATTTCATTTTTGAAGTTTAAAATTTAATTTAAAGTGTAGACAAGAAAATTTCCAACGTGATGGTATAAATTGTTAGCGGGTAGGCTGAGTGGTGGCCGAATAATAGCTGATAGAAAATGGACCAAGGAGGGTCGAACACACACACACACACACACACACACAGACAGACACACAGAGGATCTCTTTTATATATATAGATATAGCATTAAAACCCGCCCGTTGCGCGGAGCAATTCATACAATAAAATTCATATCAAATCCATAAAATATAATGAATACAAATTGAAAACCAAAAAATGTAACCTATAAATATCTTAACCAATAGAAAAGTCTAAATGTGAATATTTTTGTTCTTATTTTGACAAATATTATCCCTCAACCCGCCTGATATATAAATCTGCCCGTCGTGTGGTATAATTCAGAACACAAACACGAAACAAACAATGAAAGATGATGAAATCTTTTCATCAGACTGTTTCCAAACTATATTTATTACTTAACATCATTCCCCAATATCATTTGCTTAAGTACTATTTCACTTTTACCGCTATAATATTTATTGTTAAAATTTATATATTTTCCGCTATCATTAAAACCCAATATAACCTGAGTCAAACCTACCCAACCCAACCCAACCATTCAATCTTGACCGCTCTCAGCCTAGTCTGAGGTGATTTAACTTATTAGTTTGTGATCACAAAATATACTGATGCGATCATAATTTGTAATCAGAAGACTGAGATTATCTACCCCAGGGGTCCCAAACACGCGGCCCACCAATACTTTTCTCTCAACCCGCCAATATAGTATCGGGACCAAACTGTAAGGTAGCTAAATTCACATTTGTTGCATAATGCGATATAATTTTACACCATTATCATATTATCTCATAATTCCCGGTTAATGCTTCCACTAATGCATCATATTCATACAGTTGTTATTTTTTGGATTACATCGATAATGCAGCCCTTGATATTACAGCCGATATTATATTATGCAATCTATATTCTGCTACGTATTATTCCTAATACATATATCATCAGATCGCAAAATATATTTAAAGGTTCACATCATTCTCCAAAATCATTTGCTTAAGAGCTATTCTACTTTTATCGCTAGAATATTTACTGCTAGCAAAATATCATATACCTCGCTATCATTTAAACCCACTCTTTATAGATACATTTAATTCGCCCGTCGTGCGGAACAGTTCATAAAATATAATTAATATTCAATTCATAAAAAAATTAGTGCAAATTGAAAAAGAAAAACAAACCCACAGGAAAGTTATAGCTAATCTAAAAGTCTAAATGTGAAATTTATGTTTCAATTTAGAAAACATGTTTTTCCACAACACTATCAAAACAATGCAACCTTCTGTCATCTCTATAATTCCAGGTTAATGCTTCCGCTAAAACAGCATAAGTTGGCATTACATGATATTGCAACCCATATCCTTATGCAACTTATGCTTATGCAACTTGAAATTAAACCAATTAAATTACACAGTTAAATTCAGTAGTTTACTTTGTTCCCAATAGCATTTTACCCGCCCGTCGTGCGGAACATTATTGAGGACAATAAAGCCTTTATATTCAGTAGAGTGTAGCATTAATTAAACTGTACGCAATAAAACCACACCATCCATGCTTGGAGATAATATGATGCATTCTTAATTGTGATTGGGCTTCAGTGAAATTTAATCGGTGTATATTCCTGTGTAATCGCAAGTGCGCATAATAGCTGTCAAATTGGCAATATGTCCTTTTGACTTTACACCGCCGTAACTTCCTTCAGATACCCTTTGGAAAATTACAAATTATACCGTATTGTAGAAGAAAAGATTTCTAGAACGATGGTATAATTTATTTTTATGTGTAACAAATAGTTACTGAGAAATAGTAGAAAAATGAATTAATTTTAGTCGCCCGGTGTTCAAGTGTAATTTTGGATGTATTTGAGAATTTTGCCAATTTTACACGTTTTTTGTATCATTTGTGGGTATAAATTATAGCTTATCTTGTAGAACACAAAATTCTCTACACAGTAGTATATTCCTGTGTAATCGCAAGTGCGTAAATTGTGATTGGACTTCAGTGAAATTTAATCAGTGTATATTCATGTGTAATCGCAAGTACGCATAATAGCTGTCAAATTGGCAACATGACATTTTGACTTTACACCGGCGTAACTTCCTTCAGATACACTTTGGAAAATTAATAATTATACCGTACTGTAGGAAAAAAATTTCTAGCACGATGGTATAATTTATTTTTATATGTAACAAATAGTTACTGAGAAATAGTAGAAATATGAATTAATTTTAGTCACCCGGTGTTCAAGTGTAAATTTGGATGTATTTAAGAATTTTGCCAATTTTACACGTTTTTTGTATCATTTGTGGGTATAAATTATAACTTTTCTTGTAGAACACAAAATTCTCTACACAGTAGTATATTTCTGTGTAATCGCAAGTGCGCATAATAGCTGTCAAATTGGCAATATGTCCTTTTGACTTTACACCGCCGTCACTTCCTTCAGATACACTTTGGAAAATTAAGAATTATACCGCATTTTAAAAAATACAATTTCCAGCACGATGATATAATTTATTTTAATGTGTGACAAATAGTTCCTGAGAAATAGGTAGAAAAATGAATTAATTTAGGCGCCCGGTGATCAAGTGTAATTTTGGATGTATTTGACAATTTTGCCAATTTTACACTTTTTTTGTATCATTTGTGGGTATAAATTATAACTTTTCTTGTAGAACACAAAATTATCTACACAATAGTATAATTTTTATAGCTGTACCAATGCTGGTTTATGAGGAATAGATAGGGGAATATTTACCAAAACATTCACGGTTTCCAGTGCTAATTTTGCATTTTTGACTTTGTCATTTTGACTTCACACCGCCGTAACTTTTTTTTAATACACTTTGCAAAATTAAAAATTATACCGTGTTGTAGCAAACAAAATTCCCAGCATGATGGTATTATTTATTTAGTTGTGTGATAATTAGTTTTTGATACATAGAGAAAAAAGTATAGAAAATCGTACGCGTGGAGTATAAATAAAATTTTGAATATAGATTGAAATTTTGTCATGTTTACATCTTTTATGTTCTATTTTTGGATATGAATTATAACCTATCTTGTAGAACAGAAAATTCTCTACACAGTGGTATAATCTGTTTGGCTGTACCATTTCTGGTTTATGAGGAGTAGATGGCAGAGCATTGACCACAATTTTCGCATTTTTCAGGGTTCATTTTGTGTTTTCACCGCGATAACTTTTTTTGGTCTTATTTTTAAAATTTGAAATTTATCCTATCGTGTAGACAAGGAAATTTCCAACGTGATGGTATACATTGTTAGCGGGTAGGCTAAGTGGTGGCCGAATAATAGCTGATAGAAAATGGACCAAGGAGGGTCGAACACACACACAGACACACACACAGACACACACACACACAGAGGATCTCTTTTATATATATAGATATAGCATTAAAACCCGCCCGTTGTGCGGAGCAATTCATAACATGAAATTCATATTCAATTCATAAAAAATATGGAAAAATAAAAATGAAATAGGGTACACTCATAAAAATATTAATCAATTGAAAATTATAAGTTTTATTATTTTTATTTCGACACAATATTTCCCCTTAGTCCGCCTGAGTCATTTTTAAACCCGCCCGTCGTGCTGAATAATTCAGAACTCGAACACGATCCGTTCTGCATCTTGAAGTCAAATCCATTGGTTTTGTGTATGGATTAATTCTACAGGGTAAATTGAACGTTCTATTGTCTATAGTTGCTGCCCGCGGAACATTTTTATTTTAAAAAAAAAACCTTTTTTTAAATGAACCATTTGAAAAAATGATCTAAAAACACTTTTTTAAACCCACCCGTCGTGCGGAACAATTCATACAATAAAATTCATATCAAATCCATAAAATATAATGAATACAAATCGAAAAGCAAAAAATGTAACCTATAAATATCTTAACCAATAGAAAAGTCTAAATGTGAATATTTTTGTTCTTATTTTGACAAATATTATCCCTCAACCCGCCTGATATATAAATCTGCCCGTCGTGTGGTATAATTCAGAACACAAACACGAAACAAACAATGAAAGATGATGAAATCTTTTCATCAGACTGTTTCCAAACTATATTTATTAATTAACATCATTCCCCAATATCATTTGCTTAAGTACTATTTCACTTTTACCGCTATAATATTTATTGTTAAAATTTATATATTTTCCGCTATCATTAAAACCCAATATAACCTGAGTCAAACCTACCCAACCCAACCCAACCATTCAATCTTGACCGCTCTCAGCCTAGTCTGAGGTGATTTAACTTATTAGTTTGTGATCACAAAATATACTGATGCGATCATAATTTGTAATCAGAAGACTGAGATTATCTACCCCAGGGGTCCCAAACACGCGGCCCACCAATACTTTTCTCTCAACCCGCCAATATAGTATCGGGACCAAACTGTAAGGTAGCTAAATTCACATTTGTTGCATAATGCGATATAATTTTACACCATTATCATATTATCTCATAATTCCCGGTTAATGCTTCCACTAATGCATCATATTCATACAGTTGTTATTTTTTGGGTTACATCGATAATGCAGCCCTTGATATTACAGCCGATATTATATTATGCAATCTATATTCTGCTACGTATTATTCCTAATACATATATCATTAGATCGCAAAATATATTTAAAGGTTCACATCATTCTCCAAAATCATTTGCTTAAGAGCTATTCTACTTTTATCGCTAGAATATTTACTGCTAGCAAAATATCATATACCTCGCTATCATTTAAACCCACTCTTTATAGATACATTTAATTCGCCCGTCGTGCGGAACAGTTCATAAAATATAATTAATATTCAATTCATAAAAAAATTAGTGCAAATTGAAAAAGAAAAACAAACCCACAGGAAAGTTATAGCTAATCTAAAAGTCTAAATGTGAAATTTATGTTTCAATTTAGAAAACATGTTTTTCCACAACACTATCAAAACAATGCAACCTTCTGTCATCTCTATAATTCCAGGTTAATGCTTCCGCTAAAACAGCATAAGTTGGCATTACATGATATTGCAACCCATATCCTTATGCAACTTATGCTTATGCAACTTGAAATTAAACCAATTAAATTACACAGTTAAATTCAGTAGTTTACTTTGTTCCCAATAGCATTTTACCCGCCCGTCGTGCGGAACGTTATTGAGGACAATAAAGCCTTTATATTCAGTAGAGTGTAGCATTAATTAAACTGTACGCAATAAAACCACACCATCCATGCTTGGAGATAATATGATGCATTCTTAATTGTGATTGGGCTTCAGTGAAATTTAATCGGTGTATATTCCTGTGTAATCGCAAGTGCGCATAATAGCTGTCAAATTGGCAATATGTCCTTTTGACTTTACACCGCCGTAACTTCCTTCAGATACCCTTTGGAAAATTACAAATTATACCGTATTGTAGAAGAAAAGGTTTCTAGAACGATGGTATGATTTATTTTTATGTGTAACAAATAGTTAATGAGAAATAGTAGAAAAATGAATTAATTTTAGTCGCCCGGTGTTCAAGTGTAATTTTGGATGTATTTGAGAATTTTGCCAATTTTACACGTTTTTTGTATCATTTGTGGGTATAAATTATAGCTTTTCTTGTAGAACACAAAATTCTCTACACAGTAGTATATTCCTGTGTAATCGCAAGTGCGCATAATAGCTGTCAAATTGGCAATATGTCCTTTTGACTTTACACCGGCGTAACTTCCTTCAAATACACTTTGGAAAATTAATAATTATACCGTACTGTAGGAAACAAAATTTCTAGCACGATGGTATAAATAATTTTAATGTATGACAAATAGTTCCTGAGAAATGGGTATAAAAATGAATAAATTGTAGTCACCCGGTGTTCAAGTGTAATTTTGGATGTATTTGAGAATTTTGCCAATTTTACACGTTTTTTGTATCATTTGTGGGTATAAATTACACCTTTTCTTGTAGAACACAAAATTCTCTACACAGTAGTATATTCCTGTGTAATCGCAAGTGCGCATAATAGCTGTCAAATTGGCAATATGTCCTTTTGACTTTACACCGGCGTAACTTCCTTCAGATACACTTTGGAAAATTAATAATTATACCGTACTGTAGGAAACAAAATTTCTAGCACGATGGTATAATTAATTTTAATGTATGACAAATAGTTCCTGAGAAATGGGTATAAAAATGAATAAATTGTAGTCACCCGGTGTTCAAGTGTAATTTTGGATGTATTTGAGAATTTTGCCAATTTTACACGTTTTTTGTATCATTTGTGGGTATAAATTATAACTTTTCTTGTAGAACACAAAATTCTCTACACAGTAGTATATTCCTGTGTAATCGCAAGTGCGCATAATAGCTGTCAAATTGGCAATATGTCCTTTTGACTTTACACCGCCGTCACTTCCTTCAGATACACTTTGGAAAATTAAGAATTATACCGCATTTAAAAAAATACAATTTCCAGCACGATGATATAATTTATTTTAATGTGTGACAAATAGTTCCTGAGAAATAGGTAGAAAAATGAATTAATTTAGGCGCCCGGTGATCAAGTGTAATTTTGGATGTATTTGACAATTTTGCCAATTTTACACTTTTTTTGTATCATTTGTGGGTATAAATTATAACTTTTCTTGTAGAACACAAAATTATCTACACAATAGTATAATTTTTATAGCTGTACCAATGCTGGTTTATGAGGAATAGATAGGGGAATATTTACCAAAACATTCACGGTTTCCAGTGCTAATTTTGCATTTTTGACTTTGTCATTTTGACTTCACACCGCCGTAACTTTTTTTTAATACACTTTGCAAAATTAAAAATTATACCGTGTTGTAGCAAACAAAATTCCCAGCATGATGGTATTATTTATTTAGTTGTGTGATAATTAGTTTTTGATACATAGAGAAAAAAGTATAGAAAATCGTACGCGTGGAGTATAAATAAAATTTTGAATATAGATTGAAATTTTGTCATGTTTACATCTTTTATGTTCTATTTTTGGATATGAATTATAACCTATCTTGTAGAACAGAAAATTCTCTACACAGTGGTATAATCTGTTTGGCTGTACCATTTCTGGTTTATGAGGAGTAGATGGCAGAGCATTGACCACAATTTTCGCATTTTTCAGGGTTCATTTTGTGTTTTCACCGCGATAACTTTTTTTGGTCTTATTTTTAAAATTTGAAATTTATCCTATCGTGTAGACAAGGAAATTTCCAACGTGATGGTATACATTGTTAGCGGGTAGGCTAAGTGGTGGCCGAATAATAGCTGATAGAAAATGGACCAAGGAGGGTCGAACACACACACAGACACACACACAGACACACACACACACAGAGGATCTCTTTTATATATATAGATATAGCATTAAAACCCGCCCGTTGTGCGGAGCAATTCATAACATGAAATTCATATTCAATTCATAAAAAATATGGAAAAATAAAAATGAAATAGGGTACACTCATAAAAATATTAATCAATTGAAAATTATAAGTTTTATTATTTTTATTTCGACACAATATTTCCCCTTAGTCCGCCTGAGTCATTTTTAAACCCGCCCGTCGTGCTGAATAATTCAGAACTCGAACACGATCCGTTCTGCATCTTGAAGTCAAATCCATTGGTTTTGTGTATGGATTAATTCTACAGGGTAAATTGAACGTTCTATTGTCTATAGTTGCTGCCCGCGGAACATTTTTATTTTAAAAAAAAAACCTTTTTTTAAATGAACCATTTGAAAAAATGATCTAAAAACACTTTTTTAAACCCACCCGTCGTGCGGAACAATTCATACAATAAAATTCATATCAAATCCATAAAATATAATGAATACAAATCGAAAAGCAAAAAATGTAACCTATAAATATCTTAACCAATAGAAAAGTCTAAATGTGAATATTTTTGTTCTTATTTTGACAAATATTATCCCTCAACCCGCCTGATATATAAATCTGCCCGTCGTGTGGTATAATTCAGAACACAAACACGAAACAAACAATGAAAGATGATGAAATCTTTTCATCAGACTGTTTCCAAACTATATTTATTACTTAACATCATTCCCCAATATCATTTGCTTAAGTACTATTTCACTTTTACCGCTATAATATTTATTGTTAAAATTTATATATTTTCCGCTATCATTAAAACCCAATATAACCTGAGTCAAACCTACCCAACCCAACCCAACCATTCAATCTTGACCGCTCTCAGCCTAGTCTGAGGTGATTTAAATTATTAGTTTGTGATCACAAAATATACTGATGCGATCATAATTTGTAATCAGAAGACTGAGATTATCTACCCCAGGGGTCCCAAACACGCGGCCCACCAATACTTTTCTCTCAACCCGCCAATATAGTATCGGGACCAAACTGTAAGGTAGCTAAATTCACATTTGTTGCATAATGCGATATAATTTTACACCATTATCATATTATCTCATAATTCCCGGTTAATGCTTCCACTAATGCATCATATTCATACAGTTGTTATTTTTTGGATTACATCGATAATGCAGCCCTTGATATTACAGCCGATATTATATTATGCAATCTATATTCTGCTACGTATTATTCCTAATACATATATCATCAGATCGCAAAATATATTTAAAGGTTCACATCATTCTCCAAAATCATTTGCTTAAGAGCTATTCTACTTTTATCGCTAGAATATTTACTGCTAGCAAAATATCATATACCTCGCTATCATTTAAACCCACTCTTTATAGATACATTTAATTCGCCCGTCGTGCGGAACAGTTCATAAAATATAATTAATATTCAATTCATAAAAAAATTAGTGCAAATTGAAAAAGAAAAACAAACCCACAGGAAAGTTATAGCTAATCTAAAAGTCTAAATGTGAAATTTATGTTTCAATTTAGAAAACATGTTTTTCCACAACACTATCAAAACAATGCAACCTTCTGTCATCTCTATAATTCCAGGTTAATGCTTCCGCTAAAACAGCATAAGTTGGCATTACATGATATTGCAACCCATATCCTTATGCAACTTATGCTTATGCAACTTGAAATTAAACCAATTAAATTACACAGTTATATTCAGTAGTTTACTTTGTTCCCAATAGCATTTTACCCGCCCGTCGTGCGGAACGTTATTGAGGACAATAAAGCCTTTATATTCAGTAGAGTGTAGCATTAATTAAACTGTACGCAATAAAACCACACCATCCATGCTTGGAGATAATATGATGCATTCTTAATTGTGATTTGGCTTCAGTGAAATTTAATCGGTGTATATTCCTGTGTAATCGCAAGTGCGCATAATAGCTGTCAAATTGGCAATATGTCCTTTTGACTTTACACCGCCGTAACTTCCTTCAGATACCCTTTGGAAAATTACAAATTATACCGTATTGTAGAAGAAAAGATTTCTAGAACGATGGTATAATTTATTTTTATGTGTAACAAATAGTTACTGAGAAATAGTAGAAAAATGAATTAATCTTAGTCGCCCGGTGTTCTAGTGTAATTTTGGATGTATTTGAGAATTTTGCCAATTTTACACGTTTTTTGTATCATTTGTGGGTATAAATTATAGCTTTTCTTGTAGAACACAAAATTCTCTACACAGTAGTATATTCCTGTGTAATCGCAAGTGCGCATAATAGCTGTCAAATTGGCAATATGTCCTTTTGACTTTACACCGGCGTAACTTCCTTCAGATACACTTTGGAAAATTAATAATTATACCGTACTGTAGGAAACAAAATTTCTAGCACGATGGTATAATTAATTTTAATGTATGACAAATAGTTCCTGAGAAATGGGTATAAAAATGAATAAATTGTAGTCACCCGGTGTTCAAGTGTAATTTTGGATGTATTTGAGAATTTTGCCAATTTTACACGTTTTTTTTATCATTTGTGGGTATAAATTACACCTTTTCTTGTAGAACACAAAATTCTCTACACAGTAGTATATTCCTGTGTAATCGCAAGTGCGCATAATAGCTGTCAAATTGGCAATATGTCCTTTTGACTTTACACCGCCGTCACTTCCTTCAGATACACTTTGGAAAATTAAGAATTATACCGCATTTAAAAAAATACAATTTCCAGCACGATGATTTAATTTATTTTAATGTGTGACAAATAGTTCCTGAGAAATAGTGTATGGAAAATCGGACGCGTGGAGTATAAATATAATTTTGAATATAGATTGAAATTTTGTCATGTTTACATCTTTTATGTTCTATTTTTGGATATGAATTATAACCTATCTTGTAGAAAGAAAATTCTCTACACAGTGGTATAATCTGTTTGGCTGTACCATTTCTGGTTTATGAGGAGTAGATGGCAGAGCATTGACCACAATTTTTGCATTTTTCAGGGTTCATTTTGTCTTTTCACCGCTATAACTTTTTTTGATTTCATTTTTGAAATTTAAAATTTAATTTAAAGTGTAGACATGAAAATTTCCAACGTGATGGTATAAATTGTTAGCGGGTAGGCTGAGTGGTGGCCGAATAATAGCTGATAGAAAATGGACCAAGGAGGGTCGAACACACACACACACACACACACACACACACAGACACACACACAGAGGATCTCTTTTATATATATAGATATATATATATATATATATATATATATGTTCTGTTAAATTCTACAGCGTTTTCTGATTCGTTTCTCTTGTAAGATATCTCTGGTATTTAAAAAAAAGTTGTGGAATTTATCAGAATACGTATCTCAAATTATTACAAATGGCCTACTTCCAAGATATATATATATATATATATATATATATATATATATATATATATATATATATATATATATATATATATATATATATATATATATATATATATATATATATATTATTGGTCAGGCTTTATAACGAGGTCATTGACCGTGTGAGCGGGTACGCTGATATTTCGTGGATCAGTGTGAACATCGAGGAGATCAACGGTGAACTGATGGAGTTTCAGAACAGGTACCGTGTAGAACAGTGATTCCCAACCGGTCTCGCGGCACCTTTTGGTGCCGCGTGATCTTTTGAGGGTGCCACCGAAATTAAGGGGAAAAATTGCATATTTGTATTATAATACCATTTTGTTGTCATAGCAGAACCAGTGTAAAAAATGGTCATATCCATCGTTGTTACACCGATGCAAAATGTCTAAATGAAATATATTTACGGATATTCTAAATATGTACTTCCTTATAAGAGTGCCAGGAACTTTTGAAAGTCTTGACAAGGCTGCCGCAAACTAGAAAAGGTTGGGAACCACAGATGTAGACATACAAATACACACATACACACATACGCACAGTCACCAACAATTTCCAATGTCAATGTTTGCTCTGATTTTAGATGTATTTACTTATTAACAATCAGATGTATACATTTATGCAGATATACTTGTTTATTATGTATTTGTTATTCACTCATTTACATTAGAAATGCACCTTCTTAAACGTGGCCTACTTAACTGTTGCACTTTGAGATATTTCATCATGTGTCTGCAGTTTGCTTCGCGTCTTTGTTTTACGCTACTGTGCACTGGAGAAATATACACTGTTGCAATTGTTGATGCTTTTATGGACTGCCTGACTGACTGACGTTGATGCAGGTGTCGTAAGCTGCCGAAAAGTCTCAAGGACTGGCCGGCCTTTTTTGCGCTGAGGAGAATTATTGACGAGTTCAGCGACATGTGTCCGCTGATTGAACTGATGTCGAACCGGGCCATGAAGCCGCGACACTGGAGTCGCATTGAAGCCACCACCGGACACTCGTTTCTTGTCGATGACGAGAAGTTCAGCTTGAATGACGTACTGCAGGCTCCTCTGCTGCAGCATAAGGAATACATTGAGGTAGAATTTGTAGGTTGAGAACGTTGAGGTATGATCTAGAGGTAATAACAATGGGGTAGATTCTGGAGGCTGGGAAAATTGGAGTATGAACTGGAGGTTGAAAACAATGAGGCAGGATCTGGCGATTGTGTATATACACTTTTGTTTAGCCTCTTTATTTGATAATTTTATTTTATTTGTTAGTCTTCATTGATAATTTATTTTGCTTCATTTTTACTAACTTTCATTTTACTGGCTAAACTTTTTTCTCAAACTATTCTTTATACGTCTTTTGGGCCCTTCTGGTATATGGGGCCACCATAAGGTGGTAATAGTACTTGCACTCTTCCTGTGACACTGGATTTACTTGTAGTTAAAAATAACATTGATTCGAATATCTCAAATATTCTGAGGATTGAAATTTCCTTGATTCCTGACTGTCACCGTTACTGCGGTTTTCGTATGCAGTCACCAGTTCAGATAGCGCGTTGCCACGTCGCTGAACGAGTTTGTGTATTAAGCTCGTCTCGAGTGGGCTCGTGCGATTTTGTATACTCCGATTACCAAACTCGCAAGAAGAATTCAGATTTGGAAGCCCGAGGCTGGTAACGAATGCATTCACATATGCATAAGTATGCATATCATATATGCATTCACACACACATACATAAAACACGCACACACATATACACGCACATACACGCACATTTTACTTCATTTACTTGTTTAATAATTTATATTGCGTAATATCTATATAATATATCAGATGCGCAGACAATACAATTTATTACCATTACAATTGAGCAAACGGACGCCTACATGTACAAACACTCATCAGCATAAACACACACATACACACTTATAGAGAAGTAAAACACCGTTTTTTGGTTGCGGTTTTTTGCAAAAATCATGTTTTTTATTTTTTATTTTTTATGGTTTTTAGGATGCGCCCCAGTTGTCATCTGATGTTGGACTTCAGTATATAGTAATTAATTTAATTGATGTTTTGTATCTTTTTACGAATTATATTTCAAACATAATTTAATAATATTACAAAGACATTTTTTTTATTAATAAATATCCGAAGATACTGTTTAAAAGTGCATCAAAGCTTGGTGGATAAGTTGTTTTATATTGAAAAGCCCATGGCAATAATTTGTAGGCAAAACAAAAGAAATTCATTGAATAACCATGTGTTGTTTAAGGAAGCGACGTTTCTTATGAAAAAAGATCATGATGTTTTTAAAACTGAATTTAAAATGTGATCTAAATGCTCTGAATACTATGTTACTCTGAATAATGTGATCCGTTTTTATTCGCAGTCTCATTAGGGACACTACGTTTGTGTGTATGTTTGTAGTTTTTGTTTATATATTTGCAGTGTTTACTTTTATAGCTGCAAATACTTGATCTGCTGGAAGAAATGGTGCTTGAGATGGTATTTTATGCATCATAGTATGTAAAGTTATCATGAACGTACTTCATTTCCGGGGGGATGGTTGTGTAAGCAATAATAAATTCATGCCATTAGTTTTCATAAATAGTTTCAAGATTTAAAAAAAAGCGGTTTTGCACCCTGCATTATTAAATAATTATTAACTCAATAATTGAATACAAAACTGTAATTTACCTAAAAGTGCAGCACAGTACCGTACGAACAATGCTATTAGGAATTTCAGACACATTATATCAATTGTATTTTGCATATTTAATGATTATTCAATTTGATAGGACCACTATTGAATGAATAACTTATATGTTGATAAGAATAATTCAATAAACATCCCAAAATATACCATATATATTAGTTGAATTCATTACATGACTCTTAAAAACGTATTTTTAGGTCGATATTTTTGACAAAAAACGGGTTTTAAAAATATACTTCGTTTTTTAGGTCGCATCTCTACGCACGCACACACACATATATAACATTACATTACATTAAGACATATATATCGAGCTTTTCACCCGAAGGTCTCAAAAGCGCTCACAGACATACGCACACTCAAGCACAAGAGTCATACAAACACACAATCACGCGTAGACACACACACACACACGCACACAAAAACAGACAAGCACATATACGCACACACACAAGCACATATACGTACAAACACATACAGGCATTCCCGTTTACATACGCAAAAGTACACTCACACACACATACATATCGAAGAAAACAAACAAAAAAATGACAGCAGAGAACACAGCATACAGTACATTGAGACAACAAAGCAGACATGCAAGCACATACACTGAGACTGACAACACAATGGACACACAAATACAAACAACAAAACTCAACATGACACGCACAAAGACATACATTCAAACAAATATACAGATAACACACACAACAGGCACACAAACACAGATAACAGAGCTCAACACAACAACACACAGACATCATACAATGGGAATGCATACATATACGAGAACGGAAAATACAGACACACATGGAACACATACACATAGCAGACAGAATTTTGGAAACAATCAGACCGCTTATTCACTACTAATATATACATTATTATTAAGACAGTAATAATACTTAATTATGAAAAATTCTTAGTATGTTTATTGAAAAGAGGTGAAACACACACACACACGCACACACACACACAAACACACACACACACGTATGCCTTCAGATCCCATATTAAATTTAGTTCAGCTAAAGATGTTAGTCTGGACTGAAAGACTCTGATAAGAATTAGATTCTAAACAAACCAATAATTTAAGATCTATTCTGGCTATGAAATGTCTTTCATGCCGTATCTGGTATAATTATATCTGTCGTATCTGCGCACTAGATTTGCGCATTAGATACCGGTGCTTGTACGGTTCTGCGAAATATAATCATTGTGACTTTTAGGCGAGTCTAGTCTGCGTTGAAAAGATTGTTATTGACACGGTCAACAAAGTTTGTTCATTGTGCGCACATGTTTGAAGTTGAGTGCACAATATCTCTTCCGAGAAGCAAATAGACCGTCGTCATCTAATGCTCCCAACTGATTTTTTGTGGTTTATTTACTCGTACGAGTACAAGTACGAGTACGAGTTCTTACTCGCGTACGAGTAAATAAACCAAACGTACTCGTACTCGTACTTGTGCGAGTAAATAGACCACAGATACTCGTATTTGGTTTTGACACACTCCAAATTGAAGTTGTGTCTACCCAAATTGAACTCGACCATTCTCAAATTTAAATTGCAAATTATTCAATGAAATTACTGCTGACAATGTCCTGTAAATTCTACCAATCTTCGGGTGAGATATTCTTCTCGTAGCGTGTAGTATCGTTTCTGACTCTAGTCGGAAATCGGTCCAAATGAATGTCGGTAATCTAAAATAATCTGTGTATGTTTAGCCATTCGTAAGTTGAAACTCTTCTGTAAATTTGTATATACACATGTAAATTATTTTCCATGTATCCTTATTATTTAGCAATACTACAGAGTTGTAGTGTTCGTTTAATCACAAGATGCGTAATGCACACAATCCGAGCAACACTCACTGACTGTATTTCATAATCAATCGACTTACAAGCACACACATACACTCACCCACACACACACACACACATTTGACACACACACACACACACACACACACACACACACACACTCGTGGACGAGCGCAGTGCACCCAGCACGTATAGAGACAATACACAGAACGCGCAAAAACACACCTTGAATCACACAACTCAATGAAACACCAATCACAAGCTAATTCGCCTCTGTACACAGTTGAACTTGAAACCATTTTCGTCACACACCACAATCCATTAATCATCAATTCACAATCCACATCCATTTGCTGAGTGAAAACCGTATCTAAGCTTATACTACAAGCTTACTGAATGACGAGTGTGATACTCAATGTGATTGAAACCGAGGCTTTCATGTCTCAAAATTGCCCAATCTTGCGGTGAGCGGATATAACGTCATCCGCAATTATAGCATTGCAAGTGAAATTCACTGGCTGTCCGCCTATAGGATGTTTGCATATCGGCGATGAAAGAGCGCGACATAGAAGCCAAGCTGCGTATGGTGACCACTCAGTGGTCGGCACAAGAACTGACGTTCGCCAAGTTCAAGAATCGGGGCGAACTGCTGCTGCGAGGAGACAACACTGCCGACATCATCTCCGATCTGGATGACTCGCTTACAATTCTCGGCTCGCTAATGTCCAACAGGTGATCCACAACTCAACCGGCAACTCGTCAAATTATGTGCTCACACTGTCTGTACGTCGCACTGGTGCAGTCAACGACGATATAGAACTTATTGTGTCGAGCACGCGGGTGTGACGTTCTGG
Source organism: Sacculina carcini (assembly GCA_916048095.2). Lineage (NCBI taxonomy): Eukaryota > Metazoa > Arthropoda > Thecostraca > Sacculinidae > Sacculina > Sacculina carcini. The sequence continues at coordinate 3,877,491 of OU696579.1, read as the reverse complement.
CTGTGTGTGTGTGTGTGTGTGTGTGTGTGTGTGTACTCACATAGTTGTACTCACATAGTTGTTCTACAAGATATGAGCTAAGCTCGTGCTGTCCCGTCTCTTTTCCATAATTTATCTAACATATTTTTGAAGGAACTTAAATTTCTAGCTTCAACTATTTTGCTGTCTAATTGGTTCCACTGATCTACGCTCCTAAACGGGAAACTATACTTTTTACACCTTTTCGACAACGTGTTTTCCTCAGTTTTTTTGAGTGTCCTCTACGCACATTTCCTTGAAAAACTAATCCGATGTCGTCTGTGTTGACCGTGTCATTTATGCATCTATATATGTTTATTAAATCACCTCTTTTTCTCCTCTCATCAAGCCTGGTTAATTCAATTTTTCCTCAATCTGTCCTCGTAAGACATGTTTTTCAAGTTTGGTACCAATTTTGTGGCTAGTCTTTGAATGTTTTCTATTTTCTTTATATGTCTCACTTCGTGTGGAGACCAAACTACAGCTGCGTATTCGATCTTTGGCCTAATTAGAGCTATCATGATTTTTCTGAACATATTCTCATCCATGTAGTTGAATACTCCTCTCGTTTTTGAAATAAGTGCATACGACATGGCGAAAAGGTTATCAATGTGCGCCTGCGGTGACAGCTCATTCTGGATAATCACACCAAGATCTCGTTCCTTGTCCACCTCTCGCAGCGTGACGCATCCCAGTGCATAGTCCACAGATGGTCTCTTCCCGCTTTTGCCAAATTTCATGACATGACACTTTGTTTCGTTGAGGCTCATTAACCATTTTTGACACTATTCTTGAATCTTGTCGATGTCACATTGCAATTGTTCACAGTCTCTCTTACTCGTTATGACTCTCATCAATTTGGCGTCGTCGGCAAAAAGGTGAACGGTGCCGTCCAGATCGTTCGTTATATCATTGATATATATCAGAAACATTATTGGTCCGAGCACAGAGCCTTGTGCCACCCCACTTTTCACCCGCTTCCACGAAGAAGCCGCTCCCCTCACAGTTGTACTCATTTTTCTATCGGTCAAGTAATGCTCCATCCATTTCAATAGTGGTCCTTGTATTCCTCCACAATACTCCAGTTTCCACAGAAGCCTCCTGAATGGGACCTTGTCGAAAGATTTGCACAAGTCCAAGTATATGCAGTCCACCCACTTGTCCCTCTCCTGTACAGCATCAATAATTTTGTTGTAAAAGAATAAAAGACTCGACACACATGATCTTGATTGTCTAAATCCGTATTGTGCATTTGACAAAACCTCTTCTCTCCCCAGGTGTTTTACCCACTGGTCCTTGATGATTTTTTCACACACTTTACATATCACGCTGGTCAGTGATATAGGCCTGTAGTTGGATGATTCCTCTTTCGAACCCTTCTTGTGAATTGGAACAATGCTCGAACATTGCCATTGTGAAGGAACTTCACCCAGGCACAAGCTAGTACATATGACGTCATACAATGGCTCCGTCAACTCTTCCCTGCATTCCCTGATAATGCTCCCCTCAATTCCGTCTGGTCCAACCGATTTCCCGTTCTTTAACTTCGACAGTCTCTCAATCAGATCTTTCTTAGATAAACACACATCTCCCATAGGCCTACATTTCGGCAAGATTCGACTTCCATCAAAGGGACTTTCATCAGTGGACACCATGTGAAATTTATAATTCATAATTTCGCAGATTTTCTCTGGTTCAGTAATGGCCTCGCCTTCATGTTGAATTCTTCCGATGCCCACGTAATTTTTCATCTCTCCGTTGACATACTTGTAGAACATCTTCGGTTCATTTTCACATTTTTCAACTATACTTTTTTCATAATTCATTGTTTCTTCTCGTCTTATTTTCACGTAATTGTTTCTGGCTCTTTTGTACTCTTTCCAGTGCTCATAAGTATTTCTCTTTCGCAATATGTTCCATGCTTTTTCTTTGTCCTCTCTTGCTTTTTCACATCTTTTGTTGAACCAAACATTTTTCTTGGTGTATGATCTTTTTATTCTTGGAACATATCTTTCAACACCGAGCTTGTACACGTCAACAAAATAATCAAATTTTTGTTGAACATCCGTCATTGTCAACATAGCGGTCCAGTCGACCTCATCAAAGTATCTCTTAGGCTGTTTTATGTTGGCTTTGTCATAGTTCAGTTTATCACCGTAGTATTTACGGGGACTTTTTGCAGGTTTTCCATATTCTAAAACTGCCTCTATCAGCACATGGTCGCTTTTTCCAATTGGACTCTTATACGTCAACGATTTTATTGTGTCCATTTCATCAGTAAAAACCAAATCTAGTTTTGATGGCTCGTCTGAACCCCTGAATCGAGTATTCTCTTGAACCGATGTGTGTGTGTGTGTGCGTGTGTATGTATGTGTGTGTGTGTGTGCGTGTGTATGTGTGTGTGCGTGTGCCTGCGTTTCTGAAAGACAAGACTCTGATGAATATGATAAATACTCATTAACCATGAACTGTTTGATGACAATGTTCCTCCGGCAATGGTATTGTCCGGTTAAAAAAGTTACTGGCTCAGTGAAGCAAGAAATACGATATGGCCTGTGATGTTTTCTGCTGTTGGTGATGATAGTGGCAGTGATGGTGGTGTAGTGTACTCGATTAATTGTCATTCATTTCCCACCAGGTACAACGCACCGTTCAAGAACCAGATCAGCAAATGGCTGACCAACATCTCCAGCACCAACGAGATCCTGGAGAACTGGCTGTTTGTGCAGAACTTGTGGGTGTACCTGGAGGCCGTGTTTGTCGGCGGTGATATCGCCAAGCAGTTGCCGCAGGAGGCTAAGCGGTTAATCCCAACACACACACACATACACACACATACACACACACACATACACACACATACACACACACATACACATACATACACATACACACACACGATGCCACACACGAATACACACACAAACACACGAACACACACACACACACACACACACACACGAACACACACACACACACACACACGAACACACACACACACACACATATATTCACTATGAAAGCCCTCTGGGTAAGAGTGATCACATAATGATAGAGATTACAACAATAGGAACGAATGAAGGGCCAGGAAGCTTAGGAGTACCACCGCAGGCAAAATTTAACTACGCTAAAAGTAATTTTGACGGTATGAAGAGATAGTTCGCAGAAGTAGACTGGAAAGACTTGCTGGAAGCAGAAAGTGTACAAGGAAAATACAATGCCTTTTTAGAGATCTACAAAAGGGGTGTGCAACAATTCGTATCAAAATTCAAAGAAAAAAATGCTGTTAAAAAAGAATGGTTCAATAAAAAATGTGAAAGGACACGTGTGCAAAAAGAAGAGGCTTGGAAAAGAATGAGAAGACGGAATACGTTGATAAATAGAGGGAAATTAAAAAAAGCACGCAACCATTACATGAGTGTGAGAAGGCAGGAGGAAAGACAATATGAGAAAAGCATTGTAGACAAGAGTAAATATGAACCAAAGTTGTTTTACAAGTTTCTAAACAAAAAATTGAAAAGTAAGGTTGCTATAGACAAATTGATTGTGGATGGCGAAATTTACGAGGAAGCAGGAGATATTTGTGAAGTCATGAACAGGAAGTTTCAAGAGGTATTTACGACTGAGGACGGATTGGAAACTCCGGTGATAGTTGATACCAGACTGGGAATCGACTATATTGAAGTATATCGCGAAGAGATTGAGAGGCGCCTGAGTGGTCCTCAATGCAGATAAGCAGTTGGTCCAGATGATATCGCCGCGGTGATCCTGAAAGAATGTAGATATACTCCTCACACCGGTGTTCGATATTGTCCAAGGTAGCCTGTCACAAGGAATTCTTCCCCAGGAGTGGAAGCTGGCGAATATAATACCGATATACAAAGGAGGAGAGAGAGACAAACCGCTGAATTACAGGCCGATCTCACTAACAAGCGTCATGTGTAAATTGGTGGAGTCGATCATTAAGGACAGATGGGTATCATATTTGGAGGATAACAGTATTTTAAATGAGACACAGTATGGATTCAGGAGTGGAAGGTCTTGTGTTGCGAGCTTGATGAGTTTTTATTCTAGGTTGATAGACACAGTGCAGGAAAGAGATGGATGGGTCGATTGTGTATATCTGGACCTGAATAAGGCGTTAGACAGGGTTCCACGAAACAAGTTATTGTGGCAAATTGAGCATGAAGGAGGGATACGTGGAAAGCTTTTGGATTGGATGAGAGATTATTTAAGCGGACGTAAAATGAGAACAGTTGTAAGAGGTGCCAAATCGACGTGGAGAGAAGTCACAAGTGGCGTCCCTCAAGGATCAGTGCTTGGACCGATAATGTTCCTGGTGTACATAAATCAAATGACGGAGAGAATAGGCAGTTACGTGAACATGTTTGCAGATGATGCGAAAATTTTGAGAAGAGTGAAAGATCGGACCAGCTGCCAAGAATTGCAAGAGGATCTAGACAGGCTATGTGAGTGGAGTAGGGAATGGGGCATGGAGTTTATTGCCAGCAAGTGCCACGTTATGGAATTTGGTAAAGGAAAACTCAGACCATCGAGATGATATATTTTGGGCGAGCACAAACTGCAGAAGGTGACTGCCGAAAGAGATTTGGGTGTAACTATTGAGGATGATCTGTCGCCGGAGAGGCATATAACCAGAGTAGTGAATGCGGCGTATAGAACCATAAAGAATATATGGGTCTCATTTAAGTTCATGGATGAGGAAGTGGTAAAAAATTTGATAAAAAATGTGATAAAGCACCCACTAGAATACGCGGCAGTAATTTGGGCTCCCCACAATAAAAAACAATAAAAAACATATCGCTAGGTTAGAGAAAGTCCAAAAAGTAGCGACTAAGCTGTTAACATCATTGAGCTCGTTGAATTATGAAAAAAGGTTAGAGAAAATTGGGTTGTCGTCACTGGAAAAGAGAAGGTTAAGGGGGGATTTAATAAACGTTTTCAAGCACAGCCTTGGTATGGAACGATTGGATAGGAAAGATTGGATAGTTGGAGTACGAGGGACCATAGGGGACACAATAAATGTCTACAGAAAACCCGGGTATTAAGGGATATAAAGAAGTACAGTTTCCCAAGTAGGTGTATAGATATATGGAACCGTTTGGGTAAAGAAAAAGTTCAATCAAACAGTATAGCACAGTTCAAGCATAGGTTAGATAAATGTGGGTATGGAGACAGGACAGTCTGAGCCCTGCTCATTTCCTGTAAACTACAACTGTGAGTACAACTGTGAGTACACACACACACACACACACACAAACGTACGCATACGCATCATGGGCTTGGACAGACATTTTCGTTTGAGGGGGGAGGGGGGGGCGAAGATTGATCATAGCAAAACTATTGACGGGCTAGGCAGCACAATCATTTAGAGAAGGGGTCGGCATACCCGTGGGCCAGATGCGGCTCGCGACGTCGTTTAATCTGGCTCGCCGACGATACTTGATTTTGCTCAAATAACTGTATAAACTAGTGGACTGTATAATCTAGGCTGATTCAATTTATTTATATTTGTTATTATTGTCGATGTTGTACCTTTAATCGTGTGATCCGCCGCGACAGTGAGACCCCGGTGTTTGCCTGGCGCGTGTACTTGATCCGCCGAAGTCCATGTGTGTCTGTATGCTCACCCCACCTGTACGTTAGGGTGGGTGGATTCTTCACTTTTTTTAATTTTACAAATTTTAAGATGGAGATAGGTGCTGTTTTTCGCGCTGATTACGAATATGATAACATTAAGTCTCTAAAATTAACAAATCGTTCAGCAAACTAATTTACAAATTCCAAAAATAGGCTAAAATAACGCATATAAATAATGCCTACTGGACCAATTTTATTTTAATATTTGAATGTTGTGCAGATTCTATGGGATACATGTGAGCATGCTAATTAGGAATAAAAAAATTAAATGTCCAAGTCTAACGAATTTTAGAGGAAATTACATTAAATTACAGAAAAACTGAAATTTGACACATATTACCAGAGGTCGGAAAAATATGTGCTTATTTTTCACTGTATATGTCATTTTTATATTCATATATTTGCCAAACCCAACATAACACAAACATTCACTCACAAAATACCAAATAATTTGCAATGTTAGGATGGCTGGGCATAAGAAGCCTGGAGGCTTGTACTGCCCTTTTTCAACATACAATATACATTAACATATATAACATATACAACTAATAATAAAAATGAAAGCTTTTTCATCATGCCACATAGTTAAGATGTTCCCATACGCATAAGCAGCATGTGTATCAATAATAAGTTTGAATATATTGTGTTCTTACTATTTTCTTGAAAGCTGACATCGATTGGGACATTTTGATTGGACTTGCTAATTGGTTCCAAAGTCGGATTCCTTGATGAAAAAGTGTCAGGTCTCTTGTTTTTGTGCGTGCAAAAGGAACCGCAAATTTGTCCAGATGCCTGGGATTTACTTCGAAGTTATTTTGTATATTCTTCGGAAGACGAGTTTTGAATGCATTGAACATTTTCATTAAAGTATTGTATTTGATCAGGTCGTCAAATTTCATAATGTTCAGTTGTTTGAACAATGGAGTAGAACGCTCATGTAAGTGTTTATTCATTATTATTCTCAATGCTCTTCTTTGGGCGATTCTTATTGGTTCCAAGTTTGTTGTGAACGTATTTCCCCATGTTTCGCAACAGTATTGCATATGTGGTTTAAACAGCGTGTTGTATAACTGTATATTTATTTTTTTATCGAATAAATTCCTAGTTTTACTCAATATAAAATTAATTTTGCTCAGATTGGAAGACACTTTATGTATTTGTTCTTTCCAGTTCAGAGAGCTGTCAAGGATGACTCCTAGAAATTTTGTTTTTTCACTCTTCTCGATGACTGAGCTCCCTAATTTTACGGTACCGACTTGACAGCGAGCCCTTCTATTGAATAATACATGGCAGGATTTTGCAATGTTCACTGTGAGTTTGTTAGAGATGAACCAATTGTGTATGCTTGCTATTTCTGAATTGATTTTTCCGTACAAATTATTGGCACATTTGTCCTTGAAAAACAAATTTGTATCGTCAGCGAATACTATTATTTTACAATTTTTTGCCACACTGAAGATATCATTTATATATATCAAGAAGAGAGTAGGAGCTAATACAGAACCCTGGGGCACTCCACATTGTATTGTTCGCAGTGTTGACCGTTCATTATCCAATTCAACATATTGCCTTCTTTCGGAAAGGTAAGTTGATAGCCAGTCATGTGCATTGCCTCGAATTCCATAACATTGACATTTCTTTATCAGTAAATCGTGATTGACGGTGTCAAACGCTTTTTTTAGATCGAGGAATACACCAGCAGCATTTTCTTTTTTATCAAAACACTCTGTAATTTCATTGATCATGTCTAGAATAGCGTGTGATGTATCCTTGTTTGATTGAAAGCCGTATTGATTTTCATTGATTATGTGATGTTTGCATAAGAATTTCTTCAGTCTGTCATTGAATAACTTTTCAAATATTTTCGAAAATGTGTCTACAATCGATATTGGACGATAATTTCCTTTGTCAGACCTATCTCCTGATTTAAAAAGAGGAATTACTTTAGCTGTTTTCATCAGCGTCGGAAAAATACCTGTTGTGATAGATAGGTTGAAAATGTACGCAAGTGGTCTGGAAATATATCTGGAACAACTTTTTAACAGGTTCATACTAATGTTATTGCAATCTGTAGATAGTTTACTCTTACTACGTCCAATAACGTTGAATACCTCCCACTCCGTTGCTGGACTAATGAACATTGAGTCGTTCACTTTTTCAACATGATCTAGAGGATTCACGTCAGACACTGGTAATTTGTTTGACAGGTCCACTCCGACATCAACAAAGTAGTCATTCAATAGGTCTGATATAGTACGGACCACATCTGAAGTGCCCCCGTCGTCTCTTAGTTTATGAATGCGTTCCTTTTTCCGAGATGTCATCTTAATTTCATTTTTTATTTTTTTCCACTTTTCTTTGGCTGAAACCGTTCTATCCGCGAAAAACTCACGATAGTATAGTCTTTTGCTCTGAATCACCACCTTGGACAACATGTTTTTATAGGATAAATACAACTTCCTGTGGTCTTCAACTTTAGTTGTAAGAAATTTGGTGTACAATTGGCGTTTGGTGCGACTAGATATTCTGATGCCTTTTGTTATCCACGGCCTTTTCTGTACTTCTCTCTTTTTCACTGTTTGTAGCGGCATGTGATTATCTACTGCTCGCATATATAATTCAAGGAATCGCTCGTATGTCGTATTCACATTATCACCTTCTATCATTTCCCAGTTTATCTGCTCCAGCTCCTGCTTGAGTCGTAGTAATCGCTTAGGTGGATATTTCCTTTTCAGCAAGAGATGTTCTTCTCGTGCAGATTGAGTAATATTAAGTCTTGTAAAAATTGGGAAATGGTCGGAGATATCCTCGCATATTACACCACTCGTCAATGTACTGGAAACACAATTGGTAAAGATATTATCAATCGAGGTGCTTGAGCGATGAGTTTCTCTGGTCACTGACTTTATTAAGGGATAAAAGCCATTATTGGTCATGTTCATGAAGAAGTTTTGCGTTGGCGCGTGGCCTTCAGTGTTCAACAAATTTATGTTGAAATCACCCATCAGCAGCCAATATTTGTTGCTTGAATATTCAGTCAACTTATTTATTTCCTCAGAAAATGTATGCACCATTGTGCCTGGTGGTCGGTAAATACACGACGTTCGTATTTTACGCCGATCAATAGTTATGTCGACTGTAATCATTTCCATGACATCCGTCACATTTACGCTGAGACGAGGCACGTGTTGTGATTGGTGTTTCTTGTTGACAAATATTGCAACACCACCACCTCTCTTATCATGCCTCATTTGATGGAAGGCTTCAAACTCGTCTATTTGGCATAAGTCAATTGTGCTGTCATTGACCCATGTCTCAGAAACAGCGATGACATCGAAATTCACCTCTAACTCCCTCATCAACGTTGTCAAGTCATCAATGTGCTTGTTGAGACTGCGTGCATTTATATGTAACATACTGAAACATTGCGAATTTTTGAATGCTTCATTAAATGTGTCCACCGTGTACACACCAAAGCTGTTATTACTGTTTTCTGTATCATCAATGTCAGCTTTGAATGTTTCCTCGTTAATCATTTTCATACTGGTAATACTGCTGATTGCTAAACAGCGTATAGGAACATCCATTCACAGCGTATAAGAACAACATATAGCAACAAAATACGATTTGGTAATTTTTATAGCTTTCATACGAAATAAAAATATCGACCCACTCAAAGGATAGCGGTTCTGTATGCATGCATGTTGCCCTTGAATTATCACTTGCTTTCATATCAGCGCACTCATTGAACCACTCATTGAACCACACGCACACATACACACAACTACACACCTGCATAAGAGCAACTACGCACACACACATAAGCAACTACTCACACACGTAAGTACGCACTCACAAGCAAAATACACACACACACACACACACACACACACACACACACACACACACACACGAACACACAGCACACAACACAGAATATAGTACTGTGCGGCATTCAAATTTTCAGTAGAGACAGTATATAAATCGCGTATCTTATAATCAGACAATAGCCTAATGATGAATTAATATGACTATACAACCTCCAATGAGTTAGAGAAACAATCAATGATCAATACGGATTGATAAATTGAAATATTATCTATGCTCAATATTTAGTACTAGACAAGACAATTATAATCAAAGCAATGCTCCACGGATGAGCTGTAATGCTAACAAATTCACTTATGATGTCTGGTTACCCGTCTGGTGACAGTTCTCCATTGGTGACGGTCCTTGTTCGGCGACTCAGTCGATGCCACAGCTTGGTTGGCCACAGCCGGCGCACTTGACACTAGTCCAGCCGGGCCAGTTTGCGCAATAACGTCTTCCGTACTGTAGACATTGACCACACGGGCGTTCTCGGTGAGACGCATTTTTATTTGGCCGTTTACTGTCCAAGCGGAGTAAATCTTGCCCTCCCGTTTCATCTTTCTGAGCTCGTACATAGTACTGCTGTTGTTTCTGGTCAGGTGGTCGTTAACATACACTTTTTGTGTCTTCTTGTCACTTTTCAGATGCTTCCTCGCTTCAAACACTTGCTGTCTTTTGCGGAGCTTTTCGAATTTGACCAGTATGGTGCGGTGTTGACCATCTTTTGGCTGACCGATTCTGTAAACCTCTTCAACATCTTCGGTTGATATATCTGTATTTAGTGTTGCAGAGAGGCTTTGCACGATCTTTTGCGTATCTTCTCCACGCACCTCTTCTATTCCTGATACTTCTTATGTGATTAATGCCTAAAAAATATGTGATGAAATAGCTTATTTATGTGATTTTACTTTTTTATTTATTCAATGTCAGAACATTGAAACAAACCGAAAAGGAAATAACAATACATACAATATACATACGTAAATATATAGAGAAAATGCAATATATTTTATATAATAAAATCATATAAATATATGCAGAATGTGTTCAATGTAATGAACATAAATCCGTTATTGAAGCAAAGATAAACTATTGTAGAAACAGTTAGTAAGCACAATTTTTTCAGGTTTTCTTCCGTTAGTGTTTGCCGTATATCTGTCAGTATGTTTTTGCAAACTGATAAGCTTCTTTCAACGTCAACGTTGGTAACTGGGGGAATTTGAGATTCGCTAGGTCTTCTGGTGCATACCTTTGGGAATTTCAGTTTCATCAATAATTTATCCTTTCAAATTTTTTAATAGAGAACAGTAGCTCAAAATCCGGGTTTCTTGTAAGAATTGCTCGAAATTTTTGACCCAGTCGATCTCCTTTATCACCAGGAAAGTTACCGATTTTGATTCAGAATGGATCAAATGGAATCAGTATCTCAACCAGAGGCAGCCCTGGGGTCTCTAGCGTCTCTGAGTGGAGAAGAATAAACGACAAGTTCCCAACTATGAAAGCCAGTTCTACTTGAAGCTGTTCATCTTGAATGATATGCTGTGGTTTCTGTATTGATACAGCTTCGTCAGGATCGAGCTCACTCAGAACTGATTTCACATAATTCAGATACCGCGCGTAAAATATCGCATCCTCTATCTACGTCTCCCACCTTGTGATGACAGGTTCTGATGGCAAATGTATTTCTGGATACATATCTCCCGAGGGAGCTTTGATGAAACCTTTATTTACGGAGGAGATTAGGTCATTTATCTCTTGAAACATCTCCCGTATGGTCTCACAAAATCTACCGTATGGTCTTTCCGGCACACGCGCATATCGTCATCCTGACCGAACTGCAAACCTTCATTACCGCGTGCAAGTGACACTGCACCTACAAATCGTTCAACACCACCCAAATTGGCATCATACGTACATGCAACATTAAATGCACTATTGAACCACCGGAAACACACGCACGCACACACACACACACACAGACACACCAATTGTTTGATACAGTGATTATTTGATACCGAATGTGTATGATTCCGACACACGCGCATATCGTCAAATCACTTAATTCAATGTGCTAATCCTAAAATAGAATCAATTAATCCGACAGAGGGAAAAATTAGCCTGAAATTTGTATATAAGATAATAAATCTCCCATTTTAGGTTAAATTTTCTAGAAAATACGTTGAAGGTTTTTTTGCCGTAAAACAGGGTCTTAGGTGAAAAAAGTTGTTTTATGTGATCACATATTTTTCCGACCTCTGCATATTACTCATAAGCAAAAAATCAATTTTCACATTTGGTGAAGTAAAAAGAAATATAGTATATTTTGCCCCGAGTAAAAATATGATACAATTATATTTCCATCTTCAACTAACTTTTAGGCAAATGCATTTCAAATTTGGCAAAAGACAAACATTAGCGTCCATAGTCAATGTGTACTGGACCTATGCTATTTTATTCCATGAATTTTGGACAATGTCTATAAGATGCACATTAACACACTATATGAAAATATGGAGAAAATTAATACAATTTTAAACAGTTTTCGAGCAAATACAATTGATAGACCTGGAAGGTACCGAAAATTGCTATTGAGACGATACAATTGAGATATTGCTCAATCCGATGTTTTTTCGTTATATTTTATTCAGCACACAGTGTAATTTATTAATATTGGACAATTAGAACACATACAGGAAACATAAATCAGTGATAAACATTATATTTAATATTTAACATGCTACACCAAGAATATAGATTATTGATTGCAGCAGTAGGAAGCCTCAATTTCATACTGTGCCACAAGGGTACAAAGCAAACCAATTCAACGTACTATTAAGCAATTACTGTGTTGCGTTAAGTCACAATTTGCTGAGTCATTTTGAATTCAGCCGCCAGAATTAATGCAGCTCACTCAACATTCATCTAATGTAAGCACGAAAATGCATTGCAGGGTCAAGTTCACATTTACGCGCTCAAAAGTTGTTCAAAGATAGTCACTTGAATTTTCAACGTGTATTTTCAACATGCAATAATGAGTATAAATCTACTAGTTGAAAGTGATATTTTGACAATCGATCTGGCCTAAAATAGGGAAAATACACATTATAATTCCTATTACTGATCTGTGTCAAATTTCGGTTTTCTCCGTAATTCAAAGTAATTTCCTCAAAAATTGGTTAGACTTCGACATTTGATTTTTATTCCTAATCAGCAAGTTTACATGTATCCATAGCATATGCACATCATTCAGATATTAAAATAAAATTGGTCCAGTAGTAATTAGATATATGCCCTAATTTTGCCGTTTTTCTTGTTATCAAATGAATTTCCTGAAAGATTGCTCAACGTTAGAGACTAAATTTTATTATTTTCGTAGTTAACGCAAAAAACTGCACCTATCTCTACCTTAGTTTGTTGAGGCCTCAAAAACTGCACCTATCTCTACCTAACTAGACTCAACCAACCTAATCAGCGGCTGTTGGCTGTGAGCTCACACCGGTAAATGGCTGCATGCGACAAAAGCGTACTCACTTGACCACATTCTTTGGCCCGAGACAGCGTTTAGCTCGGTTAGATTATATATTCATCAGAAACCGTCATCGTTGGATAATGGGTCAAGTACGCAGAATTATACCAAAGTGTATTCTTTCGGATCATGCATTGGTTATGTGCACACTAAGGACACGATTGTGGAGGCGACGACGGCTTTCGACAAGGGCGAGACCAGATTGGAGTGCGCTGAACAGGAATGGCACACGCAGACGCTTTGTCGCCACTGTAAATAACCGCATTGCTGACAATAGCCACAGTAATGGTGACATAATCGAAGCCGTCAATTTTGCAGCATCGCGTGTAGTGCCAATTATACGCAGACAACGATTTGTCATCTCTTGGGACGATCCAGCAATCGCATATCTTCGCAAAATAGGATTTGGCCCCAGCATGTCGGAGATAAATCAGCAACTGCTACATGCGCACACGCTGCACCAAGAGGAAACAGTGCCCATGATGGCAGAATAAATAATGTCTCACCGTGAGTCCGGAATAAGCGCAGCGATGTGTCGAGCAATCAACGACTTGACTGGCAGGAAACGTACAGCCCCGTGCATGACGTCTGCCGAAAGCGTCAACGAGCGCTTAAACTCAGTGAAACAGCATTTTTGTGCTCTTCTAAGCCACCAAACACTAGACGGACAATAGTGCAGCACGGTCCTGAATCACATGCACACGCTGTACCGCACTATCATGTCAAACCTAGCGAGTTACAGTCTGCTGAAAATTCTACGGCTTGTGGAAAATCTGCGGGATATGATGGCATCTCAGCAGACGTGTAGAAGATTAGCGAGCTGACGCCTCTTCTGATTTGTTTCATCAATGATGTGATAGATGGCGCTGGTCCACCTGAGGAATGGCTCCGTTCAGTGGTCGTTCCCCTGCCCAAGAAAACAGGCAGCATGGCACTTCAGAACCTACGCGGCATATCGCTCAAGCCAGCCGCTGCCAAACTGTGCAATACTGTTTAACAGATTGCACACTCACATCGACAGTGCTTTACTGGCCAATTAAGCTGGTTTTCTACCGAATAGAGGCACCACTGAGCAGATTGTAGCCTTCCGAATCTGCATGGAGGACGCAACCGCGAGAAAGAAGTCACTGTGCCTGATCGCTGTAGACTTCGAAAAGGCTTTCGACAGCATCAGTCGCGCTGCCATGAGACAAATACTGCATCACTACTGCTGCGACACTGCTGTGGTCGACTCGATTATTAGCCTTTACACCGGGACATCTGCCATTGCACGACTTCGGGTGAGACTACATCATTTCAAACTACTACTGGTTTGTTGCAAGGTGACACTTTAACACCATATAATTTCGTGCTATGCATGGATTATGTATTGAGTACCAGCTTGAATGACGCAACGGTTACACAGTACGTCGGCTACTCTCACCGCGACATCCTGCCATCAGACTCACTTCTTTAGCCTACGCTCACGAAGTGGTGATTGTGGTCGACGCCCCAGTTTCCGCTCAGCACAACTCCATCGCTTCGAACTTTCAGCAGCATCTGTCGGCTTGATACTGAAAGCGAGGGAGTGCTCTGTCACAATGATCGGATGCAACGCCAGTTCTACGATCTCCAGCCGCTCCGGTTCATCGTTGTCGACAATTTACAACTTCTGCTACCTGTGTAGCGATATTCATAACAGCCATCGAAACTTCAGTCGCAGACGACAGCTTGCATGGCTGGCTGCAAGGAAGCTCTCTGTAGTGTGGAGATCATCTATATCTGTGCAGTGCAAGGTGCAGGTGTTCAGGGCAGCCGTACAGTCTACTTTGCTGTATGGCGGCAAGAGATGGTCGCTGACACAGTCTTTGGAAGATATCGTCGACGCAGGGCACAGGGCTCTGCTGAGATACTGCTTGCACGTTCGGTATCCCCGCATTATCTCAAACGCAGCCTTGTCGCTCATTATCTGCATCGGTATACAATTGTCCTTGGGAATAGAGTCCATTGCCTTGGCCACTGCCGGTCCGTTCTTGCTGCGTAATGTGCGCACATGTGCGCACATGTGCTTGCCTGCTGAATACATCTACAGCGGCCAACAGGTACTTTACCTGTGTATTGTGACCTCGCAAACGACAGACATCGCACAGATCCACTTGCCATGTATCGTTCAAACCCGAGCTGGTGTACGGATTACGGGCAAACCGCTTACGCACTTGTCTATGCAATTCACGAGTGGTCTGCGACCACTTCAGCGTGGATACTTGAGCCATTTTGGTTTAGTGGACAGTATCTCACGATCGCTACTATCCCTCTCCTCCTCCTCCACCGCCTGACGACGTTTGTGTGTTGTTTGAATAGTGTGTAAATTTGGTGCTGCTTCGCGCGGCAAGTTTAGCGATTCCACCAACGGTTTTATTTGTGCCCAGCCCACGGGTTGGGTTACGCCTATCCGTTGACGCACAATATAAGTTATCAAATCAACAATATTACTATACGGAATTGGGTTTCGGTCAAGATGGAGCGTTCCCGTTTTGTTGTCCCATTCGAGCACCAACCGATCGAGAACGTACCGTGCCTGACGTTTATATGTGAGTGGAACCAGATCTAGCCATTTATCGTTGTTTTCGATTCGTTATACCGCTGTTGGAGCTGTAGAAGCCTCTCGTTTCGGATGACATGCATCAACAAACTGAATTCGTTTGGTTTCGTCACTGGCCGCTGGGTTGAAGAGTATTTGTTCCCGCTCCGGTATGGGAACTGGCGCGATCCGATTCTGCATCTCCATATACGTCGCTTGCGATATGAGAGCCATTCGTTGGAAGGCGCTCATTATTTTGCAGACAGTATGCAGCTTATAACCGATGCAACCACGGGTATAAGGGCGGAGAAAAATTTCCCGCTTTGCACCAGCACTCGTTGTTTTCTCTTCAGTGACGGACGTTTGTCACCCAATTTACGTATTATGTTCTTGTATTTGGATAGACGAAGTTTTTGTTTCTGTTACAAAGGAACACGATCTTGTAGCACGTTGTTGCAAATTTCACAAATAGCCCGTATCAGAGTACGTGTTGAGAACGGCTTTTTGTTGACGTTGTGTGAGACGCGGAAGAGCTTCGATGCTGGACCAACGACGTTTCAACGCCAAAGACATTTTGGCAGATGACACTGGTCGGCAAAGTGTACGGCTATTTATACCTTAGTACCGCCAAGTACACGATAATTGGTTCTTCCAGCACATTGCTGCGCACACGTAATCTGTTGTCGGTTTGTTGTCGCAAATCCACCAGCAAATGTCCATACGAACGCTGCATTACATCGTGGTACACATCCATGACAAACTTGCTGTTTTCCGGCATGTACTGCTGAGCAAATGCACGTAGTGGAGTTTCATCGCTAAAGTTGCGAAAAAAACACGTAATAATTTGTATTCAAACTGATTGTACGATAATTGGGTGATTTCAAAAACGTGTTTTGAGTGACAAACGCTACACTCATATTGTCGTGACGGGATATTTTGGTAAACATGTCGCGTACCAACGACCCTTCGACCGCCTCCATCATATCGTCAATTATCACCATGCACCCGTTTCTGCGTTTATGTTTACCGGCCAGCTGTTGTATTTCCTTGTGCGTAGGTAGTCCGTGTCGCATTTTGTTGACCAAATGACTACCAATATGATCGGGTGCCACGTTTCCATGGCAGTACAGTGAATGATCTGGTCGAGTGGTGAGCACTTGATCAGACCGAGTCAGCATGTCGGCTATAAACCGACTCTTGCCGGATCCCGAAGGACCCGATAATATCATTGTGAAGGGTGTGACCAGTCTGGCGTCGTGTGTTTCCATGACCACCGAGTATGACTCACTGATGATTCAGCAGATTTTTACGTGCATTTATAGAAACAAAGCTAGTACGGCGAGAAGCACCAACGATAGGATTTTGACATGTATAAAGACACACGTTTGCACATCATTTATATTTATACACAACAACACAACAAGCGAGCAAGCAAACAATTGATCATACAAGCAAACAAACAAGACAAATCATGGGCAAAACAATACATTTGTTAGTGTGTCTGTGTCTGCATGTACCCGTGAGGAAAGGTGCTGTAGTCGGGAAGGACCCTCCTCTTGCTAGCAGCTATCCTATAAATCTTCTCCCCCTTACAGTTACAATGTGAAAATGTATCGTTTTCTTAAACGTCTGAATGGGTACTTTAATCTGGGTGCCCGGGGTTGTCAAGAGGGACTTGAAACTTTCTACAGTGATTAGTTGGATAGTGGCGTATGACTTTGTTATTCCGCGCATTTTGATAACGGTACATGCCTCGTTAACAGAGTTAGTCACAGTGAAAGCATAATTTTTGGGAGACAAGGAGATTACAGAATTAATATAGCTAGCCGGACCAAAAGCAGTTAGTTCGTCCGTCATTTCACCCAGAAAGCGGCCAGTGTTAATTTGCGGAAGCGTAGGCGCAGAAAGGTAAATTAGGCTGTCGGCTTCGCAATAAATTAGTTGGTTAGACTGAAGCTTTTCCATAAAGGAATACAGATAGAGGCGGGCTTGAGCAATAACAAAGGAGGCAATAATAATGTTTGTTTTAAGCGGTCCAGTGACTGTCTCGTCTCTCTTGTGTTTGTGTGTTATGCGCATGAAAGCGTCCTCTTCGTCAATGTCACCATCCTCTGAAACGTCGGCTGACAGGAAAGGAATGAGATCACAGGCCGTGACGTCCAGAGATGGATCATCCATCAACTCAAAGAAACGCTGTCGTGAAGTGACGAGTTCGGTCTGGTCGAGGTTGCAGCGCTGAGCCAACTTGCCCCACTGACTGTTGAGGCACAGCTTGGCCACAGCTCTCAGACCTGGGTTCTTGGCGACAGTCGGAAGGGTAATCTGGTCACGCTGTTCAATGTCACGTCGATACGTTTCACGCTCGGCGTCACATTGAAAGTGAGCAGGATATCCCTCCGCAGCCACCTTCAACGCATAAAAATCGTTGATGTAGCCGGCAAACAACCCTCCACGGCCGTCATTGAACTGAGTGGTGGCTGGAAAGTGGCAAAATTCGAAAATTTACAACAGACGATAGCCCATGCTCAAAGCTTTTGCTACTTCCAGTGACACCCAACTGGAAGTGAAACTGCGCTGCTCATCATCGTGCCCGCACACTATCCGACCGGTACAGAAGTCTTTGCCGTCGCCAACGAGCTGCTCGGAACAGCTCCTGCACAACGAAATAACCAGGCGCTCGTTCACTCGGGACGGACGGACTGGGAGGTGAATACTGCGAGGAAGTAGGATCCTACAGTGAACAATACCAAAGCACTTGTGGAAATCGGAAACGGAAGGACGAAACAAAAACTCGGGATGACCAACTGGAAACTTGCCATACTTTAGAATGTAGGGATAGAGGGAGCAAACATCTACATAGTGAATTTTTTCGGTTTCAGAGCATTCTAAAAAGTGACGAAACATCTCGGTTCTTCCGCCGTACAGTGCGTTGCGAACATTCATTGGCTCGACTGAACGCACAGATTCGGTGAAGCGACGTTTGGTTTCGTCGTGCCCAATCATGCCGTCGTACTCGCATTCCCAGATGGAAATTACTTCTGTGTCCGACCGGAGGCCAGTTGTTCAAGGCGTTGTAGTGTGCGATCGTAGAGCTGCTTTGGTGTCCGACATCCGGTGTTCATCACCGAGCGGCAGTTTTTGCTGACGCTCTTATTGCTACACTCACCAGAGTGCCCGTGCTCATGAAAATAACACCCGAGAAACTCGAATGCAGGTGATGGGCTCCCGCTTTGGCGTAACCGTCCACTTTGTACGGTCCAATACACACTTCACCAGAGCTTAGTGCGTGCTGGATATTGATACCGCGAGACGACGCCTCCAGCTCCAGCCACTGGATCGATTTCTTTGAGTAGTTACCCGTTGGACGGTAGTGCAGCTGACTGGGAACCAAACCCACAGTGTTTTTGTGCAAATACATTGACCGCCAGGCAGTGTGGCACGCAGATGGTAATGTGACACACTGGAACGGGTCTGTTTTCGTGACACCGATGATCTGGTCACGGAAACGCATGGCGCCGAGACGAAGTACATAGACATCGTCTCGACAATATGCACCCATTTCACGGCGGAAATTATATGTCTGGCCAACTTGACTGACATGCCAGGTCAGAAACTCGGCACGCTGGTCGACCGA
This sequence comes from Sacculina carcini, assembly GCA_916048095.2. Taxonomy (NCBI): domain Eukaryota; kingdom Metazoa; phylum Arthropoda; class Thecostraca; family Sacculinidae; genus Sacculina; species Sacculina carcini. The sequence continues at coordinate 3,858,222 of OU696579.1, read as the reverse complement.
CATACGATCCGCATCAAACATGTCGACTGTCGGGAACGGTCCAGCATAGGATTGGTGATCAAGAGTGTTCATCGTGTGAGGAAAGAAACCTTTGCGGACGGAAATATTGAAAGTTTTGGAAAATTTAGCGAGAAGCATAGGCAGGAAACTGAACCAATCAAGGAAATGAAGTTTGGAGTTGGGAAATTTGATGGAGAGGATTTTTCGACCGTTCATTATGAGATCTGGCAGCATTCCCTGACTCAACGCATATTCCACGACCAAGTTGTTGTCATAGCCTTGCGCGTAATGCGCTATGACTTTTGCTTGATCGTGGGAAAACAATAATCGACCAAAGTCCTGCAGCGTATTCGGTCCGGAGAATACAAGCTCATGCTGGTTAGTGCCGCAAACAGAGCAAGGATCGGAGAAATTTTCGAAGCAAGCAGACCAGCAAATCTGACACACGCAATAGTTGGGAACATGGTTAGTTTCAGGAATGTTCATGCACTGTAAATCATAAAAAATATACAATTTTTTCTGATTAATTGCAGCAGGCTTGAGCGGCTGCAGAAAGCATCGATGTGGGGTGGTGGAAACCTCCTGCTTCGCGACCCGCTCCGTACTAAATGGACACAAGTATGTCCCACACACATGATGTTTCTTACTATCAGATTTGTACGTGACGTCACCACAAGTACGACATCCACGTCGAACACAACAACGAACATTCTTGTGGGCCGCGAAACAAGAGGCTGAGATAAAGTTCAAATTACAATCGGGACAGTGGACCAGAGCACCTTCCCTCACGCATTTTGTGAGTGATCCGCAGTCGTGGCATCCTCCGGCACAGGTGTGTTCGTTTTTGTTTTTGTACGATGTTTCACAGTGGTGGCAAAAGTAGGGTGTGGAAAGGAATGCAGTAATAGAAGTGTTTACGTCAAAATGGTCGTGCGTGTGATACATGTACAGATGTGTGTTCCCCGTGCCGAAGGTGTGTATGTGTTTGTGCATGTGTTCTGACAAGTAAATGTGTACTGTGTAGTCGTGCAGATGCTGTGTGAAAATGTCCACTTCCCTTGCTCCCATCCGTGCCGTCTAGTCCAGTTGCGATGTCATGCACAGTCGTTTCGCCCCCTCCTCAAACGAATCCGTTCTTTCCTTCATCCTCTGCATGCCTTGGCGGTGTCGTGCACTTTTGTCTGTGTTGTTGTGTATGTATATGACAGCTGCCATAGCTCGTGGGAGACAGTGAGTCCCGGCAATCCGAAAGAAACATTTCTTGTTGGTAAACCAGGATTTCACGTCTCCCTTGAGCTTTAGCCTAGCAGCGCCGTGAATGTCGATGTCCATGTGCGTCTGTTGCTTGTTGTGTAATGTGAGGTGTGATGTGGAGTTGTTGCTGATGAATGACGCGTTTGACTGTGTGATGGATTCGAGCCTTGAAACAAACTAATAAACAAATTCATTTTTTTAATTTGATTATTTAATCTAGTAACTAAAATCTAGTAAATAATAGTGGGCTAAAACAAAATACAAAAAACGCCTACGTTTTTGACAAAAGTGACGCGTCGAAATCTCTGACGCGCCGAGGCACCAGGTATGCGTCCTGCTTGTAGTCGTCGTTGCGCAGAGTAATGCCCACATAATCGTCAGGGTCCACTCCTTGGAGCACCTGACCCACCACAGCGTCGATGGTCGCCTCAATTGAAGCAATCGCTCCAATGACGTTGTAGGGCTCCGTAAGGTTGAACTCCAGGTGGTACGACTTTCCTTGAGCTCTGAATCGCCGAACGTACCTTGAGCTCACATCTTGTAAAACACATCGGATATTGCTCACCTCGGCACTGTCTCCACGCTTCATTGGTGAACCGTCGTCCTCATCCCCAACCGATGCTTTGCAGCCATCTTTCTCCTAAACAATATGGCAGCAAATAAAACAAACACAAAAAAAACACTGGAGCACTAAAGACCGACCCGCACGCGACAAACGATGGAACGAAAAGACAGATGCGCACTGACTCGACAATTTATATACTCTGGATGTTGACGTCAACGCATGCGCAGTATATCAAAACCATGCACCTGCGTGCACTCTTATCATACAACGTCATCAACTGCGCAGTACATCAAACACATTTCCCGGCAGCCTGGCGCCATCTCAAGGTCACCTTGGCTGATGCAATGCACACACCATGATACCGTGCTGACGTCAGCACTGCATTCCATCACACCGTAAAAGTACATGCAGCTGCATGCACTCTTATCATACAACGTCATCAACTGTGCAGTACATCAAACACATTCCCCGACAGTCTGGCACCATCTCAAGGTCACATTGGCTGATGCAATGCACACACCATGATACCATGCTGACGTCTGCACATGCGCAGTTTGTACAAATCATTGTTATAGGCATCTTCTACCATCCACCGTCTATTCACCCGTTTAAACACACTTGATAAATATTTTTCAAATTATTTTCATTTCATTTTTAAATCAACTTGTTTTAACACAACTAATTATCATAAGCTAATATAATAAACATTAATATACCAGATACGTGCGCCACAATCGTATCATGCGCACCGCATTTGTCTCACAACTCTAAATTAATTTAATTAACATAACCATATATAATAAACATTTATATATACCTAATACGTGCTCCACAATTGTATCATGTGCGCCACAAGTGTCTCACAACTCTATAAATTAATTTACTTGTACACCCGTGCTTGCGCACTATATACACCACATATAAGCTATCTCTCTTGAACCTCTACAATGGCCGAACTGCGTAAGACTCTGCTCGAACCCCGAGGACCTCGGTTCGAATCCCAGCCAGGTAAATACTTTCTTCACTCGACACTACACTCTACACATATATAATCGAAACAAATAATATGAATAAAATATAATAAATTAAATAAATAAATTAAATCAATAAAATAAACAAAATGAATGAAATTAACTAAAATATGATGAATTAAATAATTTGACTCAAATATGTATAGATGTCGCTGCTGCGTTCACAGGTACCAATGCTCACCATAGATGGCACCACTTCCGGTCAGGTCAGGTGTAGGCGGCGCCACTGTTCAAGTATAGAGGGCGCCACCGGTCGGGTATAGAGAACGCCACCTGAGTGTGCAAAAATGACGTCTTAAGGGGGCGGAGCCTAATCCGTGCAAAAACTTGTGACGTCATAAGGGGGCGGGGCCTAAAGCGTGCAAAAACCCCTCCCCCTCCACACTTCCCCCACTTTGTGCGAATGTCACAAAGTGTACCGGTCTACTACTTCAACTATTAACAGAACTAACAATTATTAATTCCAGGTGCAAGACATAAAATTATGTATTTGAACATTATGTTTCCGGTGAAAATGACATTATGTGTTTTCTTGCTTAAAAATGGCATTTTATGTAAACAATATCTTTTATGTGATTACATATAATTCCAAATTCTAGTTATAGGCATATCTGTCTCTCCACCCTGTATATCAGGAAGCATTTCTAAAATTTGTAGGTCATTTTCCATCTATTTATGACGCTTTATTATGTACCATATTTGTTCTACTATAATATTCTGAGGAAAGCTTGCATTGTAACACATTCTCTGTTTTACAGCTATTTCATCTTCCAGGGGCATTGTATTAATTTAATATCCATTAAAAATGCTGATTTTTCCTTTTACCGTTGACCCGCTAAACAATCTGTGTTCGTTTGTGTGTGTATGTGGGTGTGTGTGCATGTGGTTGAGTTGGGATATAGGTTCTACCACATTGACCGCATGTGGCAGCGGGTGATGCGGCGAGGCCATGAGACCACCAACGTCATATCGTGCTGTGTGTCCGATGATGCTCTTAGACACCAGCTGGTGGACTTGCAAGAACAGCTCGAACTGTGTCAGAAGTCACTATCTGGGTTAGCATGTACACACACACATACAGACACACGCACACACACGCACACACGTACACACACTCGTTCACATATGGTTACAATTCATGACCGTGGTTCATATCTGTGTCACATGTTTGTGATTAATGTATAGTGACACGCGATGATATTACTGCGCTTTTCTGGAATGTGTCATTTCCCTATTGAGTGTGATTGTCTTACATTTTTCAAAATTTTCCGTCTATGAATCTTGGCTTGATTGTCGTGAGTCGCGCCTTATATTAATATTGTTTGGGATGTCTTCAGTTATTGTGACACACATACACCACACAATATGGCAAATATCGCAGCCAAAGATTACAAACATTTGCTCGTACAATAGACGAAACATACATTGTTTTCGCAGTAGAATCAACCGTTTTCTGGCTTTTAAGGAAGGAAGAAGTGGCATAGACCAAATAATCCGCTGAATGCTAGGATAACTCGACTGAGATCTTGATAAAACATCACAACTATACAAACTTCAGCGAAAAAATAGTGCAAACGGGTGAATTAACAAGGAGTGAGGAGTTGCATACTGTGGAATCGACCGAAACCAATTTGGCTGCCCTTGGTTACGATTCCCAACGGTAGAAAAGACATAGGTGAGAACGCAATAACACACGCAATAAAGCCTAGAATTTCAACTGAAGATGGTCTCTATCTGGCACATAACATAGTCGCAATAGACATAAAAAGATACAACGTAACGTGATGAAATAATATCAACCAAGTACGAGGTGAATAGAGAATAAATGTAATCCCCACTTTCGTCAAAATACCTCACCATGTCGCCTATTTTCATGTTTTTTGCCATATTTTGGGCCAAAATATCTTGTGGCGTCATACTTTGTATGTTTATGTGTCACCGTTTATAAGTTTGAGAGCGTATGCTAGTGTGTCCTGTTGTGTGTGTGTACATTTCGCCCGTTTGTTGCGTGTATGGTGTGTATGTATGCCAATCGAATCGTATGTCTGTGTGTAGTTAGTCTTCGGTCACTTGTGTATGTTATGGTTGTATGTGTCTACTGAACTGGTATGTCTGTGTGTATCCACTTTCACGGTTGACAGTGTGTGAGCGTGTGTGTGAGTATGACAGTGTGAAAGGTCGCGTGATAGTGTGAAAGGTCATGTAACTGAGCCTATATAACCCGGCACAATTCCGGTCACCAGGAATACGGTCCATACGGTCAGGTCAGGTCGGATCCTGTCCATACGGTCAGGTCAATTATTGGCTGGTATTCGCTGTGATCCACTAGTATTGTGCGCTAGCCTCAAGAATATACTGTTGTCGTGTATCCCAGGGGTTCTCAACCCTTTTCTTGCCGTGGCCCCCTTCAACACAATTTGTTTCCTTGTGGCCCCCCAGAAACTAAATTTTTCCAACCCAACTTCTTCAAACCCACATGCAATTACGTTAACGCCCTTGGGCATATCAGTGTAGTAGAAGATCTAGTACTCGGATAATCAATTTAAGGCAGTATTAAAATATTATACCTTCAAAAATTACTTTATTTGAACACTTTATTAAAGTATAATCGCAACACAATGCAAAATATATGTAGGCTATATGCAATGTAATACACATGAACACTCTAGATACGGATATAATTTACAAAGCCGCCAACTTATCAATCTTTGGTTCAAATGCCGGCAGAGAGACGTGAATCGCCCCTTTTTTCTAAATCGAGGCGTTTCCGAAATTTTGACAGCAAGTGCATCACCCGACTGAAACCAGTCTCAACTAGATAAGACTTGGGGCAAGCAAGTAAATAGAGCTTCACTTCTTTCCAGAGTAGTGGATATTTATTGCATACGTCTTCATTCATCCACAGTTTCTGGTGATCTCAACACTTAAACCTTGTGTGAGCTACTGTGTAATTTTGAAGGGCAATTACACTTTATTGTATGCTGACGTCAACTTCGGAGGCATCAACAGTGAATGGGTCCACAAAGCAGTGTGGCACATTCATCTGGAGTAGGTCGGAGAAGCGAGTTTCCATGTCAATATTCAACTGCTTCAGGTGATCAACATACACATATATATCCTCATCGAGCGGCTTGGCAGATATTTCCGTCAATTAAAGAAACTGTGCGAACTCTCGTCTTGCAAGGTTCAACCAGTATAGCTTAAGTTTTCCTTTGCATGTCTTGATTGCCTGCCTACACGAAAACATAGTGGGTGAATCTCATTGAAGCTCCTTGTTGAGAGTATTTAGTTTCCCAAATATGTCAGATAGGTAGAAAATAACACTCTTTGCAGCAACAAGTTTCCGTTCAAGTTCTGTTCCGCTCAAGAAACAGATTATACTGTCCCAAAGTGTTACAAAACGACGCAGGCAGTGTTACAAAACGACGCGGATGATCTTTCTTGTCCTTATGAGCAGTCTCCAAATGCTTTTTCAGTTTACAGGGACGCATACTTTCATTTGAGAGTGAGATCATGCATAGCAGAGACTTGGGTATTGTAGCGTTTTGTGGAGACTCAATAAATCCATATGCAAGATATTCCACGGAATACTGTCTGCATTTTTCCTTAGTTTATTTCCCATACCTATATGAAATAGAGAACAATCGCAATTTAATTATACCTCAGTATCACGTTGTATCAATCAATACCAGTATCAACTCAGCATCTGTAACATTGTTGTTTATCTTCAGTCGTGATAGTTCAAGTGGAGCAGGCCTCTTATCGTTGTGCGCCGCGATAACGCTTGGTGTCCGATTCCAAACAGTAGTTTGTTGAAACAATGTATTTCGTCGTGATATTGAAGGTTGCAGTTCTTAACTCTATCGTCCTAACGTTATATCAAGTTTTCTATCCTATCTGGTCTCCCGTTCTATCCTCTGGTGCTGCTATACTCTGTTCCGTTCCATTCTCCCTCTGAACCTCTCCACTTCTCTACTGAATCTCCTCTACTGCTGCTTCTACTCAATCTATCTCCTCCCGCTGCCGCTTCTATCTATCTATTCCATATCCCTACTGCCGCTGCTCTTCTATTCCTATCTCCATCCTCTCTATCCCCCGAATGGTGAAAACACTGTGCTTATATAGTGCCAACTAGCGCCGCCTATAACATTATCCAGCTCCAAGTTGTGCATGACCTCATTAGTTACGTACAGTTAGGTCGCCACACTGCAACACGCCCGGCACACGCACATAGTCTTACACACTGGTGTGGGTGATATATGCGTGTGCCCGTGCTTCTCTGGTTTTCTCTTAATGTCTTACAGTGTATGTGTGTGTATACGTGTGTGCAACCAATGCTGTGTTCTGTATTCTAACCTACTGTGTTGACAGTGATGCATGTGTTTACGCTTCACTTCCTGTCCTAACTTCTATCCTATGTCACTTTCAATGCACAACATACAATACACAATGCACAAACCAATCAACGATTACTAAATAAAGATATAAGAATACAAGTTATATACAACACCGCATGAAATATAAACATTGTTACACCACAACTGCGAGGTCAATCGAGCGAATGCGAGCCACTAGAGCTTATAAACGGCCATTCTATTGTGTGGTCAGAAGTGGGCTTTCATTGAAGACGTGTGATGATCTTCATCTGACGAGTATTTGTACAATTGAGCCCCGCGATTGTTGTTTATTTGCACGCGTTCCGATGAGTACTTGGCTTCTTGGTACCTCGTACATGGTGGATGATTTCGGCTGATGTTGTTCACAGATGTCATCGCGCAGATATACGTAGTCAGGATACTGTTGTCAGCTTTTGTCACTTCGGAGTTTGGCTTGGATGTCACGCATGAATGCTGACGGTAGTTCCTTGTTCACATTGTAGAGCACCATGTACATCTTCTAATGTCATTCCCCCAACGGTAATGAGCAACTTTACTGCGTCGATCGTTGATGTTCTTATAGTTCTGGACAATCCGTCGATTTTTGCTTGCTGTTCAGTGTCGTGTATCAGCGTGGTATCAAGAAAAGGAGTAGGATTCCGTGGGATTAATAAGATTAGTTCGGAATATGAACAGTATTCGCAGAGCCATGTATTATTTTTCACATAAATCTTGTTTCGTAATTCTTCTCTCTGTTTTCTCTTCTGTATTTTACCTTAATTTTATTCTTTTGTCGTTTTGATTCTATTATTCTCATTCAATTATCTAGTGGTGTCTTGTCTACAGTTTAGTAATGTCTTATACACGGACGTTTCAAGGCCTTCATAGTAGCGGTTCATACTTTCAGTCATCTAGTCATATAGTCATCAGTCACTTAGTGGCGTATCATGTCCTCACGTTCCAATGCATCAATCTATGCATGTCGATACATACTCTCCTTGTATGCTTCGTTATATCTGTCCTTGTTACCAGATATATCATTCAATATCTCTTGTCCGTTAAGTCGCATATCAAATGCCCCAACTTAACTTCGGTGTTTTCGCAGCCATATGCGAAAACCATATAATTCGTTCTGCCTTCATTTCTGCTCTCACCAGTGTGTGAGAATTACGGCATATACCTTCACCTCCTCTTCCGATCAATTCGTCAGTCTATCAGTCAGTCCGTTTGTTATGCTGGTAGTCTTCCCCGCTAAGGCTTGTTTTACGTTTCTGGTCAAAACTTCACTATATTTTCTGTTTTGTTTGCTTTGGCTCATCATTAATACAATTGCATCAAATCAATTCAACATTTTTTTCTTCAATTTTCAACTTCGATTCGTTTACTCAACGTGCATTTTGCTGCTTATTAACTTCAACTATATTAACTCCTACATGCAAAACAATAGGAAGGAAATGGAATATACAAGGAAATGCAAAACTTAATAGGAAAGCAGTGATTAACCACGTACCTTACAAATAATATTGAAGCACCAATGATGATGAATGCGTTGCTGATGTCTTCCTTGAGCACCAGATGTAACAAGTCCATAAGTCACAGAAGCAGATGTAATACATTTCGGGCGCTGTTGAAGATGTCTTCACGCTGTTGAAGATGTCTGTTTTCTTTTCAAAATTATCTACCTCCTTGGATCCGGATCACGTTGCACCAAATGTAACAGTTTTGTCTTCAGTGATGATAATTCTAGTGAAGCAGGCCTCTTAATGTTGTGCACCGCGATAACGCTTGATGTCCGATTCCAAACACAGTTGATTGTTGCAGAAACAATGTATTTCGTCGTGATATTATAACTAATGTTGCTGTTCCTAAATATTTGTGTCCTAACGTTATATCCAGTTTTCTATCCTATCTGGTCTCCCGTTCTATCCTCTGGTGTTGCTATACTCTGTTCCGTTCCATTCTCCCTCTGAACCTCTCCACTTCTCTACTGAATCTCCTCTACTGCTGCTTCTACTCAATCTATCTCCTCCCGCTGCCGCTTCTATCTATCTATTCCATATCCCTACTGCCGCTGCTCTTCCATTCCTATCTCCATCCTCTCTATCCCCGAATGGTGAAAACACTGTGCTTATATAGTGCCAACTAGCGCCGCCTACAACATTCTCAAGCTCCAAGTTGTGCACGACCTCATTAGTTACGTACAGTTAGGTCGCCACACTGCAACACGCCCGGCACACGTACATAGTCTTACACACTGGTGTGGGTGATATATGCGTGTGCCCGTGCTTCTCTGGTTTTCTCTTAATGTCTTACAGTGTATGTGTGTGTGTCTACGTGTGTGCAACCAATGCTGTGTTCTGTATTCTAACCTACTGTGTTGACAGTGATGCATGTGTTTACGCTTCACTTCCTGTCCTAACTTCTATCCTATGTCACTTTAAATGCACAACATACAATACACAATGCACAAAACACGATTTACGATTACTAAATACAACGATTACTAAATAAAGATATAAGAATACAAGTTATATACAACAACGCATGAAATATAAACATTGTTACAGCATCCACATGTAATCTTGATGAAAGAAATTGAAAGAGATGAATTGACTATGCGTATTTTAGCAGCAAAAAAACGTGAATGTTACTACTTATAAACGATTTGCGCTCTTTCCTCCATAACAAATATATAACTTAAATTCAGAACATTTATAACTAAAATACATCAGTATGTGGCTCAATAGGCCATAAAATGTAAAGGCATTTATTGGTCTGCTTAAAAATGTGAAGAGAAATAACCAAGTAATTTAATTTGAATTTAATTCAAATAAAAACAACAAACCGATAAGAATATATTTACACAAAGTGTACCTTAGCAGCATTGAGAGCAGGAACGACCACACTCGATTGAGCCGTAAATATAAAACTTACTGAACAGATATCATCAATGAGACCTCGCATAAAAGGTTGACATGAAACACTCATCTATAATAATGATAACGTTATTCTGTGTGTATGTGTGTGTGTGTGTGTGTGTGTGTGTGTGTGTGTGTGTGTGTGTGTGTGTGTGCACAAAAGTGTTTTTCATATTTTGGTGATTTTATACCACGGGTTTGAGGAAACAGAAGACTGCTGAACAGAATTTATAGTTTTTTATATCCACAGATTGGAAATTTTGTCTTCTACAAGAGGTTTTTTTAAATATGTAGTGTTAACATTGAAAAAAATATAACCGTTTATTTAAGACCGTGTCATTTCCAACGACAACCCGCCTTGGTCCATTTTCAGCCAGTTATTACTCGGCAGCCACTCGGTGTACACCAGTGGTTCTTAACCGGGGGAAAATTTTCCCCCAGGGGGAAATTTGACACTTCCCGGGGGGAAATGGGAGCTGGATGTGACGGTTTATGCTTGGCTGGTCTGGCTGGGCGTCGTCCTGCAATTTTAATTGACCGAATCGATTTGGACTTGATAAATACCCTGTGATGCAGACAAATGATTAAAAATGAAACATCAATCACAATCATGGCAGTTTGTGGTGGATATCGTTTCATCATCATTTCAATTGTCAAACATGTGATCGATACTACTACGGTTTGTGTTAGTGTGCAAAGCGTGTATATCTGTACACGCGCAAAGCGAGTATAACGGTTTGCGCGTGCAAACGTCGTAATTCGTTCAGTGTTGTGCTGAATGGCATTGTAGCATGACTCAGATACGTCAGCGACATCCTCACGTGGTCCAGGCTTGCATCATACATATGCGTCATTCATCAATTGTCACACTAACACACAATAATAACGCTCAATATACGGTTGTGTATTGACAGTCGTATCATTCGCATGTGCTCCACGCACACCGAAACAAGTACGTGTGGTATATTCACTTCCCCTTTGCCCACGCTTTCATGATCTAGTTTCGATTCTTACTTCTCAATTTACTGACAATTAAATTTGTAATTCAATTATTTATTATTATCATAAATAAGTACTCTTCACAATTCATCTGTTTCATGTCATTTCGTCTGGTAGCTAGTCTAATCTTATCTGTCCGCAACAAATTCATGTTTCACATTTGCTCAGATGTCTAAGAAACGGTTGTACTATGATTCGTACCTTGACTTTGGATTCACATGTCTGGTGAAGAATGGTCAGGAGCACCCTCAGTGTGTCATCTGTTCGAAATGCCTTGGAAGTGGGTCCATGAAGCCGTTCCAGCTACAGCAGCACCTGACGAAAAACCATCCGGAGTTGCAGAACAAGACACGAGAGTGATTCGCTTTCCGGGAAAAATCAGTGAAACGCACCTGATTGGATGTTATCGGCTTACAAACGCAAAGTTCCGCAATCGTGAAGGCTTCCTACGAGGTCGCATTTCAAGTTGCCAAAACTAAGAAGCCCCACAAGATCGCGGAAGATCTCGTCAAGCCATGCCTGCTAGCATGCACGAAGCTGGTGCTGGGAGAGTCCGCCTGTGAAAAAATGAAGAAGATGTATATGTCGAACGACACGATTCGGAGCAGAATTGACGATTTGGCCAAGGACATGCAGGAGCAACTGCTCGTGAAGATTCGTGAGTCACCGGTGTTTTCAATTCAACTTGACGAGTCAATGGACGTCGCAAATCTGTCACAACTCATGGTCTTTGTCCGATACGTCCATGATCGAGCCATTGAGGAGGACTTCCTGTTCTTCCAGTCGGTTACCCTAACCACCCAGGCGGCGGACATCATGCCGCTGTTGTCGTAGTTCTTTGAAGAGAATCATCTGGATTGGAATCGCATGATTGGGGTCTGCACTGATGGTGCTCCTGCAATGCTGGGCGCGAGATCTGGACTGGCTGCCTTGATCAAGAACAAGTATCCACTGATTCAATCCACTCACTGTGTTCTTCACCGGGAGGCACTTGCATCAAACACACTCCCGAAGGCTCTGAATCAGAGTATGTCAGCAGTAATCAAAGCTGTGAACTACGTGAAGGGGTCGGCGCTCAACACGATACTGTTTCGTCGTCTGTGCCAGGATCTGGAAGCGGGACAGTGTTCTGTTGTTCCACACCCAAGTACGATGGCTGTGGAAGAGCGACATTCTCCGGCGCGTCTTCGACTTGTTCGATGAGATCCTCCTCTTCCTCGAGGAACAAGGGAAAGTCCTTCTCCTGAATCAGTTGAAGGCGGGTAATTTCCACCTTCGCTTGGCGTACCTCACCGACATATTTGGCTTCCTCAATGAGTTTAACATCAAAATGCAGGAGAAGAACATGCTGGAGTTGAACATGTCGTCATGAACATTTTGGTTCAAGACGACAAGATCAGAGGCTTCGTGGCCAAACTGGACCTCTGGAAAGGACGCATCCAACGGGGAAACTTGGCCTTCTTCAGTGCGATCTCAGCTTGCCTTGGAGATAGAAATTTCCGGAAGATGTTGTTCAGGACATCAAGTCCTACCTCTCCAATTTGAAAACGGACTTCCTCCGATACTTTCCTCACGTAAGGGAAGATGTGATACCTCTTCATGAAATTATTCGGAACCCATTCACGTGTAATGCTTAGACTGTGGACGACGGGTGCCAGGAGGAGCTCTTGGATCTTCAAGCAGATAGATGTGCCAAAGATGCGTTCAAGAAATTTGATCTCGAAACCTTCTGGATGTCTTCAGCGTACGAAAAGGCTGCGAAGATTGCCCGAGATGTTCTGGTACAGCTCTCCACAACTTATGAACTCTGTGAAGTCTGTTTATCTGCGCTGGTGAGCGTGAAGACGAAGACCCGAAACAAAATCCAAGTAGAAGCGAGTCTCCTCTGTGCGCTAAGCAATACCAAACCCGACATCGATAAGCTGACGAGGAAGAAACAGGCGCAAGTTTCCCACTGATTAACTGCTTGGGTGGTAACCAAACTGGCGGCTATTGATCTGCAGAGCTTCTTTTGTTCTGTTGAATTTCTGGCATCGAATAAAATTTTGTGTTTTAAAGTAAGAATTACTACATTTTGACAGTTGGGAGGAGGAGGTTGAGAAATTGAAAATGAAGGGGGAAATGTTTCCTAGGGCTGACGTGAAAGGGGGAAATGTAAGATAAAAGGTCAAGACCCGCCGGTGTACACACTAAAAATTTACACCATAATGTTGGAAATTATGTTTTCTACACGATAGGCTAAATTTTAAAATTGGATAAATAATTTTAGAAAAATTTATAGCGGTGTAAAGACAAAATGAGCCCTGAAAAATGCGTTGGTCCGCCTTGGTCCATTTTCTGCCAGTTATTACTCGGCAGCCACTCGGTGTAAACACTAAATATTTACACCATGATAAAAACAGTGTTTGTGCTCTGAATTATTCCTCACGACAACGGGCGGGTTTTAATGCTCAGAAAACGAGAATTATGCTAGAATTTTCATGGTTTGTGACGTGTTTGTGTTCTGAATTATTCCTCACGACGGGCAGATTTAAATATGAGGCGGTTGGAGGGAAATTTTTTGTCAAAATTAATATAAAATGATTCACATTTGGACTTTTCTATTGAGTAAGACACTTATGAGTTTACATTTTTATATTTTTAAGTTTGTGATATTTTTTATTAATATCAATTTTTATAAATATGAATTTCATTTTATTTATTCCTCCGCACAACGGGCGGGTTTTTATGCTAGTACCTTATATTTAGACTACATAATCAATGATCAAGTTGACTAATTGAATTGAAATAATGGACATGTTGAACAAATGCATAATGAAATTGATAAAGCGCCAACAAATATGTCTATATCATAATAAATTATAAATGGATACAAACCCAAAAACAAGGCCCTGTAGCTTGCTTCAAGCTGTCGAGAGAAAACAAATCTTGACAATGTAAGTTGGAGACACACTGTCTATGTTGCTCAAACACACACTTATATACAAGAGAAAGTGGTAGGTCAGCACAAAAACATACACAGCTATACACACAGACACACATGCACACAAATACATGGACGATAACGAACGGTAAACATGAGAAAGACAAGAAAGTGGGCATCAAGCACACGGACTTACATACCAGGCACTTGCACGCATTGGATATACACGCACCGTCGCAACGCAACTTTTCCATAGGATTAGCTCATGTACGCCGGTGACTATTTCCACCGACCACCAAAACAATGCCACGACCGTACGTACAGGTGGGGTTAGCACACATACATACACGGACGTCGGCGGATCAAATACACGCGCCAGGCAAACATCGGGGATGTCACTGTCGCGGCGGATCACACGATTGAAATGTACATCGAAAATAATAACAGGAATAAACTGTTTCAACATACATTTTTGGTGGCCCCTGACAAAATACGGTGGCCCCCATTTTTGAAGTTTGGTCCTGTGGCTCCTCAAGAAAATATCATGGCCCCCAGGGGAGCCATATGGCTCACGTTGAGAACCACTGGTGTATCCGACTGTAATTCAATGTGGTCTACGCCACCACAAACTTGTTGAGATTCGTATTTATTGTAAATAAAACAATACTTGATTGCATAGCAGATGTACAATTAAAACACCTCAAATTATGATACGCACTCTCTCATCCGCCCACTTCTCGAGCTCCACTGATCTACGTCATATTCTCACACTGTTCCTGCCACTAGCACAGTGGTTCTTAACCTGTGGATAATTCCCCACTGGTGGGCAATGAAGGAGTTGTCAAGTGGGAAGCTGAAATTCGGATAGAATGACAAATGCGTGTTTTACGTATCAATTCAAATTCGTTTATTTTTGTTTCTAATGATTTCATGACTTTTATTTTGATGCAGCAACTGAATTTGTCGAATTTAACAGCGCTGTTGGGAAAATGAAGAGATGGCTCATTAAGAAGTGAGGAATCAGGCAAAAATAGGTTAAGTACTGTAGGCGCCATTCGTTCCTTGTAAATATTAATGTGTTATATTCGTGTATTTAGACGCATGGTATGTGAAATTTACAAACAACAGAAGCCAGATGGTGCATAGGTGCTAAATTTGTAGCAAATATGTGTCGCATAGGTGTTATTATGAAAGTGTCACATTGAGAGTGATATATTGTCCCACCTTGTATATACAAACCGTTTATCATGTACTGTTTGATATTGTGTATTTTGTTTTGTATTGTGTTATGTCTGTTTCTCCTGACGATGGCTTATATGGCGATGTACTTATACGCAGGTATTTGGAGAAGAAGCGGGTGTTGTTTCCGAGGTTCTTTTTTGTCTCCGACCCGGCAATGCTGGAGATTCTGGGCCAATCATCTGATTCACACACCATACAGATCCACCTGTTGAGCATTTTCGACAACATTCGCTCGGTCAAGTTTCACGATACCGACTACGACAAAATACTGGCAGTTGTTTCCAGTGAGGATGAGAGTATCAACGTACGTCATTTATCCTCTTGTAATCTTTCCAGTAGATATTACGGAAACGCTGATTTTGTTAGGGAGATGAATTGGATACAACCAGTCACCCGATTACGATAAAAAATTGATTACACATATATAGTTTAATAAACGCTGTGTCTTGAAGTTCTGCATGTATATTTAGCAAATGATATAACAGCAAACCCTTAGCGACCCAATACAATCAGTTGGCAACGCATCTTTGGCTCGCAAACCAATGACTAAAATGCAATGACTCAGAGTATCAATAGTCTGTAATCGAATTGCCACCTGAGTATGCTGATTATGGAGTAATTTTGATTTTCTACACTGTTCTGTATAATATCCCTCCCTCTCTTGTTCTCACTTCCCATCTGTGCGCCTATGTGTTAGTGTGTGTGTGGCAATGTGTATTGCTGGCACTCAACCATGCCACTTGTGATCTCATTCAATGATAATAATAACAGCTGGAGCGGGCGGTACGTGCCGAGGGCAGCGTCGAGATTTGGTTGATGAGTCTAATGAAAATGGCTCATCTTTCGCTGCACGCTATCATCCGGCAAGCGCATTATGTGCTCCAGGACCACACCATCAACGTGCTCAACTTCATTGACAGCTTTCCCGCTCAGGTAGCTTAACACACCCATCCAGCATCCGAATACTCAGTGCTATAAGCTCCTGTAGGCTCAGGGTTCGCGGCTCGATTCCTGGCCCCGTTTTGTTCATCAACACATCCGCTTGAGTCTAGCGAGATATTGCTTTTCATGTGCAAGTGAGTTGTTGTCATGTTTTCCCGGTCTTTCTGTGTCCGTTAGCTCTTATGTGTGTGTGAGTGTGTGTGTGTGTGTGTATGTGTGTCTGTGCACGCGTATTTGTCTGTATGCATGTCGCTGAGTATGTGTACGTTTGTGCCTATCTATCTGTGTGTCTAGCACCTATCTATTTGTCACTGTGTGTCTGTCTGTTTGTATATGCGCCTGTGTTGTCGGCGGCATGTCAGGTTGGCATTTTGGGCATTCAAATGATTTGGAGTCGCGACTCGGAGGCGGCACTGTTGCAGTGTCGTCTCGACAAGAAAATAATGGCCGAAACCAATAACAGGCGAGCGATATTTGACAATTGGTATATTTGTCAATTGATAACCCATAGGTCACAATATACAACACTGAGTCGCTAATTATGATGACGGTAATGATTTATGATGGTAATGGTAATAATTTGATAACGATGCTGGTTTGTTACAGGTGATAATGTAATGACGATGATAAGTTAATAGGATAATGTTGATGAGGTGCTAATCATAATGCAATAATTATGGTTTGATGCTGTTGATAGTGTGATGATGTGATATAAACAATTGTGTGATAATTAGATGATGATGTAATATAAACAATTGTGTGATAATTAGATGATGATGTAATATAAACAATTGTGTGATAATTAGATGATGATGTGATATTAACAATTGTGTGATAATTAGATGATGATGTGATGTCACTATTGCGCAGATTTCTCGAGCTGCTCAACTTGCTGATTGACCGCACGGCGGCCGATCTTTCTCCCATTGAGCGCGCCAAATACGAGACTCTGGTCACCGTGCATGTGCACCAGCGAGATATCTTCGATCACATTGTACAAATTACAACACAGTGCATCACATTGAAAATTTGCATCACAGGGACATTGTGATATGAATTAGGACATGTAGCAACACTTGAAATTAGACATGAGGACATAGAGCAGAATGCAATGTTGTGGATTACAAAACATTGTAATACATCATGAAACATGGAACGCATTTCAACACATTAATACATTGGGACATATTGAAACATCTGGAGCGTTGGTACATTGAGCACATTGCAACATGGAACACATTGCAGCACATGAAATCGCTTGCAGCATTGCAACACAACACATATTGCAAGATGCTTACTATTCTATTAATAATAAACGAACTGAGTTATTGCAATTGCCAGTATGTTTCATTGCAATAATCGGACACGTGTTTTAGTAGGCAATGTTTCGCAGCAAACATAGTGTATGTGTATGCGTGTGTGTGCATCCATGTGTGTGTGTGTGTGTATGTGTGTGTGTGTGTGAGTAGTACCGTATGCAAGTGCGGTCGGTGAGCGATTTTGAGTGGCTGAAGCAAAGTCGGTTCTACTTCAGAGACGACCAGGATGTGACATGTGTCAGTATCACCGACGTGCACTTTGTCTATCAGAACGAGTTTCTCGGCTGTACTGAACGACTTGTCATAACTCCGCTGACAGACAGGTACACTCACTGATAGCGAAGTCACCAAAGCGCAAACGTGTGTATGCCAACCGCTCAGACTGATCTGCTGGTTCTGTTCTAGAGTGGGAAGAGTACGTCATTCAGTGAATGGCCACCAAAATGTACATACGAATGAATAATATAAATATATATTAATGTAAATATATATCAATCAGCAACCATCAACAGACAAATAAAAGTATTTATTATTATTATTATTAATTACAGGCAAATCCAGTAGCATGGGAAGAGTGCAAGCACTATTACTACCCTAAGGTGGCCCCATGTACCGGAAGTGCCCAAAAGATTCAGAGAGAAAGAGAGTTCGAAAAGAAAAAAGTTTAGAAAGAGAGTTGGAAAGAATATAACAAATAAATAACAATAAATAATAAACCATCGTCCGATAACACACCATAATGTCACCCCGCCCACGTTCCTCAATAAATAATAACAATCAACAATAAATATGTGATTCAGTAAATAACCACCATCAATAAATAACAATGAATATTAATAAATAAGTAATAAATAACAATCAAGAACAATAAATATGATTCAATAAGAAACATCCAACAATGAATAAAAATATGATTCAATAAGTAACAACAACACTAATAAATATGATTCAATAAACAACAACAACACCAATAAATATTATTCAATAAGCAGCAATAGCAATAAATATGATTCAATAAACAGCAACAACAATAAATATGATTCAATAAACAACAACAGCCAACACTGAGTAAAAGTATAATTTAATAAGTAACAACAACAACAACGACAACAACGTGTATTTGCTATAGCGCCGGTAAAACACAAGCGCGAAAAAGGGAAAACATCAATTGAGATAAAACGACAATTGTAAAGAATATGGGAGAAATGAGCAAGTAAAAGAAAGAGAAGTCACAAAACAACCAAAATTGCTAAAGAGCGAGCACAAGCACAAAGGGCACAGTTCCAAAAAAATCAAGTGGTATGTTCAAACAATAAAATCGACAGAGAATTATTACAGAGAACATTCACAATAGAATAAATAAAGCAGCAAGGAAGGAAAGGAAGCAGTAACTATGCTCAAGACAGGGAAAAATAAGACAACGAGAATTGAAACAATCATGAAACGGAGAAATAGTTCAAACAATATCACAGAGAGGCGAAAGGAGAGAGAGAGTGAGAGACGGGATCAAATGAAATGTCAAAAAGGTACAGGCGAAGCCGATGGCGGAATGACCGAAATGAAGAGGCGCGGGTGATATGAGAGGGAAGAGAATTATACAAGCGAGGGGCGTAATAGAAGAACGATTTAGAGGACCAGGAAGATTCATTAGATGCACGAGGACAAGCGAGAGGAAGAGGGCGACGAGAGGAGTGTGAGTCAGTGGGAGACAAAAGATTAGCAAGATAAGAAGGTTGGTGAGGATCATGCAGAAGCTTGTAAATGAGACAACAAAGGCGAAAATGAATTCGTGGGATGATAGGAAGCCAGTGGAGTTGAAAAAGTAGGTGAGACGTGTGGCGAGAAAAGGTAGGATGAAAGACAAATCGACAAGATTGGTTGATCACACGCTGAAGGATTAAGAGATGAGAACGAGGAGCACTAAAGTATAGCGAGTTGCAGTAGTCTAACCTGGGGAAAATGAGAGTATGAACAAGAGTGATGGCGGAATTTTTATCAAGATAGGGACGTATAGGGTAGAGAGAGCGCAGAATAAGACGACAAGTGCGGGCGACAGAAACGATATTGTCAAAGCAGGAGAGCGAAGAGACAAAGATAGAGCCGAGATTGCGAACAGCAGTTGAGATAGGAAATGGGAGAAGAGGAGGTGAAATACGAGGTGGATGAAGGACGATGAACTCAGACTTAGAAGTAATAAAGTAGTAGTAAGTAGAAGTAATAACAACCAATAATAAATAGTAATAAATAGAGAGTAAAATAAGAATAAATATAAATAAATAGAAAATAAATAACAATAAGCATGAATAAACATGAATAAATAACAATAAATATGATTAAATAAACAATTAATAAGACTCAACAGTCAATTCCGCTCTTTCAGTAGCATTTCATTCACTTTGGCCTTGAATTTCTTCAAATTGTTCTGCGAGAAAGCCTCCTTCTTCAACGTGTTCCAAGTAGCCACAGTGGCCGGAAGAAAGCAACGTTGGAATTGCTTTGTACGACAACGAATTGGAGCCATGCACTGGGAATGCTGTTTGGCTGTAAACCGTGTGCTTCTTGCTGCCACGAAATCATCAGGAATTGACTTGCTCATCGAATGATGGTCGTTGTGCTTGATCTTGTACAGCATGCACACGTTGCTGACCTTTCGACGATGGCAAAGATCACCAAGAACCAAGTCACTACAGAGAAACTTGCAAGTTCTAACAACTCTGTTGATGAGATTGAGGTGACAATCCGCAGCAGAAGACCACACGGGGGCGCAGTACTCCAGAATTGTCAAAATGAAACAGCGAAAATAACTTTTTTGAGATTGTGCTGCTACCGAACATCCGATATGCCTTTCTTATAATTCCCAGTTTCCGCGATGCCGAACAAACTAGCTTCCGAATGTGACTCTCAAATGTCAGTTTTGAGTCTACATGTACTCCCAATATTTTGAGCGCATCACACACGCTGAGTTGGGCGTCATTTATGAGGATAGCTCCATGTGAAGGTTGATCGGTACGTGACCTAGAAACCAACAAGTATTCAGATTTCGATGTGTTCAGCATCATATTCCACCTCTCACACCACTTCAGGACGCTGCTGAGATCGTCGTTGACCGTTTGACGCACCTGTGGTCTGTCCGAAGGAGATGAAATTACTGTCATCAAGGTGATATCATCAGCATATCCATATGCAGGGTTGCGTGTGGTTGTGTACAGGTCAGCGGTGTAAATGCTGAGCAAAATAGGACCCAACACACTTCCCTGCGGGACACCGGAGACAATGCTCTGCCAGCGACTGTATGCTCCATCGATGGCAACACGTTGTACGCGATTGGAGAGAAATTGATGCAAAACGCTCAGCAAGCGGCCGCCGACTCCAATGTTTCTCAGTTTTGCAACAAGCCCTTGTCGCTGACACGATAAAATGCTGCCGAGAAATCCAACTGCACAATCCAGGCTTCACTGACTTTGTCTAGCACTTGCTGGAGCTCGTGCGTGATAGTAAGCAGAGCGCCAGTCGTGCTGTGTTTTTTGCGATATGCAAATTGATTTTCCGACAGCAGATTGTTGCTCTCCAGGTACTTGGACAGTCTGGAAGATATCAAGTGCTCGAATATTTTGGACAGAATCGGCGAAATTGATATCGGCCGGTAGTTTGCAACATCAGCTGAATTGGCTCCTTTTGGTATTGGCGTGATATTCGCAGCACGCCAACAGGATGGAAACGAACCAGTCTTCATCAGGCGACTGAAAACAGCACTGAGCTTCTGAGCTAGAGTATCTGCCGTGTTCTTGAAAAAAAACGGTAACATATTCAGAGGGTCTGTGCCTCCGTGGGCATCAAGATCTTTCATGAGATTCGCCACTTCTTTTGATCGGAAGGTAATGCCTTTGATTTTCGGGGCGAGGACAGATGAATTGTCAGACGGAATGGACCCTTGACATTGCTTGGAATTGAAGAAATCTATAAGCCACTCTGCCTTCTATGTTGGGTTGCTTTTGAGCTCACCGTTCACTGAAAATAAAGGAGGGACAGACAGGTCATGTCCAAACACTGACAATTTCAACGTTGACCACCATTTGTGTGCGTCATTGGCAGATGTTAGCTTTTCAGCAAGTTTCTTTGAGTGACGTGTTTCCGCTTCTGAATACACATGCTCAGCATGCCGTCTGGCCTCAGTGTAGACATTCCATGAATTGGCTGAGCGCGATTGAAGCCACTTGTGGTAAGCCTCCTGCTTGGATTCACGTGCGCTGCGACATTCGTTGGTGAACCAGGCTTTGTCATTAGAGCGAAAACGTTGTTTTTTAGTAGGCACTCTCCTTGAGATGACATCGGTAATGTTTTTGTTCAATGCATCGATGGGGCATTCCTTCTGCAGCAGATTTGAAACTTTAATTGCTTTCAATTCATCATTCACCTTCACCCAGTCAACATTGTTCTTCATGTGCACGAGCCTTGAAAGCGTGTAAGGAGAAACCTTCTGTCTCAATGTCAACTTCACGGACAGCGACGAGTGATCTGAACTTCCTATTGGAGCTTACACGTTTACACTCAGGATATCTGAGACGTCTGTCATAACCAAGTCCAAACAGTTTCCCGGACACCATTTGGGAACAGCCAGAAATGTTGCAGAAATAACATGCTGCTCTACCATGGGCGTCTGTAGGGGATGTCGACAAGAGCCACTCACGGTGATGGGTGTTTATATCCCCCACAAATACAAACGCTGACTTGGTGTCCTTCTCCTGAATTGTTGACATGGCTGACAAGAGACATTTGTAGATAGAGTTGTTACTATCTGAATTTCGGTAGGCTCCAAAAATGTAAAAATTCATCAAGGCGGTGTTGACACACAGCAGCATAACTTCATGACAAGTGCAGTCGTGCGCTGTAATTCTCGTTGCTGAAAAGCCTTTGCGCGCGAACACTGCCATGCCACGCCGCCTGTTTTTTGTGTCACGTTTGATTAGCAATGGCTTACTGAAACCTGGCACCAATAGCTCAGATTGGTCCCGATAATCGGACACAAGCGTTTCGGCACAGATAACGATGTCCTTGGAGCGACTGGCTGCTGTCAAATCTCTGATATTCTTATACAAGCTTCTGATGTTGGCGAAAAGTATATTTGAAAATCGTTTTTGTGGTCGAGCAGGACCGGGATTCATTTCAACATCGCCACACATCATCAGCAGAAATGACAAATCCACGGTGTGAGAAGGCACACACACAAGGCAAAACAAACAAATAAGCACAAATAAACACATAATGCAAATAACACGAATACAAATAAACACATAATGCACGACGCATGCAAGCACAAATACACAACACATAACACATGCATAAGAAATGTCACAACAAAAAACAAGCATACAACACACAAAATACAAAGCAAACATACACACAAATACACACATACATTCATTTCACATACATACATACATACATACATACATACATACATACATTCTGGAATAAAAAAGAAACCAAACAACTAGAACCAATGCATGAAGTTGATGTGACGAAAAAAGAACTCCTAGACAGACTGGCAGCATTGAAAAATGGAAAATCTACCGGACCAGATGGTGTTTCGGGAAACATCATGAGGGAATGCAGAATGGAGCTGATTGAACCGATATGCGACATAATTTCCAATAGTCTGAAACATGGAGCAGTCCCACACCAGTGGAAGTGCTCTAAGATTGTGCCGATACACAAAAATGGATCAAAGTACGACCCGTTAAACTATCGTCCAATATCACTGACAAGTGTGCTTTGTAAGATGTGCGAGAGAATAATCAAGGACCAGTGGATGTGCTACTTGGAGACAGAAAACGCTTTGTCAAATTGTCAATTTGGATTTAGACCAGCAAGATCGTGTGTATTGAGTCTGCTGATGTTTTATAGCAAGATCATTGACGTTGTCCAAGAGAGAGATCAGTGGGTCGACAGTATATATCTGGACCTCAGCAAAGCATTTGACAAGGTGCCACACAGCAGGCTGTTATGGAAATTAGAGCAAAATGGAGGCGTGAGCGGAGTGTTGCTGAGATGGATGACCGACTTCCTGACGGGAAGAAAAATGTGCACTGTTGTGAGAGGAAAAGATTCAACCTGGAGGCAGGTCCTAAGTGGAGTCCCACAGGGCTCAGTATTGGGCCCAATAATGTTCAGTGTATATATGAACGACATAGTGGCGGATATTGACAGCACAATACACCTGTTTGCAGACGATGCGAAGATAATGCGGGCCATATCAAACCCGACCGACTGTCAAGCACTGCAGGAAGACCTGAACAAAATCCAAAAGTGGGCAGATACGTGGCAGATGACCTTCAACGAGACGAAATGTCACCTAATCAAGTTTGGCACGGGTAAAAACAGGCCGTCGGTGACGTATACCCTCGGAGGTACGGTACTTAATGAAGTGGACAAACAAAAAGACCTCGGTGTCATGGTGCAAAGAGATTTGTCCCCTGAGGCCCACATTGATGATATCTGCGCCAAAACGTACTCCTTGCTGACCAGAATAAAACACGTCTTCAACTTTATAGATGCTGAAATAATGCGGAAGCTGATAGTGTCAGTTATTAGGCCCAAACTTGAGTATGCCGCAGTGGTTTGGTGTCCACACGAAAAGCGTCTGGTAAAAAAAGTTGAAAAGATGCAAAGACTGGCCACCAGGCTTGTACCAGAGCTGAAAAGCTTCAGTTATGAGGACAGGCTAAATGCGTTGAAATTACCGACGTTGGAAGACAGGAGGACACGGGGTGATCTCATTCATATTTTCAGGAACATGACAGAAGCCACAGCTCAGCAGGAAATTGGACTGATAAAGCAGGATAAAGGAAGGGGACACGGCAAGAAGCTGAGAAAACCTCGGTGCAAAAAAGACATAAAGAAATACAGTTTTCCATTCAGGCGAATTGACGCTTGGAATAAATTACACAAGACAATCGTAAAGGCCAAAACTATAGGAGAGTTCAAACATAAATTGGATATTCAGTGGGAAAGAGACAGGACAGTCCGAGCGTAAGCTCATTTCCTGTACCACAACTAGGTAAGCACAACTAGGTAAGCACACACAACAAGAAAAACACTAGAAAAACATGTGAGAACAATTTATTGAGAGCTCATTATTAAACACATATCACAAAGCAAAATGTATAATGGGCGACATCAAAGACAGAGTATGAGAGCAGCACAGAATTAGTTGGCACCTCAGTTCGAGGAAAGGGCTGGGAGCTGACGGAAAACGGGAAAACGGGCCGTTAGCCGTGGGGGCGGGGCTAAAATGTTCAGCCCGCCACATCAACAAAACAGACATGAAGCAGAAAATAGTACATATATCCATGGACAGCACTTATATTTATAGACAAAGTTAAATTAAATAATATACAAACTGAGCTGAAATTGAAGAAAAAGAATGTGATGAGAGAATTCAGCAGGAAGATTGCAAAGCAACTATGGCTGCGAACCCTGATTCTCAATCACATTCAGAAACAAAATATAAAAATTCAAATATATAACCTGTAACAAAAGAAAGATTAATTGACTAAAACAAAAAAACAGTCTTAGAAGTAAATGAATGAGCTCGCAAGAAGAAAATATCCGCCTTTAAAAAGGCAAATATTATCAAGGAACAAAACGAGTAATTGAAAATCCAAATAACGCTAAATCAAATATAGTGATAAAACAACTGAAATATAACTCAAGGAACACTCAGCGTTAGCAGAAAGCAGGATCTGTCGTCGGTGAGCGTCAGCGAAGCGTAGACAGCCGGGCGCGAACGAGCGACGGTAAACACATGCACACTCAGCGAGGGTTAGTCAGAGACTGAATGTATGATCCAATAAGTAGCCACAAACAAACCAAAAATTAAAGCATGATTAAATTAATAACAACAACCAATAATAAACTTGATTCAATATAAAACACCTACAATTTAATAACGTATGATATAATATAATAAACGATTGATAATATGATTATATAATAATAAATATTTATATTATTTGATTGATAATAAATATCGATTGATGATAAACGATGATATAATATATAAACGTTGGATATAATAAATTACACCAACCAATCAATGGGACTCAATATAAAACAAATATACTAATATATATCTAATTAAACAACAAATAACAATCTATCCTGTTGCACTGTATAGTAAAAATTTAACAAATAACAATGAACATTAGTATATATAAAATAATTAAGAATTAATACAAATAAATAAAATAATATAAGAATTATTCAACATATAGTTAAAAATTGATTAAAGTTAATTGAAAATGAATAATAATACATTGGATGTGAATAATAATAAATTGAAAATGAATAATAATAAATTGAAAATGAATAAGAATAAAATTGAAAAAGAATAAGAATAAATTGAAATTGAATAAGAATAAATTGAAAATGAATAAGAATAAATAGAAATTGAATAAGAATAAATTGAAAATGAATAAGAATAAATTAAAAATGAATAAGAATAAATTGAAAATGAATAAGAATTTATTTAAAATAATTCAGAATTTATTTAAAATAATTAAGAATATATTGACAATAAATATATTGTGATCAAACTCCAAGCAGTACGAACAATAAGAATATATTATATGCGAAACAATATTACAAGAACAATAACGGTTAAAAGTCTACGATTATTCTGTCTCTGACTTCCTATCACTTCCTCTCTCTTTCCCACTGGTTTTCAAATTCCTAACGGTCCATCAGTCTCCAATCACTTTGGCATAAAATCTACAACACACGTGACAAGTATTACAACGCATTACACATAACAATTATACAACACTCCCTCCTGATGTCCACATCAATTTTCGTAGTCACTAAGCCACGCCGGTGATCGTCGTACCCGTGAAGATCTTCTTGACAGCAATAGTCCTGTTTCTGTTGCATCGCTGTTTCCACCATCATCCGTATCCGCCTGCAGAATTTCAGAAGTCTGCTCACGATCCCCTGGTGCATCGTCTGTCTCGTCATCGTCACTTCCATCCGTTGTATCCAATAAACGGCGCACATCAAGTATATTACGAGACACACCGTCAACCTCAATGTTATTTCCTGAAATAACGCCAGTTACTCTGCCTGGCTGCCGACGCGACGTACACTTGCAGTCTGCCGGTTTCACCAGAGCAGTTTCACCCTCACGAATTCTGGTACTAGTGGTGCCATCCAATGTCGTTGGTTCTGCGCGAGGATGCCGCCATTGATATGAATGAATCATAGTACTTGGTGAATTAACGCGACCCTCGTTGCCAGTCGCGGCCAGGTTATAAAAAAACACAGCCTCCAATGGTGATTTTCTGGTGCGAGCTGCCATACGCTTAATTGTTCGGTGGTTTCTCTCAACCACACCGTTCCCTGCAGGTCTATATACAGCTCGGTACCTCAAATTCACCCACCACTTACGACACAACTGAGACACTTGTTAGGAACGGAAAGTTGCACTGTTGTCAAGCAGAATATCGGACGGCGGACCTCGTTCCCTAAACACTTCCTCTAAAATTCTGACAACATCTCTCGAGTTTTCAGACTCTATCCGACTCCACAGAGCAAAACGGCTTGGACCACAATCAACAATTGTTAGGAAACATTTGCCGTTTCAGTGAGTTGTGTCAACAGACAACCTCAATCAGTTTTCACTCACAGTCAGCACACCTGGCTCATGCTGTATTGGAGCTGGGTCGATACTGCGACATTGAGTGCAATGCTTCACACAATACTCCGCCTCTTTCCTTGTCACATCCGGGTTGACGAGCTTGGCCAGCTGCAGGGTTCTCTCCACACCGAAGTGGTGATCATTGTGCAGAGTGCTTACACTCACATTGCACACCGGTGTTGGACTATTGCTGACACGTTTCTTGTTCAACCATCGTTTGTCTACCCTAGTCAGGGTATCTGCCAGGTTCTTGCGTGACTCCGCTAACGTCACATTAACTTTGAGTCCAAACTGCTCAACAACTTCTTGAAAAAGTCCTAATCGTCGTCTCACTAACATTTCCGACATGCCTGCGACCTTAACTCTTTGTTCACCTCGCAAAGCCGACTTCAACCAGCTGGAAACCGTTGCCGAATCAGTCACAACATCCAAATTCTTTATCTGCCATTTTAGAGCCAGATTTATACCACGTATAGCTGCGTCAAGCTCAGCGATGTTGATGTGACTCAAATCAGACGGTTTTCTTAGCCAAGCGCCATCTTCTACTATTTTTCCCTCAATCTCAATGGCAACTCCAGTGGCCAGATTACTAGCATCACTCCACACTTTTCCAGAAACCACATCAAACGACACCGTCAATGGTCCTCTCACTGGATCACACATTCGGACTTTCATCAGCACATCCCGCAACATTCCTTGCGCCTCCCCACCATTATCATCATCCCACGACTTTCCTTCACACACTCTTTTCACGTAGCTGCACGCCACACGGAGCCATCCGCACACAGGGTAGTGCCCAATGAGACGACCACACACAGAAAACAACGTCCGCCGACTCATTCTTGTCTCTTCGATATCTGGCAATTCATTACCACGCTTGAACTCCAGTCGACCATTACTTCCTCGTTCCAGCTTCAAGCCGAGAACACGATTATTCTCAAGCGGTTCAGGAAGTTTCGCTTCGAGACCAAACTTCTTTAAATGCACCGCAACTTCTTCTGCCGACACCACTTGTTCATCTACAATTATATCTTCCATGTATGCACTAGTTCCATTCCTTACTCTTTCACTCTGTTGTAACACTTTCTGTAGAACCTGACTCATAATTCGTGGGCCACAATTTAACCCGAAACCCAACCGAGACAGGCGAAAGTATTTTCCTCGCCAACACACACGCTGAAAACCTTGTAAATCCGACGCAACGTGAATCTGTAAATAAGCCGATTTCAGATCAAGGAGTTTCGATTGTTCACCTCCCCTTCTCCACTCACGCAGTGCTTCATCCCACGCCAACATGTCCCTACCATTCTTGCAACTGACAAAGTTATTAAGTTCTCGGTAGTCTAGCACGGGTCTAACTTTTCCTTTGTTCTCTTGCACAACGGCCATGAGTGGGATGACACCAATCGGACATTTGTTATTGTCAGCTACCAACAAACCCTCATCGACCCACCTCTGCACTTCAGCGTCGAATTTCTTCTCCACCTCAGATGTCATGCCGTTTTTTTAGCAACATACCGAATTTCTAAGCACCGGCGGCTCATTCTTCCACTTCCACCTGGCCGTCCACTTCTCACCGTCAAACCAGGCTGAGAAGTCATCGTCGTCAACAGATAACTTATGTACGTTTACACCTTGAGCAGAAGCACACACATTACGATGCACATTGAATTTCACTCCACGATCATCGATAAAAACTCCACCCATCTTGGTGATTATGTCCATGCCTATAAGAACATCCACTCCAGATATGAGCTGTTCTGCAACAATCACAGCAACGTTCACGTTTCTGTCCATCAGTTTGATTGATGCGCGAACCGGACCACCACAACACACTTTGTCACCGTCAAATGTTACTATATCGCACCGCCCAGGTACATAACTACAAAACCGAGCCGATATCACCGTTTGAGAGCAGCCAGAATCAATCAAAGCTCTCCCATCGTGCCCGTTAACCGTGGCATCAACGATAGGTAGCGCCTTCAGTGCTACTTCGGGGGAGCCTCCGGCGCAGAAACTCTCCCTTCTCCGTTTCCCGACACGGTACAATGTCTGGAGATATGGCCTTTTTCGCCACATGTCCAGCATGTTATCTTTCCCCGACCTTCCGGGCAGAATCGTCCAAGATGAGGCCCACCGCACCTGAAGCATCGTTTCGTGACGTGTGTCGATTTTGCTCGTTGTTTGTCTCTAGCAGCTACAGACACAACAGAATGGTCTGCATACTCGGCCATTAGGCACCGAGCACGCTCTACAACGCTGCTCAGTGGAAGCGAATCTACATTTGTGAGAGCTCTCAGCTCACGAGACACAGCCGAAGGTAGACCCAACACGAACGCCCTCAATAGTACGACATCAGACTCAATGACAGCCAGTCGTGCCAATCTTCGCAGATCTGTTAAAAATACGTCCACTGGCTCGTCTCTCCATACACGCCTCGTGAATTCCTCGTAAGCCTGAAATGCATTGATACTGAAAGCTGCCAACAACGTATTCTCAATTCTTTCGACGCAATGTTTGTCTTCCACATTCATCTCTGCGAAAACAGCGAATGCTGCGCCCTCGAGGAACAATGGAATCATTTTTGCCACATCGGTTATTCCCTTGAGTTCGGCGACCAACTTGACTTTTGCCAACCACTGCGAGATATCGCCACTGCCGTCGTAGCAACGAATCATGTCACCAATCTTAACACTTGCAGACATTTTTAGCCGAAATAGCTTGTGATCAAACTCCAAGCAGTACGAACAATAAGAATATATTATATGCGAAACAATATTACAAGAACAATAACGGTTAAAAGTCTACGATTATTCCGTCTCTGACTTCCTATCACTTCCTCTCTCTCTTTCCCACTGCTTTTCAAATTCCTGACGGTCCATCAGTCTCCAATCACTTTGGCATAAAATCTACAACACACGTGACAAGTATTACAACGCACTACACATAACAATTATACAACATATATAAATATGAAAAAGAAATGTAATAGATATGAACAAATAAGTGAATAAATAACAACCAATAGTCTATTCCGCTCTTTCAATAGCATTTCATTGACGTTGGTCATGAATTTGATCAGATTGTTCTGCGAGAAAATATTCTCCCAAAACGCATTCCAACCAGCCACAGTGGCGGGAAAAAAACAACGTTGAAACTGCTTTGTACGGCAACGAATTGAAGCCATACACTGGGAATGCTGTCTGGATATAACTGTGTGCTAATGATTGATTGATTGATTGTGAATTTCTCCAACGCTCAAAGTCTGTTATATCGTCTGGTATTTTTCGGATCAGGTGCTATATCACGTTGGCTCAGGCCATCAAGTTTTCTATGGGGAGCTGTCCGAATGGGCCAGCCGGCACGGGCAAAACTGAGACTGTCAAGGACATGGGCAAAACCCTGGGCAAATACGTGGTGGTTTTCAACTGCAGCGATCAAATGGAGTATCGCGGACTGGGACGAATTTTCAAAGGTGCGTCTTTCGTCCGTTGTCGTTAGCTCCCTAGCGGTGGCGTAGCGTACGGAGGCGGGAGGGATGGGAATGACGGTCTACCCTGGCGTCACATTGAGAGGCGGCACAAGAGCTGCTTAATTCACTGAGCTATCGCTTGATCTAAGTCGTTTTTCAGATTGTCATATCATATTTGCTGTTTTCATATCAAATAACTAAGAACTGAAGAAGACATCGATTGAAAACATTAAGCTGAACATGACACGGAAAAAATGAGCGAACAAGCATTAAGGGCAATCATTTGGATTTGATTGGAGGCTGATGCTGATCCCTACGCTTCTCCGGCAGGCTTGGCTCAGTCGGGATCGTGGGGATGTTTTGACGAGTTCAATCGTATCGATCAGCCGGTGTTGTCGGTGGCCGCTCAGCAGGTGGCCGTAGTTCTGGCCGCCAAAAAGGAGCACAGAAAGCAGCTGATATTTACCGACGGCGAGACTATCTCTCTCAACGACCAGTTTGGCATTTTCATCACCATGGTGAGATTCTGCAAGATCGTGTACGAGTGTTGGGGAATTTTGCTTTGTTGCACTTCAGAATGAGTTGTGACTAATCTGTGCAGGTATGATGTGCGTGATGTTCGTGCATGATGAGCGTGTTCTTTGACGGTATCGTTTATAGAATCCACTTTACGCTGGACGTCACGAGCTGCCCGAAAATTTGAAGGTTCAGTTCCGCAACGTGGCCATGATGATTCCCGATCGCCAGATCATCATTCGAGTGAAGCTGGCCTCGTGCGGTTTCCTCGAGAACATTACGTTGGCTAGGAAGTTCTTTTCGCTCTACAAGCTGTGCGAGGAACAGTTGTCAGCTCAGGTAGAACTGCTTACACGCACAAGGGAAATCCCCGCTCCAATTGAACAATCACATTCGTGCATTATGTCAGTACAAAGGACGCTAGGTAATTAGATGAGACCAGTCTAATAATTTTTATGGTCATAGCGATTTTTAAGGCCATGTCTTGTGCAATGCAAGTGCAAATGTCTAGTGGAATGCAATGCAAATGCATCTTGTGCATAAGTCCCCAATGTGTTGGTGCATACATGTTTGCGAGTGTGCAACGCTTATGGATGTTCAAGTAAGTCCAACAGTATAAATTCATGTTTGACAACAAAAATACTAACTGCAATAATATATTTATCATGTTGTAATTGCAATAATTATATATCAATTAATTGCTAATTATTGTTATATAATTAATTGCGATAATTAATGCTATATCAGTATGTCGGTACTCGAACTCTTAAAAATATATTAACAATTCTTGTATTTAACACACATATACAAGCTCAACCGTGTGTGTGTGTTTTCCGGTTAGAAACACTATGATTTTGGGTTGCGCAACATTTTGTCAGTGTTGCGCACGCTGGGAGCTGCCAAACGCACAAATGTTCGCGACTCAGAATCTACCATTGTCATGCGAGTGTTGCGTGACATGAACTTGTCCAAGCTGATAGGTCAGTGATCGATTGGACGACCTCAGGCCCAAACGTAGGCGGGAAATTCCCACCTTTTTCGATATCTTGCCCGTTTTTTCTCAAGCCACTGAAAGTCTCGTGTTTATCTAAGGAATGTATTTGCTATTATTTTCATAATCACTGCCCAAACAAACACACTACAGGCTATCAAGAAATAGACGATGTCATACCTGGCTACATACTGCATTGCTGGTGAGCCGGTACCTGATTGTATACATGGTGCATGTCACTTTATAGCACAACATGTCTGGTCTGCAATGTACTAATACATGGTTGTCCTTGCTTTGATTTGTTTCCGCATATGATAATTTTACGAGAGTATTTTGTGTATATGTATATGTTTCAGAAGAGTTCTTGAACAGTACAATATATTCCTTCATAGAATAAATATAATAGGAACGTATACAGTAGCGTATATCTCTGGTTTGGATTTTTGTCTTAGTATAATTATACACTGTCAACGTATAAGATTATAATTACACATTAACAACAAAGGGGCGTACATAGCAAAGGCATGTCTGGGGTGAACACCACAGGGCTCCTTTTTTATTCTAAATTTATAGTATCTGTATGCGATGGATGAAAATGTTTGAATCTGCTTCTAAACAGTAGGTGTGTTCCTCATGTGTGTGTGTATGTATGTATATGTGTCAGACGAAGATGAGCCGCTGTTTCTGTCGCTCATCAACGACCTTTTCCCCAGTGTGTCTATGGACAAAGTGTCGTATCCAGCACTGCAGACAGCTATTTCGCAGTGTGTCAACAGGGAAAAGCTAGTAATGCATCCTCCGTGGACGCTCAAACTCTTTCAGGTTCTACTCTCATTGGTGCGCGTGTGTGTTCTAGAATCTAGAAAAGACACGCGCACACATCTAGAATCTAGATGTATATTAGTGGCGCTGGCCTAACTCACCCACCCACTCAATTCGTTCTTTGATCTATGCAATTTCACCGGTGAGTTGTAGTACAATGAGTTTATCGGTGTGTGTTCAATGTTAACTGTGTGATTGTCCACTCTGGTTTTCGTCTCATTTACGCGTGCGATTTTCATGTATCAGTTCATCTTTGAATGAAATGTAAACTCATACAAGAACATATGTATATATGGTTCAAGACACTGGCTGACCCAGGCTCAGGTGGGGCTCAGGTGGCTGAAGACCCCAAAATGTTTGCATCAACTCCTTATAACCAAGAGGTTGACTAAAAGAGGTCAAGAAAAAATATTTCTCTAGAATTTGTTCGTATAAACATTATCGCAAAGACGTTGCATAGTGATTATTGTACATGACTGATCATTCCCAAAATTAAGCCCCCCCCCCAAATTAATTCAACCCCTCAAAATTATAAACTGGATCCGCCACTGGCTCTACACACTGTAATAGTTATATAAGAGAAGTTGTTATAACTATAATTGTGCTATTTTGGCTATAAAATGCAATTGCCACTGCGGTTTCAACTCTGACGCCGCGAGCTGGACGGCCTAGCAAATAGTTACTCACCAGAAACCATACTGTGTCTTTGACGAATGATGTTTTGTGTTTGATAGACACAAAAAACGATTACGGCAAACATAGCGCATAAAAACTGGCCGGCGCATCTTTATAGTTTTCATCGGTGCATTCTGTGTTCGTGGTTGTTGTTGAAATCACTGTTCCACAATGCGTCACAACGCATTCGGTCATTCCAGCACCATTACCCCGTCTTCTTCGCACCACTACCGTCACAAGATCGTAATTTTGCATGCATTGTGCTCGCCTGTGTATGTGTCTGCGTGTGTGTGTGTGTGTGTGTGTCAGTTGTACGAGACGCAGCTGGTGCGTCATGGAATTATGACACTTGGTCCCAGCGGTTCTGGCAAATCGACTTGTCTGAAAGTGTTGCTAAAAGCATTGTCGGACAGTATAACATACAGGTACCTGCATACACACAATTACGTGTGTGCCTGTGTGTAATGTTGAGTACGCGTTCATATGTGTTTGTTGATGGCTTGCGCTCCCGGCATACAAGTAATATTCTCGGTAGCTGGTATCGTGTTCGCCGACTGTATTGTTGTGAATCATCTCATGTAGAACAATTGAATGACATACGAGTTGTGGTCATGGAAAGTTAATAGATTCTTGTGTGCGGTCTTCCTTTCAGCATCAATATTAGCTATATTTGTTGAGTCCTGTATTGATTCATTATTTCAGTTGACAATTCACTCCATTGTTAGATGCTTGTATAGGAAATTCTCATTGTTCATATAGTTCTCATATATCGTATAGTATCAATAGTTCTCATATTCTCATGTTCCATTCGTCTTCTCTTAATATTTATGTTCTATACCATTTGCAATTTGATTTGATCCAAATGAAATCTGATTTGATCCAAATGAAATCTTGTTTTTATCCAAATGAAATCTGATTTGATCCAAATGAAATTTAATTTGACCCAAATGAAATACGATTGATAAAATTGAAACTTAATTGAAAAAAAAACAAATAGGAAGTAAATCTAAGGATTGGCTGTTGATTATCCAATAAATGTTCAGTATTTGTATATAATAATGTATTTGTTCATAATTTCTTATATTTCATATTTGCATTTCACATTTATGTTTACTACTTTTAAACATCATAAGTTATGAGGGAAATTCTGAATTGATAAGTTAAAAGTGGGTAAAAATATTGAATATGATATAATATAATGATATATAATTTAGTATAATACATGATGATGATATCGTGGCCTAGTTATGAAAACGTTTACACAACATAGAAAATCCCAATATTTCAGATGTGATATTTTGATGTAATTTGTTTATATGAATCTTTGTTATATTAATTTTTGATGATATCAATGACTACTAAATAGTATTTAGTAGTGACTACTAAGTAATATTTAGTAGTGACTGCTAAATAGTATTTAGTAGTGACTACTAAATAGTATTTAGTAGTGACTACTAAATAGTATTTAGTCCTTAATGTATATACAGTGTTACGTGATTGGCAACTTTGTGAAGTTTGTGTGTGAAGCCGCTTTGGGAGTCAACGTGAGAGGGAGCTGAAGAATAGACTGCTCGCACTTTCTGGTTGTCTGTTGTCTCATTGATTAAGTATATACCACGTAACATGGTGGCAGTGGTGAGATCCTGATGATTGTAATTTTTGTGGATTGATTTTTCTACTGAAATTGAGTTTTTTTTCATCAATTGAGTCAGTTTTGTCCGCGTTGAATTCATCTCATGTTCGCAGCGTAGTGAACGTATTTCAACCTTGATACAGTTGAATTTTGGGATTTCATTTTGTGCATTTCTGATCGAATTTTGATTTGGAGTTGTGATCTGTCATAGAAACAGTATGGACAGTGTATCAAACAACAATTTGAGTCAAAGTGAGTCGGTGGTGAGGCACGCCGCGATTTCGGGTGTGAGGCCGCCAGAGAGATTCACGCCAGGAGACAACCCTGCTGAGAGCTGGAAGATTTTCCATCAGCGATGGTCCTCGTACTACGTACTTTCAGGTATGAGTACGCACCCAATGCAGGTGCAGGTGGCGATGTTTTTGAATTGCCTGTCTGACGACGCCCTGAGGACGTACAATAGATTTGGATTTGATACAGACGAGACTGAGCGCACGGTGAGTGAAATCATTGCTAAATTTCACAGTTTCTCAGTTGGAGAAGTCAATGTCACTTTCGAGCGATATATATTTCACGGGAGAGAGCAGAAAGAAGATGAAACTTTTGACAGTTTCCTTGCAGATCTCAGAGTGATGCTGAAAACATGTGATTTATGTGGAGAGTGCGTTGATTCAGTACTAAGAGACCGAATAGTTCTTGGTGTTCGAGATAATCAGCTCCGAACGAGTCTGTTGAAAGTGCGTAACATAACACTGCATGCTTGTATTGATGAGTGCAGGGCATACGAGAATGCGACAGCGAAGACTCGGAAAATGTATCCAGAGACAGTGAACCGCGTGGCGAAAGGGTCACAAGGCAGCGTGGCGAGTGGTACCCGACACACAGCCAGCTGCAATTTTTGCGATAGAAGTCACCGTATGAACAAAGAGTCGTGTCCAGCCTACAAGAAACAGTGCAGAAAATGTGGAAAGTTGAACCATTTTGCTAGCATGTGCCGAGCGGGGCAGAGAGCAGGCGGGAAGCACGCCAAGAGAGTAAACAACGTGGAAAGTAACTCATCAGATGCAGAATGTGTGAACGCTATGTCACGTGAGAACGTAGACCGAAAAGAGGTAAAGTGCCAGATGATCGTGAACAAAACGACGGTGAATTTTCAGATTGACACCGGGTCGAGTATCAATGTGCTGCCTGTCAGATACGTCAAGACAGACAAGATTGCACCAACGACAACTGTTCTGAAAACATGGGACGATGGACATGTGAATCCCATAGGCGTCACAAGAACGAACGTGCGAAACCCCAAGGATGGGAAGAAGTGGTCTGTGGAGTTTATTGTGTGCAAAGGAAACCGTACTCCACTGCTGGGCCTGAATGCAAGCGTTCAAATGGGACTTGTGAAAGTGCAGCAAGAGAATTGTGTTCGAGTGAATAAGGTGGAGATGTCAGGTTACAGTGACGTGATGAACGGCTCACTGGGAACACTGCCGGGTGTTCATCATCTGAAATTGAAAGCAGACGTCAAGCCAACAGTGATGCCGGACAGAAGAGTGCCTATATCTGTGCGACCACTGTTGAAGAATGAGTTGGACAGATTGACGCAACTAGGTGTAATTGTTCCAGTGACACAGCCCACTGACTGGGTGAGTCAGATGGTGTGTACCAAGAAAAAGGACGGGTCTGTACGAATCTGCATTGACCCAAGGGACCTGAATGAAGCACTGGTAAGAGAACGCTTCACGATGCCGGTCCTAGAAGAGACTCTTCATGAGATGTCAATGTCGAAAGTGTTCACAAAAGCAGATTTAGCCTCTGGCTACTGGCATGTTGTTCTCGATGAACAATCAAGCGTACTGACAACGTTTCAAACGTGTTGTGGGAGGTACCGATGGCTTCGGTTACCATTTGGATTGTCAGTAGCTGCTGAGATATTCCAGAAAAAACTCCTCGAATCGCTATCTGGACTGGATGGAATAGTCTGCATCGCCGACGATGTGATCGAGCACGGCAAAGATACAGCGGAACATGATCAACGACTACAAGCGTTTATGCAGAGATGCCGCGAGAAAAAACTGCAGCTGAACCGAGAGAAAATGATTCTACGATCTGATCACATAACCTTTATGGGTCATGTGATTTCCAAAGACGGACTGCGAAGAGATCCAGAGAAAGTGAAGGCCATTTCAGAATATCCTGTTCCTGAGTCATTGCCTGAACTGAGAAGATTCCTCGGTATGGTGAATTATCTATCGAGATATTTGCCCCAGTGCTCTGACATAATTCATCCGATGGTAAACCTGACCAGAAAAGATGTTCCGTGGAACTGGTCAGATGTGCAACAAAAAGCATTTGAGACAATCAAGAATATGATTGTGAGTGATTCCTGTTTGACACTGTATGACCCCAGCAAGAAGCTCGTGCTAGAAAACGATGCCAGCAGCTATGGTCTAGGAAGTGCTCTGCTGCAAGAAGGCAAACCAATTGCGTTTGCAAGTCGTGCAATGACAGCAGCGGAGAGAAACTACGCGCAGATCGAGAAGGAGTTGTTAGCGGTGAAATTCGGTCTCGAGAAATTTCATCACTACACCTTTGGACGTCCTGTGGTGGTTATTACCGACCACAAACCACTTGTCAGCATAACGAGCAAGCCGGTAAACTTGGCATCGAGACGTCTCCAGTCTATGCTGTTGGTGATCCAGAATTACGACGTGAAGCTGAACTATCGCCGTGGTGCTGACTTACCATTGGCGGATGCATTGTCTCGGGCACCCGATTCGACCGAGGAGACTACAGATGAAGAACATCTACACAACTTGAGCATCACACCGTTCAAGCCGGAGCGGTTGGCTGTTGTTCGAGATGCGACTAGTCAAGATGGCAGTCTTATGGCTCTTCAACGAGTAGTTATGTCCGGTTGGCCAGATGAGAAGACATCTGTTCCTGTTGAAGCACTGCCGTACTACCACTGCAGAGATGAGGTTGTAGCTCAAGATGGTATTTTACTCAGAGGTGATAGAGTGATCATACCTCAGTCGATGCGTCGAGAAATGGTGCAAAGAGTGCATGCAGGTCATGGGGGTGTAAACTCGTGTTTACGACGAGCGAGAGATGTGATTTTTTGGCCAGGAATGTCGAGTGATATCCGACAGTATGTGGAATCTTGTGACATATGTGCAAGTGATTCGGTGAGCAACCACAAAGAACCGTTGATATGTCATTCTGTACCTGGGCGAGCATGGGAGAAAGTTGCCACTGATTTGTTCACATTCAGAAGTCGAGAATACTTGGTTACTGTTGATTATTACAGTCAGTATGCAGAGGTGGATTTCTTACCTGAGCCGACGTCGAAGAACGTTATCCACAAGCTGAAGCAGCATTTTGCTAGATATGGCATACCAGATGCCGTGGTGTCCGACAATGGCACGCAGTACACTAGCCGAATGTTCAAAGATTTTGCCAAAAAGTGGGACTTTGCTCACGTGACTTCGTCTCCGGGTAACTCACAGTCTAACGGAGTTGCCGAGGCAGCAGTGAAGGTTGTTAAACGCGTAATGACGAGATGTCATTCTGCGAATGAGGATCCATATATAGGACTGCTGAACTTGAGAAACACATCGCAAGAAGGAGTGAACCTGAGTCCAGCACAACGCCTACTGGGTCGTCGAACGAGGACTGTTGTTCCGACTCACCCGTCTCGTCTTGCCCCTCAAGTTATAAGTGGCGAGCAAGTGAAGCAGCAGGTCGAGACGAAGAAGCAGATCTGGGCTGAGCGCTACATTGGACGGCATCGGCTGCCGCCCATTTCAGTCGGTGAGCGAGTTCATGTTCAACCGATAGACGGAGGTAAACAGTGGCAGCCGGCCGAGGTGACCGCCAAGACGTCATCGAGAGATTACGTGGTGCGGACTACGGAGGGCAGACCCTACCGTCGCAACCGCCGGTTCCTCCGAGCTACACCAGCCAGAGAGCCTGGTACTCCGGAGAAGACAACGTCGCCTGACAAGGACTCAACATCGCCAGAAAGACCGACAAATAAGCATGGTCGTGATAACGGCGTGGCGAAGGATGAACAGGCTGACAGTGACAGTCATGCCGTGTCGCCTGTGAAGACGCGGTGCGGCAGGGTAATCAAAATACCAGTGCGGTACCGTGATGATGTTTAACGACACACACTAGTGTTCCAGATGCGTCGATGTATATACGTTGTTGCTTTTTGCTGTATAAGTGAGTTTTGAGTGTGGCTAGTGATGTGCGTTTTGTTTGTGTTTATATTGTTCTGCCGATCACTGTTCCTATTTAAAAACAGGCGAGATGTTACGTGATTGGCAACTTTGTGAAGTTTGTGTGTGAAGCGCGCCGCTTTGGGAGTCAACTTGAGAGGGAGCTGAAGAATAGACTGCTCGCACTTTCTGGTTGTCTGTTGTCTCATTGATTAAGTATATACCACGTAACATACAGTCGACCCTCCAAATAACGGACACGAACGGACCGCGAAATAATTCCGCTATTTGGAGGTTTCCGCTATTTGGCAGGCCGGTATTTGGAGGGCCTACTGTATATATATATATATATATATATATACAGTAATATACATGAAAAACAGCCCTGATTTTCACTCCAAAAGTATTCGCAACATGTTTCTAGTCACTCTCATTGTGGTATGCTTCCGTGAGTATTTTTTCTATGATTTTCACTGAATATATTTGACTTTATTATTAGTCTTGCACTAGCGAACTAATGAGTCGTATAAAGTGCTATTGTGAAATAAAGCATGGCCCCAGAAAATATCTGCTCAATCGACAAAGTCGCCAAATATTCTTATTTTAACATAAATACGCTTGTTTTTCGATATCTATTTGTAAAAAAAAACTTTCATTTTTCATTTTCTTTAATTAAAGTTCAATTTTTTCTTCATATTTCATTTGGATCAAATAAGATTTCGTTTGGATCAAATCAGATTTCATTTTGATCAAATCAAATTGCACATGGTTAGTTTTGATTTATTTTTAGAAAAAATTGAAATATAAGGTGTGTGTACTCACCGTGTTATATATAACAGGAGATGAGCTAGAATCGAGCCGTGCTATCTCCGGCCAAAATTTATCTAAAGCAACAATTTATCATGTGTGTATTCTGTGTATCGTGTTTGCAGACAGTTGCGACTGAATCCCAAGTCAATCAGTGTGGCACAGATGTTTGGCCGTCTAGATCTGGCAACCAATGACTGGACTGACGGCGTGTTCAGTGCTCTCTGGCGCACAACCATGAGACCCAAACGAGGCATGTATACACAAACACACACACACACACACACACACACACACACACACACACACACACACACACACACACACACATACACACACACCAACGTTTTCATATACACTCAATGATGAAAACCTTGGTCTTCATACGTGGAGAGCGTCAATGTCTCAGTTTTGATACCAATAAGCTCTGATATATGATACGACATAATAGCAAAAGACATTATGGATATTGTGTGCGCGTTGTCTAATTTTTATCGTACAACTTTCGTTTATTATTTCCTGATATATTTTTATTCATAATTTCCTAATGCATATTTATTTATTATTTCCTGATATATTTTTATTCCTTCATTATTTTGACGCCGTATAATATATGCTAGTATTTTGTCATTTATCATATTTTTATTATTGTTACCGTTTATCATGATATTAGTTATCGTGGCCATATGAGTTACTAAAAATGAAAACTATGTTTCTCAGAGCCAATCTGTAGTAAAATTACAGGTACAGGGGGTCCTCAGTTTACAGTTACATGTACAGGGGGTCCTACAGGTTGTATACAGGGGGTCCTCGGTTTACGAAGGTCCTGAATTGCGACGTTTCGCGGATACGACGCTAAAAATCATCTGCTCGAGTTACGTTGATGGCGTCGTAAGTACGACGCAATTTTGTTTTCTGAGCTGTGAGTTGATGTGGAATTCCCGTCAGAGATAGTAGTACAATACATTTGTTTGGAAAGCACGTGGTTTGCCTTACTAGAGGTGCCATTAGCAATACCTCACGTGCGTTCAACAGTTTTTAGGCTGACGCAATCGCTACATGCAAAATGGTCCACCAGTGATATATAATAATAGCTGCATGCAAAGCGCGCCTTTATGGCTTCAAAGCGTAAAGTGAACTCTTCAGATAATAGCGCATCTAAGAAAAGGAAGGTCATCACCATGGACATGATATTACACATTGTGAAACGAGCAAAAAAGGTAGAGAGGCCAGCGGATATCGGCCGCGCACTGCAACTGAGCCGCACGACTGTTGTGACCATCATCAAGGATTAAAACCGCATCATTGAATATGTGAAGGGATCCGCTGCTATGCAATCAACTGTGATAACTAAACAGCGTATCGGTCTCATTATTGAGATGGAGATACTTCTGGTTCTGTGGCTGGAACACCAGCATCAACGGCGTATCCCGGTGAACCTTATTTGGATTCAAGAGAAAGCGAAAATATTGTTTGAGCCACTGAAGAGTGAAAAAGGAAAAGAGAGTGCAAGTGAACAGTTTTCGGCCAGCAAGGGTTGGTTCATGCGGTTTAAGGAGCGTAATCATTATCATAACCTTAAACTGCAAGGTGAAGCTGCAAGTGGTGATGAGAAAGCAGGAAGAGCTTATCCTCGTGAGTTGGATGAAATAATTCAGAAGGGAGGTTACGTCGCTGAATATATTTTCAATGTGGACGAGACGGGCTTATTTTGGAAGCGGATGCCAGGCGTACGTACATAGCCAAGGAAAAGAAAGTAGCGCCAGGTCATAAAGCCAGCAAGGAGAGGCTAACTTTACTTCTTTGGAGCAATTCGAACAATTTGAACAAATTCAAGGCCAAAGTAAATGAAATGCTACTGAAAGAGCGGAATTGACTGTTGAGTCTTATTAATTGTATATTTATTCATATGTATTGTTATTTATTCATGCTTATTGTTATTTATTTTCTATTTATTTATATTTATTCCTATTTTACTCTCTATTTATTACTATTTATTATTGGTTGTTTTTATTTATTAAATTATACTTTTACTCAGTGTTGGCTGTTGTTGCTTATTGAATCATATTTATTGTTGTTGCTGTTTATTTAATCATATTTATTGTTGTTGTTGTTTATTGAATCATATTTATTGGTGTTATTGTTTATTGAATCATATTTATTTGTGTGGTTGTTACTTATTGAATCATATTTATATTTATTGTTGGATGTTTCTTATTTGAATCATATGTATTGTTCTTGATTGTTATTTATTACTTATTGATTAATATTTATTCTTATTTATTGATGGCTGTTTTTTAATGAATCACATATTTATTGTTGATTGTTATTATTTATTGAGGAACGTGGGCGGAGTGACATTATGGATTGTTATCGGATGATGGTTTATTATTGATTGTTATTTATTTATCATTTTCTTTCCAACTCTCTTTCTAGACTTCTTTCTCTTCGAACTCTCTTTCTCTCTGAATCTTTTGGGCGCTTCCGGTACATGGGGCCACCTTAGGGTGGTAATAGTGCTTGCACTCTTCCCATGCTACTGGATTTGCCTGTAATTAATAATAATAATAATAATAATTCAGCTGGTGACTACAAGCTGAAGCCCTGGCTAGTGTACCAAGCAGAAAATCCAAGAGTGTTATAGGGCATTTCGAAGGTTCAACTACCTGTCATCTGGAGATCCAACAAGAAAGCGTGGGTCACGTTTCAGATTTTCTAGGATTGGTTTACCAACCACTTTGTTCTAGAAGTTGAACGTTACTGTGCTTCCAAGGGGTTGCCCTTTAAAGTGTTGCTGGTGCTGGATAATGCCCCAGGTCACCCTGCCCGCTTGGATGATTTTCATCCCAATGTAAAGGTAGTTTATCTTCCGCCTGATACTACAGCGCTTTTACAGCCCATGGACCAAAGTGTCATTGCTTCTTTCAAGACTTATTATCTCTGCCGGACACTTGCTATGGCTTTCACGAGAGTTAGGGCCTTCGATGTCCTTTATAATATGAGCGTCTGCTCGACATTCGGCTCTCTGCATGATTTCCATGCACGACGGCACAGTGCAATGAGAAAGGGTGACCCGCTCATCACGAAGCACACCTGTATGATTTTTAGCGGCTATTCTCGACCAGTAATGCAAGCGTGGCCGGTACGCGTCAAAAATTGTGAATTTGCCACCATCAAATACATCGAGTTCTGCAGCAGGCAACTTTCCTGCGGTAGCGCGCGACAAAGCATCTGACAATCTCTGAATTGGGTCTTCGACTGGCTCACGTGTCGCAGAGGAGGATTGCATGATAGGGTTTGGACGAACCTGGCCTATTAGAGCATTTTGATTGCATCTTAAGATTGATTGCTCCCGAATGTATATATTTACATCTTGCAGAGACTTCCTATATCTGTCGAGCGCTGCCTAATATTGCCGCTGATCAATATCGGCCAATGACACGTCACATTATATTAAGCGCTGATACACATTTGCCAGCGCGTCATGTTTAGCCATCGCCTCATCGCACATTTCTCTGGTTATGTCAATGGACATGCCATCAAC
This sequence comes from Sacculina carcini, assembly GCA_916048095.2. Classification (NCBI taxonomy): domain Eukaryota; kingdom Metazoa; phylum Arthropoda; class Thecostraca; family Sacculinidae; genus Sacculina; species Sacculina carcini. Next base: position 3,814,285 of record OU696579.1, on the reverse strand, counting down.
AACTGCGATATCAACATTGTCCAGCGAACGTGAGACACCTTTCAATGCTGATTTAAGCTGTCTCTTTAGCATTGACAACTGACATTCTGCCCCTCTCTCTCCTAGCATTCTTACCCTGGAACCTAAGTTAGGATCCCCTTCGGGCCCTTGAGCATCGTCCATGGCTTAGCGTATGAAACACATATATACATCAAACCAAATTAACCAACAGACTACCAAACAAACTACCCAATCAACCAAGCCAAACAAACCAAATCAAACAACGCAAATAAATTATACACAACGATTTAAAGTAGCCCAAAACACTAGGGAAATATGCAGTACCCACGATGTCCAGGACCACGGTCACACACGCGAACGACCCGTGAATATTCACTCTGACCTGAGCGTAGAGATTTGCTCCGGCCGGCAGGCGAGAAGAGATTTACTGTAACTGTCGCCTATCGACAGTTGAAGCGAGCCACCCTATGCGGCTCAGTGCCTCGTGCGACGTTGATTTCGACTGATTCCGACCGCCCCGAGCACACCGAATGTCTAGGGAAACGTGTATTAAGACGATCGTATTAAGCCACCAATCAAATTATTTGCCCATTGCAAATGTCCATGACGCTGAACTGTTCAGCCCAATGCTGTCACTTGATGACACCCGAATATTAATCAGTGACCACTACTGGGGTGTCATCAAGTGTCATCAGTTTGGAACCCCAATAGTGATCAATAGGGCTGTCAAAAAATTAACCTAAAAATCAGAAAAAATTAACTATATATTAGAGAAAAAGTAACTTAAAAAAGTAACCTAAAATAACATACGAGGTTCACTCCAGAAGTTTTGAGACGTTTTCATTAGAGACAGTTATATATATCAGAGAAGCATGAAACTTCAGTCAACCTCGAAATAGGACCCCCCGAATCCTCGTATAATCCATAGTAAATTTATATTTGTAGTTCTGACGGAAGAAAATACACCAGTCCTCTTTAACGTCCTCTGTCGGATTTGGTACCATTTTTGCGCCCTCTCTCCGATCTGGTACTATTTTTAAAACAAACCACCAAAAGTGAATTAACATAATTTGGCTAATATCGCAAAAAGGAGCATACACATCAAAAAGTAATATAAAAGTTGAAAGCTAATACAAAGGTGAAATACACTACTTGATAATGTAATTATTTATAGTAATTGTCGCAATAATGATATTTATATTGTTTCAGTGAGACTTTTTTGAGCCAACCCTATGAAATAAGCACGTGATGCAGCTTGTATATTTGTGTGAGCGTAAACACTACATGTATCAATGCCCCTGTCCTCATGTAAGCACCCTGTACTCAGTTTAGTGCGTACAGACACAGAAAAACGCACAACGAAGGAAACTGTTGGCAAAGGCCCAAAAAAAACAATATATTACCAGCGCGAACGGGCAAAATCGCGGACCCAAAAGCAAGCGTGGAGAAGACCGTATCTTAATCCCACGGGACTCAACCACGCGACAGTTTTGCATCTCGTACTGTGTGTGGGATACTAAACGTGATAATGAATGTACACTACAATACAATACAATCCATGACCATGACAATATGAAACAGATTGCACGAATACGATATGCTCCCGTATTGGAACTAAAAACGTTTCAAAAGGTCTTATGCAGGGTCTAGCCTGGTGCAGCCGCTACACCACCTCCCCCTTACCCGTAGCGCGCCGGTTGATGTACCGGACGTCCGGAGCGTGTGCGGTAGACTGCGGTGTGGACGGCCGACTGCGCTGGTCCTGCTCGGTTGACGGCACCTGGCGCTCGCACGGATGTCGGGACGTGAACCTGTGAGGGGAAGGAGAAGCTCTGTCGCGTCACGGCGTGACGTTGTGTACAAACGGTGCGTTGTGGATCGTGTGGACGATTGGAGCGTTCACGAAAAACACTGCCCGAGACGTTGCCGCCGGAGTCACCCGTGTGCTTTTTCCGCGGAAAATAGACTTCCGCGACTTCGTGTCGACCTCCGGCGCGTCCGGCGCTGAGCTAGTCGCACTAGTCGTTGTCTCCAAGTGTACGGGGACACATCGGTCGATACTGACCCGCATCTGTCGTGCTCCGTCGAGGATGGTTAACGTCTTGTTGTCACGAGCGACGACTTTGAATGGGCCCCGGTAGACTGGCTAAAGCCCCGTGTGGCCGTCGGCGCGAAGGAACGCGTGCGTACAGGAGCGCAGTGCAGATGCGCAGTGCAGGGCACATGTGGTTGTTGTTGTGACTGACGTGGCGGCGTGTTACGAAGCTCGCACATCGCTGCCCTTAGTTGTTCGCAGAAGGTGATGGGCGACAACCTCGATGCGGTGGAGAAAGCAACCAGTTCTCCAGGCAGGCGAAGTGGCACCGCCCAGCAGCACCATCAGTGTGGACCACAACCGCGATTCGAATTGTGGACCTTGGTAACTCACAATCGTATCGGGCACGCCGAAACGTGCGATTCACTGCCGCAGTAACGCCTTCGCGACGTCTTCGGGTGTTCTTCGTCTTTGTCTTCGTTTTCGGCGGTCGATGATGGTCACCATGTGCGTGTACTTGTCCGAGCTCAGCAGAGGGCCCACCAGATCGATGTGGAGATCAGAAAATTGGCCTGATTGAGCGCGAAAGGCGCTTGATGCTGCAGGTGTGTGTCGGTGTGTCTTGGACCGCTGACACTTGATGCATGTTCGCACCCAATTTTCTCTCACGAAATCACGCTGGACAATAGAATGACTGCTCCCGGTGTCCACCAGAGAGCGTCCACGCTTGCCGTCCATCCAGATATTCACTATTGCTCGTGGGGAGAGGCGGGAGGCACTGAAGATGTAACTTCTCCCTGCTCCTCGTTTCCCGGACAGTGACGGGTAATATAACCTGGTTTTTGGCAGTTGAAACAAATAATTCGACCACGCATGACGTTTTGCCTACATTGACTCTTCAAATGACCTTGCTTGCCACATCTGAAACATGTTGATGCTGTTGCCAGCCCATGACCAGACGGTGTAACCGACAATCCTGCCTGGACCTTCTTTGCGCAGCTTAAAACATTGTCAGTCGACAACTCCACCCCATAGATGGCCCACATTGCGTTCTGCATTTTAAATAACAGACCATTAAAAAACTGGCACGCTACCCAAGAATCGCTGGTATGTGCTGAAATACTCTTAGACACCGACTTTACTTCTGACATGACATCTTCAAGAGTTTCATAAGCTTGCAACGTCCGACAAATGAACTTGTTGTATGCTGTGCAAGCGGTCATGACGAAAGTTTTCCGCAGTTCCGATACTATAAAGTCATAACTTTTCTCGTTGTTTGTCATTTGTTGGAAAACTCGGAAGGCTAGTTCTTCCAGAAACAATGGCAAAATTGGCCCAACATCACAATGCCTTTCAGATTCGCTGTCAGCTTCAGTTTGTTCAGCCATGTTTCTAGGTCACCTGCTGCGTCGAACTTTGTCATAATGTCGGTCATCTTGAGCGCCTCCATGACGCCGAAATAGCTTGTAGTATAATTACACAGGTATATATATATATATATATATATATTAAAGTTGACACAACACATCCAGCTTCCTGACTACGCAAAAACACTTGACAAACACACATTACACAGAATACGCACAACGCAAGACTACCACGGACTCACACGAACTCACTACCCGGATCCACTGTCGGTCCTATTTATCGCCTTGTCAGTGATGACACCAGCCAATCAGCAGACAGCTAGCAGATTGCGCCACTCTCATTCGATCCAGTCGAATACTCATTCACTCAATACAAGACAATCGCTCAAGTACATACACACAAACATACACTACTACACACGTGCTTACACACACACTTATGCCACACATTCACACGCACACTCTGAGTACAGGATTAGATACAGATGGATCCATCATATATAATCACACAATCATATGAAAAATTCATATTCTTTCGTCATTGTGTGTACTGGGTGAGGGAGCACCATATAATCTAACACGCCCAATTATTATGTATAATGTAATACATAGAAATAATTATATGCCAATGAAACAAATATAATAATAATAGCATTGGTAATACTAATAGTATTAGTAATAATGAAAGTAATATGTACAATAATAATGATAATAATAAATACAAATACAATTAATGATACCAGTAATAATATTAATTATCGTAATGCTGAGTTGTAGGCGAGCACATATGGTTAGTGCTGGACGGGCCCGTGGATCCGGTGTGGATCGAGAACTTGAACTCGGTGCTCGACGACAATCGCACTCTCACGCTGGCCAACGGAGATCGTCTAGCCATGGCGCCCACTTGCAAGGTGATCTTTGAGCCGCAGGACGTGAAAAATGCCTCGCCGGCCACCGTATCCAGAACAGGCATGGTGAGTGTTATATCATCACGTTCAGCATGTCAACAACACATCACCTTTTCATACACACACACACGCACAAATACACGCACACTTACACAAACATACACACGAACACACGCACACACACAAACGAACACACACGAAGATAACATGAAACAAGTCTAGTAGATGTTGAATCCTTAACGGAGTTATAAAATTTATGGTATGGATTTGGACATCGGGTGACAACTGACTGCATGCGTATATATTGACGTAAAAGTACAGATGCAAACAAGCAATTTCAAGTTTAGAATCACAAAAAAACAATACGACACGAACTCACTAGCTATGATGCGTAATGAAGGGCCTATAGCTTTGATGATGATGTGGATAATTGGTGTTTAAGGGGCGCACCGGCCTGTCAGACCATATGGCGCCCCTGGGCTATTGCTTCCTCTGCCTATAGCTTTCTCACTCTTTCAGCAATGTCAGCATTTGCAATTAATTTTAGTGTGAGTATATATGCAGCTATTGGTTAGAGGTTAAATGTCTAAGTGACAGCTGCTACACGGGAAGAAGCCGAAGCTTATGAGCACACAGGTGTACCTAGAGATGCGACCTAAAAAACGATGTTTTTTTAAAAAACTGTTTTTTTTTGCAAAAAACGTCTTTTTGCCGAAAAAACTCGACCAAAAACAACACGTTTTTTTGGTTTTTCAAGACTTATACAAATAATTCAAAGTATAGAAATTACATATTTAGGAGGTTGAATGAATTATTTTTTATCAACACATGAGTTATTCATGCTATTAGTGACCTTATCAAATTGAATTATCATTAGATATGCACAATAAAATCGTTATTATGTGTCTTAGAGTCCTAATATGGTTGTTTGCACGGTACTGTGCAACACTTCTATGTACAGTACAGCTTTTCATTCAATTATTGAGTTAATCATTGTGTAATAAAGCAGGGCTTGAGATTTTTTTTTCTGCTAAAAACTGAAACTGTTTTAAATAAAACAAGAACAGGTGGCATAATTTGTAATATTTTTACACACTACTCTTTTCCTCCCAGAAATTAACTACGTTGGTTATGATAACTTTCATCATTTCATTTAACTGATCAATTATTTGCAAATATAAATGTACAAACACTGCAAATACTTACACAAATACTACAAATATACACACAAACTTAGTGTCTCTAATGAGACTACGAATAAAAGCGGGTCGCATTATTCAAAGTGGCAATCCTGGCCAGACAAACGGGCACTATTATTGTGTAGGGAAAAAACGACTGAGGAAATACATTTAATGTACAAAAAAAGTATTTGAACACAAATAACTACATCAAAGAAACCATCATTCATAAAACCAGTTCTAAAAACAGATTATTAATAAAATACAATTAATTTGGTTCAACTTTACTTCATCTGCCGCCAATTTTGTTTCTCAAAATCTCTACATCTATGTAGTGTCCTGTGGTTTTCGCCAAATGCAATATGAAAAGATTGGCAGCCTTGCGCGGCTGCGAAGCATACGCGCGATTGTCGTGTCATTGTTGGTATTGTTCGTTGCCCGGGGCTTAGTGGTAAGTATTTGTGGAGTCAGGTAGTTAACTTGATTTAGGTCACTTAGGTTTGGTCGGTCGCGTTGTATGGTTGTTTCTGAGAGTGATTATTATAGAGAGATATCATTAGTTGTTTGCTATCGGTCGTACGCGGACACTACAAATATTTGGCGACGAGTTTTCCGTTCCCATTCGGGTAAGCCATTAATTCGCTATTACGCAATTAACTCGCTACAGCATGGACAGTGTAACATCACCTGTACCATTCCTCAACAAACCGGGTAAACCAAACGTAAGCTGGGCCGAATGGAGGTTTGGGTTTGAGAATTATATGACCGCGATAGACGGTGAGTCATTCTCCGATGGTCGCCGGAGGGCTATGCTACTGCACTGCGTAGGTGCCGAGACACAAAGGGCGTTCCTCGCGATGCCATCTTCACCCAAAGTCGAGGGCGAGACGGAGTACGATCGTGCGATGAGGCTATTCAGCGAATTCTACTCGCCCAAAGTCAACGTGATCTCCGAAAGGTTCATGTTCCGTCAGCGACGCCAACTTCCATCGGAGACTACTGCTGAGTTTGTGTCGGTCTTACGCAGCCTGTCGTCAAACTGCAGGTTCGGTGCGTTAACCGACGAAATGATCCGAGACCAAGTAGTTGAAACCACTATCCACGCGCGGTTGAAAGAGCGGTTCCTCCAGGACGCCAGTTTTGCGCTCGATTCACTGCTCGCCACGGCCGAAGCCTTTGAAATTTTGCGACAGCAGTCGGCCAAGATGACTGCGCCACACCACGCTGCCGACTCTGATCAATCTTCCGCGAGCATCAACGCCACACGAGCATACGCCAAGAGGCAGAGGCACCCAGTCGCAAAACAATCGTCGTCGAGCAAGTGCGCACACTGTGGTCGATAGCACGACGCGCCGAGGTCTCAGTTCTGTCCGGCGAGAAGCTCAGCGTGCGACAAGTGCTGACGACAAGGCCACTGGTCAGCCGTCTGCCGCTCAACAGATAAGCCTAAGTCAATTCAGCGCTCCAAGCCGGTTCGAGGCGTCACCATTCTTGCAGCGACGCCGAGAAGCCCCGCAAGCTGGAGTGTGACGCGACTATCGCAATCAGCTCTGGCAGGACGGCCGAAGTCAGGCTACAAGTCGACACGGGGGAAAGTGTTTCGGTTCTCAGCCCACCTCAGGCGAGAAGCCATTTCAAGGGCGCGGAGTTAACGCCAACAGACGTTTAACTGTTCGGCGTGGGTCGCCGACCGTTAAAGGTGATGGGAACACTACCAGCCACTGTCATGGTCAAAGAGCAAACGGCGACCACCGATCACCACTTCATCATCGGCACAGCGTCATCGGAAGGCCTGCTGGGGTTATCCGCCATTTCTGCGCTTGGGATCACAATTCATCCGAGCGAGGGAATCGTGAGGCAAGTGGATACTAGCGTTGACGCGATATTGCCGCCGATCAAAAACTACTATCACCGGATATTGCTTGGTTCGGAGGCTACTCCAATACGGTGTTCCTTGAGACGACTGCCGCTGTCGGTGAGGGAGGCGGAGTCCACTGAGGTGACGCAATTGCACCAAGCCGGCGTGATTGAACCGGTCGACTCGTCACCCTGGGTCAGCCCGTTGGTGGTTGCTAAACGCAAGGACGGGCGCATCCGGCTGTGCGTGGATCTGCGAGGCTGGAACGAGCAAATTGTGTCGGACGCACACCCGCTGCCCACCATAACCGAGCTCCAAGCACAGCTTCAAGGTCCATTTCTAAGTAGGATCGACCTCAGATCAGCATATCACCATCTCGACATCGCTCCTGAGTCGCGTCCGTTGACGGCCTTCATCACACACGACGGACTTTATCAGTTCCGCCGTTTTCCTTTCGGATTGTCGTCAGCCGGGTCAGCCTTTGAAAAACTGCTGGACCGTATACTGAAGGGCATTGTGCGCGTCCAACACTACTTGGACGACATCGTTGTGTCCGGTAAAACACAGTCTCAATACGACGTCCGACTGAAACGTGTCATGGCCGCTCTCAAAGAAGCAAACGTCACAGTGAACTACGATAAATCGTCGTTCTCGTCGGACTCGATCGACTTCTGCGGTTACCACATTGACAGATCGGGAATTTCACCACTGCAGAGCCACATCAGGGCAATCGTGGACGCACCGACTCCGTCGTCCGCAGGAGAACTGCGCAGTTTCATCGGCCTGTGCGGCTGGTTATCGCACTTCGTACCGGATTACGCGACTAAAGCTGCTCCATTGTTCCGTCTGCTGAGGAAGGAAACACCGTTTGAGTGGAATGAGTCTCACACAGCTGCATTTACGCAACTGAAGACGTCGATAGTTGAGAGCCGAGCACTCCAACCATTTGATCCAGAGCGTGACATCATCGTCACAACGGACGCCAGCGAGAAGGGATTGGGCGCTGTGCTGTCACAGCCGGACGAAAACGGCAGAGAGCGAATGGTGGCGTGCTGGAGTCAACGCTTTTCGGATGCTGAGGCTCAATATTCCGTCACTGAGAGAGAGACGTTAGCTGCAGTGCGCGCCATCGAACGGTGGAAGCTATTCTTGTGGGGGCGCCGCTTTCTCCTGTGCACCGACCATTCTTCCCTGCGCACTGTGTTGTCAACCCGCTACAAGGGCCGCGCCGGAGCACGCATCGCGCGATGGAGAGCACGTCTAATGATGTACGGCCTCACGGTGCAGCATTTTGCAGGTTCAAGACTACCTGGGGCCGACGCATTGTCACGGCTGCCGGTCAACGAGCCCGACGCGGCGGAGGACCTGGAGGAGATTATTGCTGTCGTCGAAAGAGACACCATCACCATGCAGGAGGTGGCCGAGGCAGCGCGCAACGACGAACAGCTTATTGCTTTGCGCCGCGCAATTGTCGAAGGGTTCCCTGCACGAGAGAAGGACTGCGACGCGAACGTCCGTCTATACTTCCACATTCGCCACGAGGTAAGCACAGATGCAGATTTGGTTCTTCGCAACGGCCATCAAGTTGTTGTACCCCAAAAATTACGCGCGCGTTATGTCCAAGCGGCTCATCAGGCTCATGACGGCGCGGTGAGGACGAAACAGCTACTGCGGAGCGTGGCCTGGTTCCCGGGGATGGACCGCCAGGTGGAAGACTTCGTCCGCCAATGTCAACCCTGTCAGTCGTCCGGCAAGGTACTGCTAAACAAATGCAGGCCAGCGCCCATGCAAGGTGTGACTCCGCCAGAAAAGTTGTCGTCCAAGTTGGGGATGGACGCCGTCGGTCCGATCCATTGCGCACCTAGGGATCATCGCTACGCTATCAAGTTGATCGATTACTCGTCGAAATGGGTCAAGGCTGCTCTGGTGCCAGCTGTGACGTCAGAAGCAATCATCGAGTTCCTCCGGAACATATGGGCCAGAGAAGGTTACCCGGACGAGATCATCTCTGATAACGGCACACCGTTCGTAAGCGCCGTCTTCGAGCGTTACTTGGTCGAGCGCGGAATCAAACATGTCCGATTTTCAGTCTACTGGCCGCGCGGCAACGCAGCGATAGAACGCTTCAACAGGCCATTGAAGGGGTGGATCAACCAGACGGAAAGCGACGGCGACTTCGCGGCGCGCTTTCAAACGCGACTGGCACAGTACCGCAGCACGCCACACTGTTCTACAGGGGTGTCACCGTCGGAGATGTTGCACGGCCGGATGATGCGACTAGCGCTGCCGGTCGCTCATGACAAGCCGCACCATCCGAGTCCGGGGAAACGCATCAGAACCCAGCAAGTGCGCAACGCAGCAGCGTATGATTCTAGATTCGCCGTGCGAACTCCAAGATTCAAGGTTGGTGACGCCGTTTATGTTCGCCGTCAGGATCACGTGCAGAAGGGCCAGTCCAGTTTCCGCGGGCCGTTCACGGTGGCTGGTCAGACCGGCTTGTCGTCGTTCAGGTTGTCGGACGGGTCATCGCGCAACACCGCACACTTGGCGCCTTGGTCACGCCCGCTGTTCGGGGACGCGGACGAGGTCGACATGCCGGACATGCTGCCGAGCGGCTCTCGGCCGACCCACTCGTCCGTGCCGTGCGACAACGATCAACAACCTGGCGACACGCCGACAATAGAGCGCAGTACGTCGCCGGAGCATCGAAACGGAGCCACTGCAGAGTCAGACGCTGGACTCCAGGGGCAACAAATATCCCATTAACTAGCCGAGTTACCGCCTTCCCGCAGCGGCAGACGTCGCTGGCGACCGGCACGCTACACTTAAGCTTTACCGATGATTCAATTGTCGCTATAACCGTAGTTTCATTTTAAAGGGCGGGGATATGTAGTGTCATGTGGTTTTCGCCTAATGCGATATGACACAATTGGCAGACTTGCGCGGTTGTGAAGCATACGCGCGATTGTCGTGTCATTGTCGGTATTTTTTGTTGCCCGGGGTTTAGTGGTAAGTATTTGTGGAGTCAGGTAGTTAACTTGATTTAGGTCACTTAGGTTTTGTCGGTCGCGTTTTATGGTTGTTTCTGAGAGTGATTATTATAGAGAGATATCATTAGTTGTTTGCTATCGGTCGTACGCTTCACTATAGTCTACGAAAACCGACTTTCAAAAAAATCAATTTTGAAAGAAAACATGGTTCAAAAAAACAGTTTAAATTAAACCAGTTTAAATTAAACCAGTTTAAATCAAACAGTTTAGAACAGCCGCTCATACCAGCAGTCTACTTGATATACAAAAGGTACTTGAACAACCATAAATGAAATCTATCTTCCATAGATAATGTTTAAGAAAACATTGTTTCATTGAAAAGCGTTAGTTTAAATAAGCGTTTGTCAAAAAAACACTTGACTGACCAATTAACTTGTCTTGATCTGCTGTCAACATTGTCTGAATCTGTACATTAATAACACCAATTTAAAACGAGTTTAAAAAACATCATTGCAATTTTTTATATGAAAATCATGGTTTCTTGATAAAAAAACACATGATTACTCAATGAATTTGTTTTGTTCTGCTGACAAATTATTTCAAATATCCACATCATTAAAACCATCTTTAAAAAATATGGATTTTCTCAATGAAAACACTTAAACCACCGGACCCGGATGCACTTTCAAACAGTCTCTTGGGATATTTAATGATAAATATTTGGGTTTTTATACTATTATCAAATTCTTTTTGAAATAAGACACGCAATTATGTTGCATTAACTAAAACATCAATTAAACTCATTTCTATGTATTAAAATCCAAAATCCGATGCCAATTGGGGCCAATTCTAAAAAAAACAAAAATAAATATACCAAAAAACACATGTTTTCTTGGCAAAAAACGCATAAAAAGGGTGTTTTTGCATCACTAGGTGCACCCCGTGCAGCCCGTTGCCACCGCAGAACCGACCTTATCCACTCTATGGCGCCACAAGGACGGAAGACGTATTAGGGAGGGCCACCTCTCCAGAATGCACGGAACAGCACATGACTGACAGCTGGTACCCATTTACTGCTGGGTGGACAGGGGCTGTTGGATTATACAGGATGGCCACAAAACACTCCTTGATTTCAAATATTTATGTAGTGTGAAGTGGAGATGCTTGCGCGTTAAGGCATTTGTATCAGCTGACTGTTTGCGGTGCATGGTGTTGAGGCGTGGCTCATAGCCTGCGCGTGCGGGTAGCCTGCGTGTACGTGTGTGCGAGCGTGCATGTATGTTTGTGTGTGAACTTGCAGGCGTTGATGACGTATTGGCGTATTGTTTTCTGATTGGTTGATTATTGGATGAATGTACAAGCGATCGCCTGCATCGGGCGATTCTCAACTTGTGAACTTGAGAGTGAATATTGGGCAGTGTGTGTGGAGCGTGCGGCGGTGTTGCGTTGTGTTGAAATGGGATTTACGGCGGGAGCGGTAGTTTATTGAGTCGTTTGTTCACTCACGGGTTACTGTTATCTTTTGTTATTATCTAAGTATTTATATTCGTTCAGTCATTCCGAGTTTATTCGAGACTGTAATTACACGTTTCTTAATTTCTGGTTGTCGATCTACCGAGACATGACGGAGAACGAAGCAACAATGACGGTTGCGGGGAATGCGAAACTACAAGCTATTTCGGTCGCAAGTAATGTGGCTTTCGACCTGAGGCTGGTGCCGGAGTATGACGGCAAAAAGGACACCACAGAATGGCTCAGCAAAGTTCGGAAAATGTGTCGACTCCGAGGCGTGCGCGATGTGGCCCAAGTTGTTGGGATGAGAGTTACAGGTGATGCATATGCTGTCGTGGACTGCCTCCCCGATGTGGAACAGCTGGACTTTGAAAAAGTGGAGCAAGTTCTTCAGACCGCGTTTGGCATGGATACTTTCGGAGCGTACGACGCTCTTGTGGGGCGAAGATTGAGCGAAGGTGAGTGTGTCGATGTGTTGCTGTCCGACCTGCGCGATAGTGAATATTTCATTTGAGGATTGTTTAGGCGGCCGAGGTAAAAACAGTTGAAAAGTAATAAGACTATGGTCAGAAATTTCAGGAGCGGGTGGATAGGCTTCAGCGAAAAACAGTTTGGAAGAATAGGGAGTCGAAATAACAAGATCAATAGTGTGTCCAGATAGATGAGTTGCGGCGCAGTTCATGATTTTAAGATCCCAGGAATAAAGTAAGTGAATAAATTCGGACGCATAAGGATGAGAGGGATTGGAATCCACCCAGATGTTGAAGTCTCCCAAAACGATGAAATTGTGAGAGAAGCGCTCAGAAAAATAAGAAATTAGCGAATCAAAATCAGAGAGGAAAGTAGAGGCTGTACCATTATTGTTATGTCTGTATAGTAGTAGAATGCCAAGTTTTGGAAGTGACGGAAGTAACAAGGAGAGTGTAATGAATTCAAAAGAGTAGCAAGAAAATTCAAGATCAGAAAGTTTGGAAACAGCAAGAGAGGAATGATATACAACGCCTACACCTCCACCGGAGCATTTTGTGGAGCACAAGAGGGAGCGACAAGTGTGTAGGAAATTGAATGAAGGAGGGAGATGCGCAGAAAAAGTAGGAACGTCACACTCGAATAACCAAGTTTCAGTGAGGAAAATGAATGAAAGACCAAGGTTTAATAGGGTATGAAGAACGAAATTAACCTTGTTTCGCACCGAACGGATATTGAGAAGACCTAGAGAAAAGCGTTTATTCACGGAATGCGAATCAGAAGAAGTAGGAGAGACTGATTCAGATGGCGGCGGACTGCTATGAGACTGGACCGAAGCATTCGAAGATAGTGGTGGGTGCGGTTGCAAGACAGAGACCAGATGACCTAGTCAATTGGAAGAGGAAGGAACAATCAGCAGAGGGGGTAGATACATGAAGATTTGTAGGGGAAGAGATGGTACGCTGGCGAAGAGAGTTTTGGACAGCGAGAAAAGAGGGACAATTGGAGGATAAAGATGGGTGGTTGGAAGACCTACTGTGCTTGGCGCAGTTGGCGCATTTCGATTTGGATTTGTCAGGACAAGCTGAGGTCAGGTGATCGCCGGCACAGTGACCGCAGGTTGCCGATGCAGCTGTGCACCGGTCAGATTTGTGGCCAAGACCCGAGCAATCCCAGCACCGAGTCACCCAGTACCGATCATAGACCGGGCAGATGCACAATCCGACAAACAATCTGTTGCCAGCGAGACGTATCTGGTGGCGCACCTCCGGAGACACGACGAGCACGGCATTTGTGCGGCCGTCTTTGGGTTTCGTCAAAAACAGCAGCTTCATCTGCGACGATGGGATGTTAGCGAGATGGTGGTTTTTCAGTCGCAAAGAGCTGACGAAATCTTCCGGCGACATGGATGGAACGCTCGCCACAGTGATCCTGGGTAGACGCGAGGCGGAATTGCCAGTGACCGCCACATGAACCTCATCAATCAAGTGCTCGTTCAGAGACTTGGCTGCCATGTTCGCAGAGGCTTCGGTGGAGCAGTGCAGTACCATGCCGCCAGATTTTGTTGGGCGAACCTTGGCTACCGGTACGGTGCGGAGGGCCGACTGCACGCGCTCTGCCTTCACCGGCTACGCTCCCTTACTCTTCAGCACTAGGGCGAATGGATGAGTGAAGGGCTGGTCGCGCTCTAAGACAGAGGTTGAGGGTGCACAGGTGTCGACGGGCTTCGCCTCACGAAAGTCGTGAAGGAGAGAGGCGCGGAATGTCTCCAGTCGACTGTCGATCACCGCAGACACTCTCTCCACGGTGAGTGAGGGGCGACGGGACGCGCGTTAGTCCTCCTTACACTCTGCACACAGCCAGAAAAGTTTGTACCTGCGTATAGCGTTATACGCAGGGCTGGTCAGCGCGGCGCACGACACGTGAAACATGCCGGCGCATCCCTCGCACTCGATGACAGAGGCATCCCCCACCGGCTCACCACACTTACACGCACGCTCGCCGGCTGCAGAGGGTGACATGGTTGGTAAGACACCGAGATCGGCACACATATAAGAGCACAAAGGAGCGAACGAAAACACAACCACACGCGGCGAACACAGGAACAAGACTGTAACGTACTTTTTAATTTAATTTTACGCCAGATAGTATATTTAGATTATAATATTGTTAGCACCATTAGATTTAGCGTTGTCCGTATTATTCGAATATATATACTGGCGAATAGTTTTGGGAAATATTGTCTAAAAAATTCATCCCAAATGACAGCCGTCAATTGACAGCTCTGGTCCTTCTAGGTAATATTTCTATGGAAAAACACTATTAATGCCAGACAACACCTATTTTGTCAATACGTTTATTTTACGAAACAATAAAAGTCAGGAAGATCCGAGTATGTAGCTCTAACCAGTAAACTCTAACCAGTAACTCTCCAGTCTTTCATCAACCTCTCGTGCATATTTGTGTTACGTTTCCCTCCCAAAACACCTGCGTCCGCTCGCATTCGCAAACTCCGTTGGCTGCCTGCCGTCTCTAGGATTCATTTTAACCCTATAACGCTGAGCGTGTTGATTTGGTAACGTTTGATGCATTGACTTACTGTGCTGATAATGTCAAAAGTAGAAGCAACTGCCGACTGTTACGACTGTAGCAACGTGCTACAGAAAACACTACTAATGTGAAAAGACACCATGTATTGGGATACAACCAGCGAGCGTGACGGCCACAGTAAAGAGAGAAAGAGAGTGAGTTTGTTTGTCCCTTTATAGGGTTAGCCAGTGGTGACGTGGGCCAATGGGGTGCCACGCCAGCGACCCAGGTCAGACGTGGACCAATCAGAAACAAGTGTGGCCCATGCAGGAAAAATAACATAACAATATCTAAATACATAACTTATATAAACAATGCTAAAACATAATAAATCATAACATTAATTTAAATGCGAGCATACAAAAATCACTCACAAAAATACAAGCAGAAATAACAGTGTGAAACGCGATCGCCGCAAACAGTTCAAATACGTCGCAACAATAGCATTTTACACATATGATTTCGGCGTGAAATGGTCGGTTCGGCCGAAACGTCTAAACGACAACCACAGCAACACATATGATATTAAAACTGCAGAGCACCACATACTTCTACACGATGCATCGATCATAGTGAAAGAAGGGTATTGTTGTTTTGTGGTGATAAATGCAACACCATCAGAATTAACCAAATGAAAAACCGCGGATTTTTTGGTAAAACGAATATAAATTCCGGCGTTATGGTGTTAAACTATGTTGCCTTATATATATACTTCTTCACACGCTTTCTCCTCATACCTACCTGTCTTCGCTACCAACCTGTTATAACAATCTTTCTAGCACACTGTAGGCGAAATTCAAAAAGTAAAATATATTACAAACAGGCGAGCGTGGGCATCACTGCTACACTCGCACCTACAAGAGGTCGCAACACCACCACACTTCGAACACGACTAGACCACCAACACGACTTCTGAAACACTACCCTACGCTCACACCGTCACACACGGGAGCGCACATTTCATTTCATTTCATTTCATTTATTGAAACATTTATATTGCGCAATCTCTACACAATGTCTCAGATGCGCAGACAGTACAATATTTACAAGGCGGCATTGTACAGACACATACATGTACAAATATTCACAAGGGTACAAACACACACACATACATTCAGCGGAAGTGCGGATATATCACTGTCACCGACAGGTCAGCTCGCATTCTTCGGCATTCCGGCAGGTGAACATGATGCATGGGCAAAAGGACCACACGCACATATATACAGGTATAAGCGGACAGACAGGTGGAAAAACATCGCTGGCAGCCACTAATCCTTCTTCGTTTCAAAACAGGTGTTATTCACACCATGCATGACCAAAACATCACACCAACACACCCATACACACACACACACACAAGCATAAAACCAACCCTCACACACACACACGCACACATACACATACATACATACACACACACTGGTAGCACATGCACAAAGGCCAGTGACAGCGGCGATACAACATGATAACATGTTGACGCGCGAAATTAAACGACATTTAGAAATTTAAAGCGAAATAAATAAACATTGGTCAAAGTAAAAGCAAGACAATACACATGCATCGAATCCGACAATTCAAGTTATATGGAATGATAGTAATTATTTACAACAATTGTAACATACACATTCAAAATGATTTCATTCACAGCGAATACTCCGGCTTTATGCAGGAATTTACACGATCATAAGATTGTTGAAGCAAGTGTTTTTTCAACCTGTTCTTGAAGATATCCACAGATCGGGACGATCGTATGGAGAGTGGTAATTTGTTATATAATCTGGGAGCCATGTAACTAAAACATCGATTATAATGGGTGTGGCGGGTGGGAAACGCTGGCTCATGAAGTAGATGCTGATGGTTTCGACGAAAATCATAATCTACAGAAACTTGTTTATAAGAAAACATATTTCTTAGATAAAGCGGTGATTCATATACAAGGACAGAATGTACCATACACAGTAGGTTGTATTCAATGTCAGCCTTGACCGGTAGCCAGGCTAGTGTGATAAGATATTCCACTACAGAAGTTCGTCTAGGGACATTGAATATAAGGCGACAGGATTTATTTACAATGCTCTGAAGTTTCCGTAGAATACGGTGATTGATATTGAAGAACAAAACAGAACAATATTGCAGTCTAGATATGATAAGAGAATCTACAAGTTTTTTAGTGGCTCCAATAGTTAAATTCTTCCTTATGAAATACACATGGCGCAGATGATAATTACAGGTTCTCACAAGTTCAGACACATGAGCCTCAAACGTTAGGCGACTATCAATTGTAACACCCAGAAGTCTGCTTTTATTTACAACATCAAAGTCATTACTAGCGGGGATTGTCAGCTCGTTTTTTGTTAAAACCATGAATTTAGTCTTTTCCTTGTTCAATTTCAGGCATTTGGTCGCTGCCCAGGTTGTTATATCATGCAGTATTTTGCTGACACCTGAATGAGCTTGTTGAAGATCGTCAAACTCAAAATATACAAGGATATCATCAGCGAAAATCTGGTATTGCACATTATATCTGTCGAGAACTTGTTTTATTGATAATATATACACATTATAGAGAAGGGGACCAAGAACTGAGCCCTGCGGAACACCAGACATCAGAGGGAAACTCTGGCTGTGGGCTGCATTCACAATAACTGTTTGCGAGCGATCTTTGAGGTAATCTCGAAGAAGCGAGAGTGCACCTCCAGATATACCGCAGTTTGATAAATCTTGCAGCAATATTTCGTGGCTCACAGTATCAAAAGCCGACGAAAAATCAAGCTGCATAAGAATAACATTCTGGCCACGTAGGAGCGCAGACAGGGAGTAATTATATGTACACAACAACGAGGTGGCACACGAGTGATGTTTTCTGAACCCTGATTGCTGAGGTAGAAACAGATGATTTTCATCCAGGAAGGAAGACAACTGCTCATACTGACAACTGCTCAACTGCTCAACTGCAACTGCTGTACATAGCCGATTCAAGGAGCTTTGATACCCATGGAATTTGCGACACAGGCCTATAATTGTTCAGACACTTCGCGTCCAGTCCAGTTCTTTTCAAAATAGGAGTAATAATTGCTTCTTTCGATGCTAAAAACTTATTATGAACAAAGCTGGTATTTACAAGATAGACAATAAACGGCACAATGAACACTACAAACGATTTGATACGGCTATATTTAATCGGATCCAAGAGATTGACCTTCATACTAGTGTTGTTGACTAGTTGCAGACAGGAGTTGTAATCAATTGGCTGGAAACAAGTGAGGCTCTGAGAGCAGTCAGGTGTAATACTTGCATATCTTTTGTTGTCCGTAACCTGGATAGAACCATGCAATCTAATGATTTTTTCTTGAAGAAAAATACGGAAACTATCCGGCATGTGAGCTTCATTCTCGGGATGCGCATTTGGACTGGGCCTATTACCAAGTAGGCTGTTCAGTACTTTCCAGAGTGTATCCGGCTGCGAATCTAAGATTTTTTTGTTGTAGTACGCCTGTTTGGTCTCAGTGATCTTATGAGTGTAGCTGGACCTAGCGCTGCAAAACTCGGTCCAGTGTTCAAGTGAACGAGAGCGGTGCCAGCGGCGTTCACATTGCCGTTTCACTCTCTTCAATTGGTTTAGTGAGCCATTAAACCAGGGAGCAGATTCATGTAGTTTAACATGTTTTGAGATATATGGAACACATCGATCACGAATTTCACGAATGTTTTGATAGAAGTATGTGTACAATGTATCTATTGGGAGGAAGCAGTAGTTGATAAGGTGAAATTTTTCACAGAGTCCGTGTGTTAAATTTTCAGTGTCAATGTGGTCGTAGTCATAGAAAGATATTGTTAATCGTATTTTCTGAGGAATAGGAATAGCTAAATTAAATCTGATGAGGCTGTGGTCCGATGCATTTCTATCAATTGGACTCACCATTACTTCACGAATTGCGTTATTACGAGTGGTGGGCGAGATAAGCAAGTCTAGTATGTGATTATGAGCATGAGTTGGACTATTAACATGATTCGTCAATCCATTCAGCTCCATATTTTCCAAAAATGATTGTGAATGGGCCTTCAAATGGGGCTGGTCTATCCACAAATTGAAATCTCCACATATGTACAAATTATCATTAAATCTTACAACACACACACACACACACACACTCACAGGTATCACATACAATCAACCAATCCAATCAACCTAAACAACCAATCAGCCGAGCCGAGCCGAGCCAGGCGAGCCGCTCGCTCGCCGCCGCGGGGCATGAATACTTGACGAACACACACACACCGACACAACTATACACACTCGCTCACACACTCTCGCACGCAACCATACACGATCACGCATAACTCAACACGAATTCAACCATATACGATCACACATAGACACACACTCACGTTCACACGCTCAGACGCATTATCTCACACACATCCACTCTTTCTCTCTCTCACTGCACACGATCACACCACACACGCGTATGTGTATATAAACATGTACGTATGTGAATGTTTGTCCACTTACTCCACGTAATCTTCCTTTTGATTATTATCCTGTATGTTGACTTTCTTCGACAGCTCATTTTGACTCTCCCCTGCCGAGCAACTAAATTCCATTTTCTTTTCTTTTTTCTCGTCCATTGACATGTTATATTTCGCGCCTCTGATTACTTTGTGCGCTATGGCAAATACATTTGTTGTTGTTTTAAAAAAAGATTTCAGACTGAAATTTGAATAGCCGTCAATTGACGGCTACGGTCCTTATAGTGTTAACTCATCCTGTTTTCTTACATGCATCCTGGTTTGGTGGCTGATAAACACTTGTCCCTGTTTATTTTCACCTGAATTCAATTTTATTTTTCAGGTTGTGTGGTTGTATTCCGTCTGTAATGTCTTTCTGTTTTGTTTGCAACCTAACTCAGCCGCCAACACTACGCTGTAGTCCTGCCCAATTTTGAACTGAGTCCGCTTCCACCCACTCCCACTGCGACGTTGTAACTCCGGCTGTTACACTGGCAGGTGTACATGAGTTCCTCGGTGCTCGACTGGCGGCCCATACTGCGCTGCTGGCTGGCCAACCGCGGCGACCAGTATTCTGAGTGGCATGGCTGGCTGCACGAGCTGTTTGCGCGCACATTCACCGCTCTTCACACGTGGACCCAGCAGCATTTGCGGCCGAAAATGCCCGTGCTCGAAGTGAACGTGATGTCACAGGCGAGTCGATAGAGCGTGCGTCGGCAGCATTTGACTATCTGGCCGTAAATAGGGCGTACACCCTTTCATTGTCACTGGCTCGTTCTGTATTAAATCATAATAACAATACACTTAATGTATTTTATTTGATAATACCGTGGTTAGACGCAAAACAACGCTGTTTATTTTTCCGATTTGTGGGAACACAGCCTACAAAAATACCAAGCAGTCACAAGCAGGCTGAACTCGCACGCGCTCATACAGTAGTTGCAGCCCTTTGATTGGCTGGCGTCACCGTCACTTAGGCCAATCACCGAACGGCGCCTGATGACGTCACAATAACAATAACATTATACTGCCAGATACTTGTGCTGATGGAGTCGATACTGGAGGAGCAGTTGGACCGGTGGACAGCGGTGAAATCAACGACCGATGCAGCTGTAAAACGCGTCGAAATTGTCGACAAAGACGAATTGGCCCCTTCCGTCAAGCAAGTCACTTTCAAGAAGTTCATTGAGCGGTGCGTATTGTGATACCAAATACCTTTCTGACCAATCCAGCAGTGTAATTGATACATCTATATATAATTACTACATCAATGTAGATTATTGTCTATTAATAAGTTTGTTTCATTTTTGGATATACAACATTAAATAAACCATTTATATTAATATAGCTATGCTTAAATTTAGGAGAATGTTGAAAATTAGATATTTGGATCTACACTGAGCGGTAAGCACAGTCCTAATTATCTAGAAACAATGGTTGCGCCAAGAATTTGCAGGTGGGGACTGAGGTATATATATATATACCTCAGTATATATATATATATATATATATATATATATATATATATATATATATATAATTACGCATTTAAACACAGCAGTAGAGAAGGCTGTGTTCGCGTGTAATTTTGCGGGGGCAAAGCCTCACGGCCCCGGCTGGCACATCGCAGGCCCGAGGCAAGCAGGGGACTGAGGTGAGCTAAGGGAAATAATGCGTCAGCTTGGCGAAACAGGGTGATCATATTCCGAATACCCAAAATGAGGACACTTTTTGTGAGCGCGCGAAAAAAATTAGGTTTTCTTTGAAAAAATTGACTTTGTATGTACAAATGTATTCGAAATATTTGAAATATTTTACAAAAAGAACCCGGACAGGCGGGACAGTCCCAAACGAGCATATGTCCGGGAAAAGAGGAAGTATGGTCACCTTATGAAACATGAGCAACTCTACTTCACATGGTTATGGTGAGAATTATTGGGGGCTTAGTGGGGCTTGGCATGTTCTTTTGGGATGGCCCCCTAGTGCTTCCCTAGCGCCACTACTGCATTAAAGTATAGACGAATGTTTTTCATCGCTTCCAAGTGAAGTACTCGGTTTTGATGAATTCAATTGTTTTGATGATGAGCGATAAGTTTTTTGCATATGCATGTGTGTGTACAGCGTGTATGTGTTCTGCGCAATGTGGTCGGTTGGGGCGTTGTTGGACACGGATGATCGGCTACGATTGGAGAGACAGATGCGTCATCCGTCCATCGACCTGGACGTACCCGAGACCAAGCGCAAGGAGAGCATGTTCGACTATTTCATTGACAACAATGGTGAATTGGCATTGGTGATAGCGCGAAAATGTCTCGTTTGCTCAGTTTTGGCTGATAATTTGGTTGGAAGATATTGTTTGAATCGTAAGAGGATGTGTTCGTTTATTGCCGGCCCTGCTTCACCACTACTTAATTTGGGTGGATCTTGATCTGCTTATCGCTTTCTGGTCGGCAATGGCTAGATAATATACACACACATTGGCGCGCGGAATCTGCGTTCTGGCGTTGCATTTTCGAACATCAGCCAATTGTTGGTGTTGTATCTCTTATACTGTTTGCCAATTCCTTCATGCATTCTCCATTCACGCTGGGCTAATTTTGAGTTGCATCATTTGGCAGCGGTTTGTTTCTGTGAAATGTTCACTCGATAACCAGAGACATTCGCAGCCAATTTGTGTCCAAATCACGCATCATGTAAGAAATATTCTCACCGTCAGCATTAATGGGTGTATGTGTGTGTGTATGTGTGTGTGTGTGTGTGTGTGTGTGTGTGTGTGTGTGTATGTGTGTGTGTGTGTGTGTGTGTGTGTGTGTGTGTGTAAGGCAATTGGTGTCCATGGAGTTCGCGAGTTGGTGAATTCGCCTACTCGAGTGTGTCCACCTCCGAATATCTGTCCATTATGGTGCCGATAATTGAAAGTGTCCGTGTCAATTATCTGGTGGGACTGGGGGCCAAACTGCACAAGGTGAAGACGGCGCGAGTGTTACGCAACGTTCACACTTGTAAACTTTGACCAGCGTCCCATATTTGACCAGACGTCCAGCTGATGAAATGTTTGTTGTGTGACAATGTCAAAACACATCTATATATATATATATATATATATATACTAGCATTAAAACCCGCCCGTTGTGCGAAGCAATTCATAATATGAAATTCATATTCAATTCATAAAAAATATTGGAAAATTAAAAATTAAAATAGGGTAATTAAAATTGAAATAGGGTACACTCATAAAAATATTAATCAATTGAAAATTCTAAGCTTAATTATAATTATTTCGACAAAATATTTCCCCTCAGTCCGTCTTAGTAATTTTTACACCCGCCCGTCGTGCTAAATAATTCAGAAATTGAACACGATCCGTTCTGGATCTTGAAGTCAAATCCATTGGTTTTGTGTATGGATTAATTCTACAGGGGAAATTGAACGTTCTATTGTCTATAGTAGCTGCCCGCGGAGCATTTTTGTTTAAAAAATTACCTTTTTTCAAATGAACCATTTGAAAAAATTAACTAAAAAATGGAAACACTTTTTTCAAACCCGCTCGTCGTGCGGAACAATTAATACAATAAAATTCATATTAAATCCATTAAATATAATTAATACAAATTGAAAAGCAAAAAATGTAAGATATAAATATCTTAACCAATAGAAAAGTGTAAATGTAAATATTTTTGTTCTTATTTTGACAAATATTATCCCTCAACCCGCCTGATATATAAATCTGCCCATCGTGTGGTATAATTCAGAACACAAACACGTAACAAACAATTAAAGATGATGAAATCTTTGCATCAAAATGTTTCCAAACTATATTTATTACTCAACATCATTCCCCGACATCATTTGCTTAAGTACTATTTTACTTTTACCGCTATAATATTTATTTCTAAAATTTATATATTTTCCGCTATCATTAAAACCCAATATAACCTGAGTCAAACCTACCCAACCCAACCCAACCATCCAATCTTGACCGCACCCAGCCTAGTCTGAGGTGATTTAACTTATTAGTTTGTGATCACAAAATATACTGATTCGATCATAATTTGTAATCAGAAGACTGAGATTATCTACCCCAGGGGTCCCAAACACGCGGCCCACCAAGACTTTTCTCTCAACCCGCCAATATAGTATCGGAACCAAAATGTTAGGCAGCTAAATTCACATTTGTTGCATAATGCGATATAATTACACCATTTAAGTCAAATTTACATTAGTGAGTCTGGATCTTGAAGTAAAGCCCGTGAGTTTCGTATATGGATTCATTCCACACGGTAAAATTGAATGTTTGAACCCACCCGTCGTGCGGAACAATTAATAAAACAAAAGTAATACATAATTAAATGCAAACAGCCAGTCTAATAGAAAACTATAAATTGTAAAATCTAAACCAATAGAAAATTCCTGTTCTGAATTTGAATATTCTTATTCTAATAATAGACGACATATTATTCAGTCAACCCGCCTCATACTTAAGCCCGCCCGTCGTCAGGAATAATTTCGAAATGTAAACACAAAATAACAATGAATTTTTTTAGTATATGTAGTATGGAAAAGCAAAACTGAAAAACAAGATATATTAAGACAGGCGCGCGTGGGACATAGCTGTCCCACGCGCACCTACAAGACCACACCACAAAGCGAGCACGCCCGAACACGACCCTTCCACGAACTCAGAGGACAATACAAGGACACAATTGCATACGCGCACACACACTCGCATACACATGCAGAGCAAACCAACGCCACCACGACACTTGACACTCGACACTTGCAATCTTGCACACTCCTCGCTGCAATACATGCACATGCACACACACTCGCACACAAACACACATACACAATGCGCAAAGCACCACACCAGCAAACACAAGAAGCATAATTCCACACACACAACGAAAACCTCTAACTACAGTATATAAATGAATTTTTTTCCATAATATCTCATAATTCCCGGTTAATGCTTCCACTAATGCATCATATTCATACAGTGGTTATTTTTTGGATTACACCGATATTACAGCCCTTGATATTACAGCCGATATTATATTATGCAATCTATATTCTGCTACGTATTATTCCTAATACATATATCATCAGATCGCAAAATATATATAAAGGTTCACATCATTCTCCACCATCATTTGCTTAAGAGCAATTCTACTTTTATCGCTAGAATATTTACTGCTAGCAAAATATCATATACCTCGCTATCATTCAAACCAACTCTTTATAGATACACTAGCATTAAAACCCGCCCGTTGTGCGGAACAATTCATAAAAATATTGCAAATTAAAAATAAATAAGGCAAACTCATAATAACCTTAATCAATTGAAAAGTCTAAATTTCATTATTTTTAATTTTATTTTGACAAAATATTTTCACTCAGCCCGCCTCATATTTAAACCCGGCCGACGTGCGGAATAATTCAGAACTCGAACACGATCCGTTCTGGATCTTGAAGTCAAATCCATTAGTTTTGTATATGAATTCATTCTACACGGTGAAATTGAACGTTTTATTGCTGTCCGCGGGTCATTTTTATTTAAAAAAATGAGCCATCGCTTCGTTTGCGTTCGAAGCCCCTGATCATTGAACCAGCGAACCTTGAACCAGCGGAATTATGTCACCTCATATTCAAGCATACATACACTGACAAACAGATAATTTCTTCTTTATGTATATATATAGCATTAAAACCCGCCCGTTTTGCGGAGCAATTCATAACATGAAATTCATATTCAATTCATAAAAAAATATGGAAAATTAAAAATGAAATAGGGTACCCTCATGAAAATATTCATCCATTGAAAATTATAAGTTCAGTTATTTTTATTTCGACAAAATATTTCCCCTCAGTCCGCCTTAGTAGTTTTTACATCCGCCTGTCGTGCTGAATAATTCAGAACTCGAACACGATCCGTTCTGGATCTTGAAGTCAAATCCATTGGTTTTGTGTATGAATATATTCTACAGAGGAAATCGAACGTTCTATTGTCTATAGTAGCTGCCCGCGGAGCATTTTTATAAAAAAAATACCTTTTTTTAAAGGAACCATTTGAAAAAATGAACTAAAAAATGGAAACACTTTATTATACCCGCCCGTCGTGCGGAACAGTTCATACAATATAATTCATATTAAATCAATAAAATATAATTAATGCAAATTGAAAAGCAAAAAATGTCAGCTATAAATATCTTAACCAATAGAAAAGTCTAAATGTGAATATTTTTGTTCTTATTTTGACAAATATTATCCCTCAACCCGCCTGATATATATATATCTGCCCGTCGTGTGGTATAATTAAGAACATAAACACGAAACAAACAATTAAAGATGATGAAATCTTTTCATCAGAATGTTTCCAAACTATATTTATTACTAAACATCATTCCCCAACATCATTTGCTTAAGTAATATTCTAATTTTACCGCTAAAATATTTATTGCTAAAATTTATATATTTCCCGCTATCATTAAAACCCAATATGACCTGAGTCAAACCTACCCAGCCCAACCCAACCATCCAATCTTGACCGCACTCAGCCTAGTCTGAAGTGATTTAACTCATTAGTTTGTGATCACAAAATATACTGATTCGATCATAATTTGTAATCAGAAGACTGAGATTATCTACCCCAGGGGTCCCAAACACGCGGCCCACCAATACTTTTCTCTCAACCCGCCAATATAGTATCGGAACCAAACTGTAAGGCAGCTAAATTCACATTTGTTGCATAATGCGATATAATTATACACCATTTAAGTCACATTCACATTAGTGAACAATGTTATCAAAACAATGAAACCTTCTGTCATCTCTATAATTCCAGATTTATGCTTCCGCTAAAACATCAAATGAATATAGTTGGCATTGCATGATATTACAACCCATATCCTTATGCAACTTAAGCGTATGCAACTTGAAATTAAACCAATTAAATTACACTGTAAAATTCAGTAGTTTACTTTGTTCCCAGTAGCATTTTACCCGCCCGTCGTGCGGAACAATTCATGTGTAAATATTGAGGACAATAAAGCCTTTCTATTCAGTATAGTGTAGCATTAATTAACTGTACGCAATAAAACCACTCCATCAATACTTAGAGCTAATATGATGCATTCTTAATTGTGATTGGGCTTCAGTGAAATTAAATCAGTGTATAGCCATGTGTAATCGCAAGTGCGCATAATAGCTGTCAAATTGGCAACATGTCATTTTGACGTTACACCGCCGTAACTTCCTTTAGGAACACTGCAAAATTAAAACCATTGGAACCCGTTATACCCATTATAGCATTAAACCCGCCCGCCATGAGGAGCAATTTCTACAATAAAACTAATATTCAAATTATAATGAAGAGATACAAATTAAAAAGATAAAAGTAAACCCATTAAAAGTCTTATCTAATAGAAAAGTATGAAGGTGAATATTTTTTTATATATTTGGACAAAATATTTCCCTCAAATAGCGTCATATTTAAGTCTGCCCGTCGTACGGAAATATTCAGAGCTTAAACACGAAATAATGAAGAATGATGAAAAATTGAATATTTTCATCATGATGTTTCCAAAATATATGCATAACTTAACATCATTCGCCAACATCATTTGCACAAGTACTCATATACTTTTGCCAGTATAATATTTACTGACAAGAAATTTATATACATACATTCATATACATTTATATACATACATTATATTCCGCATTCATATTAAACCCAATATAACCTGACCCAATCCTACCAAACCCAACCCAACCATCCCATCTTATCGTATATCATCTCATCCCCTTTTAGTATCAAACACGCGGCCCACCAATAATGTTCTCGAATCCCGCCAATATAATATAGTAACCAAACTGTAAGACAGATTCATTCACATCTAATGTATAATGCGATTTAATTATATATTATTTAATTCAAGCTCTCATCTAGCAGTTAAACCCGTCCGTCGTGCGAAACAATTAATAAAACAAAGGATACCAATTGAAAAGTGTAAATGTAATGATTTCTAGTTTAATTTTGATAAGAAATTTTCCTCATCCCGCCTCATATTTAAACCCACCCGTCGTGCGGGATAATTCAGAACTCGAACACGATTTGTTCTGGATCTTGAAGTAAACTCCGTTAGTTTTGTATATGAATTCATTATACACGGTGAAATTGAACGTTCTATTGTCTATAGTTGCTACCCGCGGGACATTTTTATTTGATAAAAATGATCCATCGTTTCGTTTACGTTTAAAACCCCTGATCTATATCATTGAACCCGCTCAGTTAGTCACCTGGTATCCAAGCATACACACACACAGATAATTCATTATATATATATATATATATAAATTTAAAGTCGCCCGTCGTGCGGAACAATTAATAAAATCTATTCATATTCAATCCATAAAAGAAAATGAATTCAAATTAAAAGGAAACAAATTAAAGCTGTAAATATGCTAACTAATAGCAAAGTCCGAATATGGATGTTTTTATTTTAATTTTGGCAGAATATTATCCCTCAACCCGCTTCATATTTAAACCTGCCCGTCGTGAATAATTAAATAATTAAATAATAAAAAATATTAATCCGGAATATCTAATATATCAATATCCGGAATAATTAAAAATTCAGACACGAAAAAATGAAAATTGTCTAAATTTTTATCATAATGTTTCCAAAGTATATTTATAAATTAACATCATCTAGCATTGAAACCATCCCGTATAGCGGAGCAATTAGAACAAAAAGTAAAATAAATATTGAATTAATAAAATTAAACTAATACAAATTAAAAAATTAAAAAAGCAAACCCATAAAAAGTCTTAACCAATAGAAAAGTCTAAATATGAATGTGTTTATGTTGGATGTGGCAAAATATTTTTCCTCGAACAACGTCGTATTTAAACGTCGTGCGTCAAATAATAGTTCCCGCACGTTGTGCGGAACTATTAATAAAATATAATAAATCAAAAAGCAAAAAGCTTATCCAATATAAAAATATAAATGTGTAAATTCTTGTTTTAATTATTAACGATTTTTTTCCCTCAACACTGCTCAAATTCACACCCGTCATTCGTGTGTAGTAATTCAGAAGTGTAACACTGTCAAAACAATGCAATTTTCTGTCATATCTATAATTCCAGGTTAATGCTTCCGCTAAAACAGCATATACATATAGTTGGCATTACATGATATTGCAACCCATATCCTTATGCAACTTATGCTTATGCAACTTGAAATTAAACCAATTAAATTACACAGTTAAATTCATTAGTTTACTTTGTTCCCAGTAGCATTTTACCCGCCCGTCGTGCGGAACGTTATTGAGGACAATAAAGCCTTAATATTCAGTATAGTGTAGCATTAATTAAACTGTACGCAATAAAACCACACCATCCATGCTTGGAGCTAATATGATGCATTCTTGATTGTGATTGGGCTTCAGTGAAATTTAATCGGTGTACATTCCTGTGTAATCGCAAGTGCGCATTGTAGCGCCTGCGTCGCCTTGATTTTAATATATTTTCTTTGGTCTTACTTCGCGCGTTATTCGAAATTGTTTATTATTCATTTGTTTCCTTTTCCTCGTTTTTCCAGTATTAATTCCTTTCCACCAAAAACCTTAATATTCTTGTGGTGCCGAATTTGAATCTCTTGTTATTAATTTAGGTTTCGCTGCAGGGTTTCCGGGCGTACATTGTTTATATATTGGTTCAGTTTGTGATCTTAATTATCTCTCTAATCTCCTATGGTTTATTCAATTTATCGCTGTATTATTTATTTCATGATGTTTTGTTATGTTGTTCTTTGTTCCACTGCCCTGGGTCAATGACCTGTATGCTGATTGGTCAAAATTCAGCTTCGCCGTGACCCAGGGTATAAAAGGGATGACAACACAGGAAACGGCCTTAGTCGCAACCGACCACTCACGTGTCTTTTTACTTGTGACAACCAAACCCGCCATAGTGGTGACCCCGACGTTCCACGTGAGTCCTTTTCATTTTTCCGTTGTTCTGCCATCTCCTAGTCTGTTCTTTAGCCGTTTTTTCATCGTTAGATTTTCATTTGATCCTCGGGATATTTTTTTCATTGCCTGTGCTGACAAACTTTCCTTCTCCGTCGTTCTCTTCCATCATACGTCACTTCCGTTTGTCATTTGTTATATCCTTTTGTTTTTTCATTCACCTGTTCCGTCATTATGAACGAGAACCAAGTCCCGGTAAGCCCTCCAGACGAATCGGATGTTAACCGTGTTTCCGTCAAGGCGCCAGGTTTCATGGAAGGCGCGGTTGACGGATGGTTCGTCATTATGGAGGCACAATTTCATCTCCAGCGGATTACCTCCGAGGTTACCCAATTCTATATTGTAATTCCATATCTCCCTCCGAATGTCGTCCGGCGGATATCGCTATCCTGCATGCAGCAAAAGACATACACAACTCTTAAAGAGGAAGTTGTCCGACTCTTTGAAAAGAATAAGTCCGAGCTCTTTGAGGAACTACTGTCGCAGCAGCCTCTGGCCGGCCGCCCATACGATGTACTGAGTGAGCTGCAAGCGATCGCAACCCGGGCTGGCGCGTCGGACGAACTGGTGAGACACAAGCTCATCAAATCTCTGCCAGGGACCGTCGGTACCGTCGTGGCGGCGCTGAAAGATCTGTCTCTTTCCCAGGCAGCTAAACTTGCTGATGAGCTGCTGCCCATCGCCAGCAATGCTCCCTGTCTGTCCGTGCCGGCCGTTCCTTCACCGAGACAACGGACGGATCCACGCAGTTTTAACAATGTGCCGGGTACGACTCCGCCGACGCTGCAGCCTTTTCACCAGGGACAGAGGTCACAGGTATGCCGCGCTCACATATTTTATGGTGTACATGCCCGCACGTGTGAGCCATGGTGTCAGTGGCCCAGAAAATCTCCAAACTTGCGGATGCAGCCGTCTTCCAGATCGTCGTCACCGGCACCGGCTGCACGTTCGCGAGCGCCATCGCCGTCGCAATCGCCGCCGGAAAACTAAGCCGGCAGGCCATGGCTGCTGCACCGAATGGTCTGCCGCTTCTCACAGTCGCAGTAGTCTCGTGTAGGCACCAACTGGCTCAACTTCGTTGTTGACACTGGCGCCGGAGTGTCTATCATCCCGTACAAGGCGGTATCGTCTTCTTTACTGCAGCCAACTTCTGTGCGACTCTCGACTGCCACCGGTCAACCCATGTCAGTACATGGCGAAGTCCGGCTGAACGTCGTACTGCACAAACTTCGGCGCACTTTCTCGTGGACGTTTGTCGTCACGGACGCTGTGGTGCCGCTGCTCGGTCATGATTCCTGAGTCATTTCAGGCTTGTCGTGGACTGCCATCAGGGCTGTATTCGTGACACCACCACGTCGCTGCGGGTGCCAGCCAAAGCCAGCGGTAAGTTTCCTGTTGGGCTGGTGGTCAATGATCTCAGCCATCTTCCAGCCGTTGTTCGTCAACTCCTGGCCTCACATCCAGCTCTACTGGCGCCCCGGTCTCCACGCGACGTCGTGATGCCTGTACGTCACACCATAGACACCGGCAGTGCCGCGCCAGTGTTCGCCCGTCCTCGTCGCCTGACGCCTGAAAAGGAAAAAGCCGCGAAGGCCGTCTTTGATGACCTCATGCAGGCTGGCGTCGTCCGTCGCTCCAACTCGCCGTGGGCTTCTCCGCTCCACATGGTCGCCAAGAAGACATCAGGCGAGTGGCGCATCACGGGTGACTACCGAGCGCTGAACGTCAAGACAGTACCCGACCGATTCCCGATACCTCACATCCAGGATCTGTCGGCGCATCTGGACGGCATGAAAGTGTTCTCAAAATTAGACCTGCTCCAGGCGTATCACCAGGTGCCGATGAGTGATGTAGACATCGCTAAAACGGCGGTTGTTACGCCCTTCGGCCTATTCGAGTACCTGTTCATGCCATTGGGCCTGCGGAACGCCGGTGCCACTTTCCAGCGCCTCATGAACACCATTCTCGCCGACTTGAAGTGTACCTTCGTGTACCTCGACGACGTGCTCGTGTTTTCCGCTGATGCAGAGCAGCACGCCCGCGACCTGGCTGCCGTGTTTGAAGTGTTCGAGAAGTTCGGTCTGCGCTTGTCTCTTGGCAAGTGCTCCTTCATGCAAAACAGCCTGGACTTTCTTGGACATCGTATCACTTCTGTCGGCGTTCGTCCACCAACCGACAAGGTCGCCGCCATCTCGGACTTACCGCAGCCGAGCGACTCTGCATCTCTACGACGCTTTCTCGGCATGGTCGGGTTCTACCGGAGGATGATCCCCGGCTTCGCCAACATTGTTCATCCGTAGTCGGAGCGGACCAGACTCGAGCCAAATGCCAAGAAGCTGGATCTCAGCGAGAGAGAGCAGGCCGCCTTCAATGACGTTAAACAGGCGCTGCAGAACGCCTGCACACTGCCTCATCCGCAGCTGGACTGTGCACATCTCCAATTAGTAACGGACTGCTCTTCGACGGCAGCGGGTGCCGCTCTTCACCAGATGGTGGATGGCGCACCACAGCCAATTTTTTTTTTCAAAGAAGTTGTCCGCTGCACAACAGAAATACTCAGTCTACGACCGAGAGCTGCTGGCGGCGTATTACGCGGTCGTGCACTTCCGGCACTGCTTGGAGGGTCGATCGGTGACTCTGTTGACGGACCACAAGCCACTAGTGTCGGCTTTCACTAGCCCGAAGGTGGCCAAATCGGATCGTCAGCAGAGACACTGGTCGTACATCACCAAGTATGTGTCGGATGTGCAGCACATCAAGGGTGCCGACAACATGGTGGCCGACTGTCTCTCGCGAAGCGCTTACGCCGTCCAGGCAGATGTTTACGACCTGCCAGGTATAGCTCGAGTACAAGCTGAAGACCCAGAGACGAAGGCTGCTGCCACCTCATTGACACCATTCAATATGTCTGGAGACAAACCTATTATGTGCGACACGGCAACACCGCACCCCAGGCCGTTTTTGCCCAAAAAGTGTCGACTACCAGTCTTTGAGCAAATGCACGGTCTGTGCCATCCAGGCACAGCGGCCAGTGTAAAAATCCTCAAGTCTCGCTACGTCTGGCCGAATATGGAGGCGGATATCAAAACATGGGTGCGCAACTGTGCCGCATGTCAACAGGCAAAAATAACACGTCACACCAAGTCGCCGCTGGCCGACTTCACGGTGTCAAGTGCGCGCTTTGAATGCGTCCACCTGGACATCGTGGGACCATTACCGCCGGGCACCTCACGCAACCACCCATTTGCCACACCATACAGATATATTCTAACGTGCATTGACCGCGCGAGTCGCTGGTCAGAAGCGGTCCCGTTGACTGATATCACCGCCGCGTCCGTCGCTGAAGCTTTTTTCACTCACTGGGTGTCGCGGTTCGGAGTACCACTGCGTGTGGTTACCGACCGCGGGAGCCAGTTCGAATCGGAATTGTTTCGCGAGCTGTCACAGCTAGTGGGATTCCACCGAGTGAAAACTACTGCATATCACCCTCAATCTAACGGACTCTTGGAACGGCTTCATCGCGTGATCAAGAGTGCCATCATGGCCCGTCGTCAGTGCTGGCTCTCGGCGCTGCCTGTAGTGATGCTGGGCGTCCGACTGCTGCCCACCGAATCCGGCATCTCTCCGTTTACAGCCGTCACCGGGGGCTACTTGCTGTGTCCACGAGTTCCGGCGGGCGATACCGTCTCGATCAAGGCGCAGCACGAGTTCGTGATGGATTTGACCCGAAGGATGCAGGAAGTAGACTTCCACAGCATGTCGGCCGGCACGGCTCATTGTACACCGTCGACCTACGTGCCGCCGCGATTGTTGACTTGCGATCAGGTGTGGGTGCGCGTGGACCGAGTCCACCAACCACTGGAGGCACCGTATCGCGGTCCTTTCTGTGCCATATCCAGATCGCCGAAGGTGTTCCGAATCGAGTTACCTACCGGCACTACCGAAACCATCTCTATTGACCGTCTAAAGCCGTCGTTCGTCAAGAGTCCGCAGCCGCTGTCGTCAGCACCTGTTCCACGGTCGCCAATGCCGGTCGCCAGGCGAGCACCACCCCAGTCTCGACCCGCACCGGTGCCCGCTCCGCGCACCTCGGCGCCAAGAGCTGTTCGCACCAGAGCGGGCCGCGCCGTCACGTTTAAACAACAACCATATGTTTTCTATTTCTAGCTGGCAACTAGTGTGTCAGCTGACATATTTTCTTGTGTGTTTTCTTACTGTTATCATGTATTTAATTGTGGGGTTTAGACGTCTCAAGACGTTTAGCGTCCTTGCTTTCCTTGGGCGCTCCCGTTCCTTTTCATTTGAGTGATCAGTGTCCTATGTATACATCTCATATATGTGTGTATTTCCATATTGTCCTTGTTTCCATGATTCCAGGCTTGTGTTGGACTTTTTGTGCGGTACATGGGCCAATTTTTGAATGATTGCTGAATGAATGATTTGTATGGGTGCATTCCTTGATGTGTGGATGTGGGTGTGTGTGTTGTGTGCATGTGTGCTTGTTGTGATATGATTACATATCTACGTATGATTGATTTTTTGTATGCTTGAATTTGATTGGTGAGTGCCTGCGTGCTATTTGTGTGTGCACGTGTCCCTGTGTGTATGTCTGATATTGTGTGACTGTGTAATATGCGTATTGATCTGTTTGTGACTTTGTTTAGTTATTTTCAGATTATATTTGTACTGCAGGATCATTCATTTTTCCTGTTGACCGACGTGTGCGTCCTCACCGGCTCACTCCGCTCGTGGTGGCGCACTGTGATATTGTATTCTACTTGTTATCTCACATTTTGTCCTTTTCCGCTGTTATCATTGTAATTATGTCCTGGTCGTGTGATATGTGAGTAACTCTTTTGTGTGCACTCACGTATGTTTATTACTTGAGTTTATTGATGCGAATGTCTTTCCGGATGTTCCGGCGTGCTTTCGCGCCATTTGTCGTCGTTTGTTGTGAGTGTCTCATGCTTTTGAATGTGTTGAATGGATGAATGATGCACCTCGTCTGATTGAGTGAATGTATGAATGATGCGTATGTGAGTTCTACTGTATGCTTGAGGTGCATGAATGTTCTGCGAGTGTGAATGTGTGTGAAAGTGTGTTGCCACTGTTTAATTTCATGTGCCCGGAGTGTTGATGTGATTCCTGTGTTTGGAACGTGTTTGCGTCCTTTCCTTGCGATACTGTATCACGCTTCATTTGCTGTTCCATACACCTCCAGTCATTATAGTTATCCGTAACTTCCTGCTCCTGTATTGGTGTTCGTCATAACGCGCTACTATTGTCGCCTAATCTGTGTCTTCTTTTGTTTCAGATGTAAAGTCAGATTTATTTATATAGAAATCTTAGGATGATCTCGTGATGTTCGCAGTGAATTTCTCAGCTACATGCTCCGCATCTGGCGGGGGAGTGTTGTAGCGCCTGCGTCGCCTTGATTTTATTATATTTTCTTTGGTCTTACTTCGCGCGTTATTCGAAATTGTTTATTATTCATTTGTTTCCTTTTCCTCGTTTTTCCAGTATTAATTCTTTTCCACCAAAAACCTTAATATTCTTGTGGTGCCGAATTTGAATCACTTGTATTTTATTTAGGTTTCGCTGCAGGGTTTCTGGGCGTACATTGTTTATATATTGGTTCAGTTTGTGATCTTAATTATCTCTCTAATCTCCTATGGTTTATTCAATTTATCGCTGTATTATTTATTTCATGATGTTTTGTTATGTTGTTCTTTGTTCCACTGCCCTGGGTCAATGACCTGTATGCTGATTGGTCAAAATTCAGCTCCGCCGTGACCCAGGGTATAAAAAGGATGACAATACAGGAAACGGCCTTAGTCGCAACCGACCACTCACGTGTCTTTTTACTTGTGACAACCAAACCCGCCATAGCATAATAGCTGTAAAATTGGCAATACATGTATGTCCTTACATGTATGTCCATACATGTATGAATGTATGTCCTTTTGACTTTACACCGCCGTAACTTCCTTCAGATACACTTTGGAAAATTACAAATTATACCGCATTGTAGAAAACAAGATGTCTAGCATGATGGTATAGTTAATTTTTATGTGTAACAAATAGTTACTGAGAAATAGTAGAAAATGAATTAATTTTAATCACCCGGTGTTCAAGTGTAATTTTGGATGTATTTGAGAATTTTGCAATTTTACACGTTTTTTGTATCATTTGTGGGTATAAATTATAGCTTATCTTATAGATCACAAAATTATCTACATATTAGTATATTCCTGTGTAATCGCAAGTGCGTTAATTGTGATTGGACTTCAGTGAAATTAAATCAGTGTATATTCATGTGTAATCGCAAGTGCGCATAATAGCTGTCAAATTGGCAACATGACATTTTGACTTTACACCTCCGTAACTTCCTTCAGATACACTTTGGAAAATTACAAATTATACCGTATTGTAGAAAACAAGATTTCTAGCACGATGGTATAATTTATTTTTATGTAAAACAAATACTTACTGAGAAATAGTAGAAAAATGAATTAATTTTAGTCACCCGGTGTTCAAGTGTAATTTTGGATGTATTTGAGAATTTTGCCAATTTTACACGTTTTTTGTATCATTTGTGGGTATAAATTATAACGTTTCTTGTAGAACACAAAATTATAGTATAATTTGTATAGCTGTAAACTACACAATAGTATAATTTGTATAGCTGTACCAGTGCTGGTTTATGAGGAATAGATAGCGGAATATTGACCAAAATATTCACGTTTTTGTGTGTTAATTTTGCCTTTTTGACTTTGTCATTTACACTTCACACCGCCGTAAATTTTTTTCAATACATTTTGGAAAATTAAAAATTATACCGTGTTGTAGAAGACAAAATTCCCAGCATGATGGTATTATTTAATTAGATGTGTGATAATTACATTTTGAGAAATAGAGAAAAAAGTACAAAAAATCGGACGCGTGGAGTTTAAATAAAATTTTGAATTTAGATTGAATTTTTTTCCATTTTACATATTTTATATTCATTTTTTGGGTATGAATTTTAGTTTGTTGAGTAGAACAGAAAATTTTCTACACAGTGGTATAATTTTTATAGTTGTACCAAATTAATGTGTCAATTCTCACTTTAATTATTGACCAAGTTTTTTCCCTTAACACTGCTCAAATTCACACCCGTCCTTCGTGTGTAGTAATTCAGAAGTGTAAGACTATCAAAACAATGCAACTTTCTGTCATCTCTATAATTCCAGATTAATGCTTCCGCTAAAACAGAATATGCATATAGTTGGCATTGCATGATATCACAACCCATATCCTTATGCAACTTGAAATTAAAACAATTAAATTATACACTAAAATTAAGTAGTTTACTTTGTTCCCAGTAGCATTTTACCCGCCCGTCGTGCGGAACCATTCATGTGTAAATATTGATGGCAAATATTGATGGCCTTTCTATTCAGTATAGTGTAGCATTAATTAAAATGTACCCAATAAAACCACACCATCCATGCTTGGAGCTAATATGATGCATTCTTAATTGTGATTGGGCTTCAGTGAAATTTAATCGGTGTATAATCCTGTGTAATCGCAGGTGTGCATAATAGCTGTCAAATTGGTAATATGTGCTTTTGATTTTACACCGCCGTAACTTCCTTCAGATACACTTTGGAAAATTACAAATTATACCGTATTGTAGAAGACAAGATTTCTAGCACGATGGTATAATTTATTTTTATGTGTAACAAATAGTTACTGAGAAATAGTAGAAAAATGAATTAATCTTAGTCGCCCTGTGTTCAAGTGTAATTTTGGATGTATTTGAGAATTTTGCCAATTTTACACGTTTTTTTTGTATCATTTGTGGGAATAAATTATAGCTTATCTTGTGGAACACAAAATTATCTACACAGTAGTATATTCCTGTGTAATCGCAAGTGCGCATAATAGCTGTCATATTGGCAATATGTCCTTTTGACTTTACACCGCAGTTACTTTCTTCAGATACACTTTGGAAAATTACAAATTATACCGTATTGTAGAAGAAAAGATTTCTAGAACGATGGTATAATTTATTTTTATGTGTAACAAATAGTTACTGAGAAATAGTAGAAAAATGAATTAATTTTAGTCGCCCGGTGTTCAAGTGTAATTTTGGATGTATTTGAGAATTTTGCCAATTTTACACGTTTTTTGTATCATTTGTGGGTATAAATTATAGCTTATCTTGTAGAACACAAAATTCTCTACACAGTAGTATATTCCTGTGTAATCGCAAGTGCGTAAATTGTGATTGGACTTCAGTGAAATTTAATCAGTGTATATTCATGTGTAATCGCAAGTACGCATAATAGCTGTCAAATTGGCAACATGACATTTTGACTTTACACCGGCGTAACTTCCTTCAGATACACTTTGGAAAATTAAAAATTATACGTACTGTAGGAAACAAAATTTCTAGCACGATGGTATAATTAATTTTAATGTATGACAAATAGTTCCTGAGAAATGGGTATAAAAATGAATAAATTGTAGTCACCCGGTGTTCAAGTGTAATTTTGGATGTATTTGAGAATTTTGCCAATTTTACACGTTTTTTGTATCATTTGTGGGTATAAATTACACCTTATCTTGTAGAACACAAAATTTTCTACACAGTAGTATATTCCTGTGTAATCGCAAGTGCGCATAATAGCTGTCAAATTGGCAATATGTCCTTTTGACTTTACACCGCCGTCACTTCCTTCAGATACACTTTGGAAAATTAAGAATTATACCGAATTTTAAAAAATACAATTTCCAGCACGATGATATAATTTATTTTAATGTGTGACAAATAGTTCCTGAGAAATAGGTAGAAAAATGAATTAATTTAGGCGCCCGGTGATCAAGTGTAATTTTGGATGTATTTGACAATTTTGCCAATTTTACACATTTTTTGTATCATTTGTGGGTATAAATTATAACTTTTCTTGTAGAACACAAAAATATCTACACAATAGTTAAATTTTTATAGCTGTACCATTGCTGGTTTATGAGGAATAGATAGCGGAATATTGACCAAAATATTCGCGTTTTTCAGTGCTAATTTTGCATTTTTGACTTTGTCATTTTGACTTCACACCGCCGTAACTTTTTCTTAATACACTCTGGAAAATTAAAATTTATACCGTGCTGTAGCAAACAAAATTCCCAGCATGATGGTATTATTTATTTAGATGTGTGATGTTTAGTTGCTGAGAAATAGAGAAAAAAGTATAGAAAATCGGACGCGTCGAGCTTAAATATCATTTTGAATATAGATTGAAATTTTGTCATGTTTACATCTTTTATGTTCTATTTTTGGATATGAATTATAACCTATCTTGTAGAACAGAATATTCTCTACACAGTGGTATAATCTGTTTGGCTGTACCATTTCTGGTTTATGAGGAGTAGATGGCAGAGCATTGACCACAATTTTCGCATTTTTCAGGGTTCATTTTGTGTTTTCACCGCGATAACTTTTTTGGTCTTATTTTTAAAATTTGAAATGTATCCTATCGTGTAGACAAGAAAATTTCCAACGTGATGGTATATATTGTTAGCAGGTAGGCCAAGTGGTGGACAAATAATAGCTGATAGAAAATGGACCAAGGAGGGTTGGACAGACACACAGACACACACACACACAGAGGATCTCTTTTATATATATAGATATACTAGCATTAAAACCCGCCCGTTGTGCGGAAGAATTCATAAAAATATTGCAAATTAAAAATAAATAAGGCAAACTCATAAAAACCTTAATCAATTAAAAAGTCTAAATTTCATTATTTTTAATTTACATTTTGACAAAATATTTTCACTCAGCCCGCCTCATATTTAAACCCGCCCGACGTGAGGAATAATTCAGAACTCGAACACCATCCGTTCTGGTTCTTGAAGTCAAATCCATTAGTTTTGTATATGAATTCATTCTATACGGTGAAATTGAACGTTTTATTGCTGCCCGCGGGACATTTTTATTTCATAAAAATGAGCCATCGCTTCGTTTGCGTTTGAAGCCCCTGATCATTGAACCAGCGAACCATGAACCAGCGCAATTATGTCACCTCATATTGAAGCATACATACACAGACAGACAGATAATTTCTTCTTTATGTATATATATATATATATAGCATTAAAACCCGCCCGTTGTGCGGAGCAATTCATAACACTTCAGATACACTTTGGAAAATTCAGATACACTTTGGAAAATTAAGAATAATACCGTGTTGTAGAAAACAAAATTTCTAGCACGATGGTATAATTAATTTTAATGTATGACAAACAGTTCCTGAGAAATGGGTAGAAAAATGAATAAATTTTAGTCACCCGGTGTTCAAGTGTAATTTTGGATGTATTTGAGAATTTTGCCAATTTTACACGTTTTTTGTATCATTTGTGGGTATAAATTATAGCTTATCTTGTAGAACACAAAATTATCTACATAGTAGTATATTCCTGTGTAATCGCAAGTGCGCATAATAGCTGTCAAATTGGCAATATGTCCTTTTGAATTTACACCGCCGTAACTTCCTTTAGATACACTTTGCAAAATTACAAATTATACCGTATTGTAGAAAACAAAATTTCTAGCACGATGGTATAATTTATTTTTATGTGTAACAAATAGTTCCTGAGAAATAGGTAGAAAAATGAATTAATTTTAGTCGCCCGGTGTTCAAGTGTAATTTTGGATGTATTTGAGAATTTTGCCAATTTTACACGTTTTTTGTATCATTTGTGGGTATAAATTATAGCTTATCTTGTAGAACACAAAATTCTCTACACAGTAGTATGTTCCTGAGTAATCGCAAGTGCGTCAATTGTGATTAGACTTCAGTGAAATTAAATCAGTGTATATTCATGTGTAATCGCAAGTGCGCATAATAGCTGTCAAATTGGCAATATGTCCTTTTGACTTTACACCGCCGTAACTTCCTTCAGATACCCTTTGGAAAATTACAAATTATACCGTATTGTAGAAGAAAAGATTTCTAGAACGATGGTATAATTCATTTTAATGTGTCACAATTAGTTTTTGAGAAATAGGTAGAAAAATGAATAAATTTTAGTCACCCGGTGCTCAAGTGTAATTTTGGATGTATTTGAGAATTTTGCCAATTTTACACGTTTTTTGTATCATTTGTGGGTATAAATTATACCTTTTCTTGTAGAACACAAAATTTTCTACACAGTAGTATATTCCGTTATTGAGGACAATAAAGCCTTTATATTCAGTATAGTGTAGCATTAATTAAACTGTACGCAATAAAACCACACCATCCATGCTTGGAGATAATATGATGAATTCTTAATTGTGATTGGGCTTCAGTGAAATTTAATCGGTGTATATTCCTGTGTAATCGCAAGTGCGCATAATAGCTGTCAAATTGGCAACATGATAATTTGACTTTACACCGCCGTAACTTCCTTCAGATACACTTTGTAAAATTACAAATTATACCGTATTGTAGAAAACAAGATTTCTAGCACGATGGTATAATTTATTTTTATGTTTAACAAATAGTTACTGAGAAATAGTAGAAAAATTAATTAATTTTATTCGGCCGGTGTTCAAGTGAAATTTTGGATGTATTTGAGAATTTTGCCAATTTTACACGTTTTTTGTATCATTTGTGGGTATAAATTATAGCTTATCTTGTAGAACACAAAATTATCTACACAGTAGTATATTCCTGTGTAATCGCAAGTGCGTAAATTATGATTGGACTTCAGTGAAATTTAATCAGTGTATATTCATGTGTAATCGCAAGTACGCATAATAGCTGTCAAATTGGCAACATGACATTTTGACTTTACACCGGCGTAACTTCCTTCAGATACACTTTGGAAAATTAATAATTATACCGTACTGTAGGAAACAAAATTTCTAGCACGATGGTATAATTAATTTTAATGTATGACAAATAGTTCCTGAGAAATGGGTATAAAAATGAATAAATTGTAGTCACCCGGTGTTCAAGTGTAATTTTGGATGTATTTGAGAATTTTGCCAAT
Organism: Sacculina carcini; assembly: GCA_916048095.2. Taxonomy (NCBI): domain Eukaryota; kingdom Metazoa; phylum Arthropoda; class Thecostraca; family Sacculinidae; genus Sacculina; species Sacculina carcini. The sequence continues at coordinate 3,772,812 of OU696579.1, read as the reverse complement.
TTTACACGTTTTTTGTATCATTTGTGGGTATAAATTACACTTTTTCTTGTAGAGCACAAAATTCTCTACACAGTAGTATATTCCTGTGTAATCGCAAGTGCGCATAATGGCTGTCAAATTGGCAATATGTCCTTTTGACTTTACACCGCCGTCACTTCCTTCAGATACACTTTGGAAAATTAAGAATTATACCGCATTTAAAAAAATACAATTTCCAGCACGATGATATAATTTATTTTAATGTGTGACAAATAGTTCCTGAGAAATAGGTAGAAAAATGAATTAATTTAGCCGCCCGGTGATCAAGTGTAATTTTGGATGTATTTGACAATTTTGCCAATTTTACACATTTTTTGTATCATTTGTGGGTATAAATTATAACTTTTCTTGTAGAACACAAAATTATCTACACAATAGTATAATTTTTATAGCTGTACCATTGCTGGTTTATGAGGAATAGATAGGGGAATATTTACCAAAACATTCACGGTTTCCAGTGCTAATTTTGCATTTTTGACTTTGTCATTTTGACTTCACACCGCCGTAACTTTTTTTCAATACACTTTGGAAAATTAAAAATTATACCGTGTTGTAGCAAACAAAATTCCCAGCATGATGGTATTATTTATTTAGTTGTGTGATAATTAGTTTTTGATACATAGAGAAAAAAGTATAGAAAATCGGACGCGTGGAGTATAAATATAATTTTGAATATAGATTGAAATTTTGTCATGTTTACATCTTTTATGTTCTATTTTTGGATATGAATTATATCCTATCTTGTAGAACAGAAAATTCTCTACACAGTGGTATACTCTGTTTGGCTGTACCATTTCTGGTTTATGAGGAGTAGATGGCAGAGCATTGACCACAAGTTTCGCATTTTTCAGGGTTCATTTTGTCTTTTCACCGCTATAACTTTTTTTTATTTCATTTTTGAAATTTAAAATTTAATCTAAAGTGTAGACAAGAAAATTTCCAACGTGATGGTATAAATTGTTAGCGGGTAGGCTGAGTGGTGGCCGAATAATAGCTGATAGAAAATGGACCAAGGAGGGTCGAACACACACACACACACACACACAGACAGACACACAGAGGATCTCTTTTATATATATAGATATATACTAGCATTAAAACCCGCCAGTTGTGCGGAGCAATTCATAACATGAAGTTCATATCCAATTCATAAGAAATATGGAAAATTAAAAATGAAATAGGGTACACTCATAAAAATATTTATCAATTGAAAATTCGAAGTTTAATTATTTTTATTTCGACAAAATATTTCCCCTCAGTCCGCCTTAGTCATTTTTACACCCACCCGTCGTGCTGAATAATTCAGAACTCGAACACGATCCGTTCTGGATCTTGAAGTCAAATCCATTGATTTTGTGTATGGATTAATTTTACAGGGAAAATTGAACGTTTTATTGTCTATAGTTGCTGCCCGCGGAGAATTTTTATTTAAAAAAATCTTTTTTAAATGAACCATTCGAAAAAATGAACTAAAAAATGAAAACACTTGTTTTAAACCCGCCCGTCGTGCGGAACAATTCATACAATAAAATTCATATTAAATCTATAAAATATAATGAATACAAATTTATAAAAAATGTAACCTATAAATATCTTAACCAAAAGAAAAGTCAAATTGTGAATATTTTTGTTTTTATTTTGACAAATATGATCCCTCAACCCGCCTGATATATAAATCTGCCCGTCGTGTGGTATAATTCAGAACACAAACACGAAACAGACAATGAATGATGATGAAATCTTTTCATCAGAATGTTTCTAAACTATATTTATTACTTAACATCATTCCCCAACATCATTTGCTTAAGTACTATTTTACTTTTACCGCCAGAATATTTATTGCTAAAATTTATATATGTGCCGCTATCATTAAAACCCAATATAACCTGAGTCAAACCTAACCAACCCAGCCCAACCATTCAATCTTGACCGCACTCAGCCTAGTCTGAGGTGATTGCACTTATTAGTTTGTGATCACAAAATATACTCATTCGATCATAATTTGTAATCAGAAGACTGAGATTATCTACCCCAGGGGCCCTAAACACGCGGCCCACCAATACTTTTCTCTCAACCTGCCAATATAGTATCGGAACCAAACTGTAAGGCAGCTAAATTCACATTTGTTGCATAATGCGATATATTTGTACACCATTTAAGTCACATTTACATTAGTGAGTCTGGATCTTGAAGTCAAGCCCGTGAGTTTTGTATATGGATTCATTCCACACGGTAAAATTGAATGTTTGAACCCACCCGTCGTGCGGAACAATTAATAAAACAAAAGAAATACATATTTAAATGCAAACAACCAGTCTAATAGAAAACTCTGAATTGTAAAATCTATACCAATAGAAAATTCCTGTTCTGAATTTGCATATTCTTGTTCTAATAATTGACGACATATTATTCAGTCCACCCGCCTCATACTTAAGCCCGCCCGTCGTCAGGAATAATTTTGAAATGTAAGCACAAAATAACAATGATTTTTTTAGTATATAAATCAATTTTTTCCATAATATTATCTCATAATTCCCGGTTAATGCTCCCACAAATGCATCATATTCATACAGTTGTTATTTTTTGGATTCCACCAATATTACAGCCCTTGATTTTACAGCCGATATTTTATTATGCAATCTATATTCTGCTCCGTATTATTCCTAATACATATATCATCAGATCGCAAAATATATTTAAAGGTTCACATCATTCTCCACCATCATTTGCTTAAGAGCTATTCTACTTTTATCGCTAGAATATTTACTGCTAGCAAAATATAATATACCTCGCTATAATTTAAACCCACTCTTTATAGATACATTTAAGCCCGCCCATCGTGCGGAACAGTTTATAAAATATAATTAATATTCAATTCATAAAAAAATTAGTGCAAATTGAAAAAGAAAAACAAACCCACAGGAAAGTTTTAGCTAATATAAAAGTCTAAATGTAAAATTTATGTTTCAATTTAGAAAACATGTTTTTCCACAACCCGCCTCATATTTAAAGCTGCCCGTCGTGCGGAATAATTCAGAACTCAAACACGAAACAAACACAAAGAAAATTGATGAAAAACGACCAATAGAAAAGTCCAATTTGTAAATTCTTGTTTTAATTATTGACGATGTTTTTCCCTCAACACTACTCAAATTCACACCCGTCCTTCGTGTGAAGTAATTCAGAGGTGTAACAAAATATAATATAACTCGCTATAATTTAAACCCACTCTTTATAGATACATTTAAGCCCGCCCGTCGTGCGGAACAGTTCATAAAATATAATTAATATTCAATTCATAAAAAATTAGTGCAAATTGAGAAAGAAAAATAAACCCACAGGAAACTTTTAAACAATATAAAACTCTAAATAAATAAATAATAAATTCAGTATATTCATGTGTAATCGCAAGTGCGCATAGTAGCTGTCAAATTGGCAACATGACATTTTGACTTTACATGGCCGTAACTTCCTTCAGATACACTTTGGAAAATTACAAATTATACCGTATTGTAGAAAACAAGATTTCTAGCACGATGGTATAATTTATTTTTATGTAAAACAAATACTTACTGATAAATAGTAGAAAAATGAATTAATTTTAGTCACCCGGTGTTCAAGTGTAATTTGGGATGTATTTGAGAATTTTGCCAATTTTACACGTTTTTTGTATCATTTGTGGGTATAAATTATAGCTTATCTTGTAGAACACAAAATTATCTACACAGTAGTATATTTCTGTGTAATCGCAAGTGCGTAAATTGTGATTGGACTTCAGTGAAATTAAATCAGTGTATATTCATGTGTAACCGCAAGTGCGCATAATAGCTGTCAAATTGGCAACATGACATTTTGACTTTACACCGCCGTAATTTCCTTCAGATACACTTTGGAAAATTACAAATTATACCGTATTGTAGAAAACAAGATTTCTAGCACGATGGTATAATTTATTTTTATGTAAAACAAATACTTACTGAGAAATAGTAGAAAAATGAATTAATTTTAGTCACCCGGTGTTCAAGTGTAATTTTGGATGTATTTGAGAATTTTTCCAATTTTACACGTTTTTTGTATCATTTGTGGGTATAAATTATAACGTTTCTTGTAGAACACAAAATTATAGTATAATTTGTATAGCTGTAAACTACACAATAGTATAATTTGTATAGCTGTACCAGTGCTGGTTTATGAGGAATAGATAGCGGAATATTGACCAAAATATTCACGTTTTTGTGTGTTAATTTTGCCTTTTTGACTTTGTCATTTACACTTCAAACCGCCGTAAATTTTTTTTAATACATTTTGGAAAATTAAAAATTATACCGTGTTGTAGAAGACAAAATTCCCAGCATGATGGTATTATTTAATTAGATGTGTGATAATTACATTTTGAGAAATAGAGAAAAAAGTACAAAAAATCGGACGCGTGGAGTTTAAATAAAATTTTGAATTTAGATTGAATTTTTTTCCATTTTACATATTTTATATTCATTTTTTGGGTATGAATTTTAGTTTGTTGAGTAGAACAGAAAATTTTCTACACAGTGGTATAATTTTTATAGTTGTACCAAATTAATGTGTCAATTCTCACTTTAATTATTGACCAAGTTTTTTCCCTTAACACTGCTCAAATTCACACCCGTCCTTCGTGTGTAGTAATTCAGAAGTGTAAGACTATCAAAACAATGCAACTTTCTGTCATCTCTATAATTCCAGATTAATGCTTCCGCTAAAACAGAATATGCATATAGTTGGCATTGCATGATATCACAACCCATATCCTTATGCAACTTGAAATTAAAACAATTAAATTATACACTAAAATTAAGTAGTTTACTTTGTTCCCAGTAGCATTTTACCCGCCCGTCGTGCGGAACCATTCATGTGTAAATATTGATGGCAAATATTGATGGCCTTTCTATTCAGTATAGTGTAGCATTAATTAAAATGTACCCAATAAAACCACACCATCCATGCTTGGAGCTAATATGATGCATTCTTAATTGTGATTGGGCTTCAGTGAAATTTAATCGGTGTATATTCCTGTGTAATCGCAGGTGTGCATAATAGCTGTCAAATTGGTAATATGTGCTTTTGACTTTACACCGCCGTAACTTCCTTCAGATACACTTTGGAAAATTACAAATTATACCGTATTGTAGAAAAAAAGATTTCTAGCACGATGGTATAATTTATTTTCATGTGTAACAAATAGTTACTGAGAAATAGTAGAAAAATGAATTAATCTTAGTCGCCCTGTGTTCAAGTGTAATTTTGGATGTATTTGAGAATTTTGCCAATTTTACACGTTTTTTTGTATCATTTGTGGGTATAAATTATAGCTTATCTTGTGGAACAAAAAATTATCTACACAGTAGTATATTCCTGTGTAATCGCAAGTGCGCATAATAGCTGTCATATTGGCAATATGTCCTTTTGACTTTACACCGCAGTTACTTTCTTCAGATACACTTTGGAAAATTACAAATTATACCGTATTGTAGAAAACAAGATTTCTAGCACGATGGTATAATTTATTTTAATGTGTAACAAATAGTTACTGAGAAATAGTAGAAAAATGAATTAATTTTAGTCGCCCGGTGTTCAAGTGTAATTTTGGATGTATTTGAGAATTTTGCCAATTTCATACGTTTTCTGTATCATTTGTGGGTATAAATTATAGCTTATCTTGTAGAACACAAAATTCTCTACACAGTAGTATATTCCTGTGTAATCGCAAGTGCGTAAATTGTGATTGTACTTCAGTGAAATTAAATCAGTGTATATTAATGTGTAATCGCCAGTGTGCATAATAGCTGTCAAATTGGCAACATGACATTTTGACTTTACACCGCCGTAACTTCCTTAGATGTGTGATAATTAGTTTTTAAGAAATAGAGAAAAACGTATAGAAAATCGGACGCGTAGAGTTTAAATAAAATTTTGAACGTAGATTGAATTTTTTTCCATTTTACATGTTTTATATTCATTTTTGGGTATGAATTATAGTTCGTTGAGTAGAACAGAAAATTTTCTACACAGTGGTATAATTTGTATAGTTGTACCATTGCTGGTTTAGGAGGAGTAGTCTTCAGAAAATTGACCAAAATTTTCGCATTTTTCAGGGTTCATTTTGTCTTTTCACCGCTATAACTTTTTTTGGTTCAATTTATAAAATTTTAAATTTAACCTACAGTGTAGACAAGCGAATTTCCAACGTGATGGTATAAATTTTCAGCGGGTACGCCCAGTGATGGCCGCGTAGCAGCTCATAGAAAATGAACCAAGGAGGGTATATATATATATATATATACTAGCATTAAAACCCGCCCGTTGTGCGGAGCAATTCATAACATGAAGTTCATATCCAATTCATAAGAAATATGGAAAATTAAAAATGAAATAGGGTACACTCATAAAAATATTTATCAATTGAAAATTCGAAGTTTAATTATTTTTATTTCGACAAAATATTTCCCCTCAGTCCGCCTTAGTCATTTTTACACCCGCCCGTCGTGCTGAATAATTCAGAACTCGAACACGATCCGTTCTGGATCTTGAAGTCAAATCCATTGATTTTGTGTATGGATTAATTTTACAGGGAAAATTGAACGTTTTATTGTCTATAGTTGCTGCCCGCGGAGAATTTTTATTAAAAAAAATCTTTTTTAAATGAACCATTCGAAAAAATGAACTAAAAAATGAAAACACTTGTTTTAAACCCGCCCGTCGTGCGGAACAATTCATACAATAAAATTCATATTAAATCTATAAAATATAATGAATACAAATTTATAAAAAATGTAACCTATAAATATCTTAACCAAAAGAAAAGTCAAATTGTGAATATTTTTGTTTTTATTTTGACAAATATGATCCCTCAACCCGCCTGATATATAAATCTGCCCGTCGTGTGGTATAATTCAGAACACAAACACGAAACAAACAATGAATGATGATGAAATCTTTTCATCAGAATGTTTCTAAACTATATTTATTACTTAACATCATTCCCCAACATCATTTGCTTAAGTACTATTTTACTTTTACCGCCAGAATATTTATTGCTAAAATTTATATATGTGCCGCTATCATTAAAACCCAATATAACCTGAGTCAAACCTAACCAACCCAGCCCAACCATTCAATCTTGACCGCACTCAGCCTAGTCTGAGGTGATTGCACTTATTAGTTTGTGATCACAAAATATACTCATTCGATCATAATTTGTAATCAGAAGACTGAGATTATCTACCCCAGGGGCCCTAAACAAGCGGCCCACCAATACTTTTCTCTCAACCCTATATTCCTGTGTAATCGCAAGTGCGCATAATAGCTGTCATATTGGCAATATGTCCTTTTGACTTTACACCGCAGTTACTTTCTTCAGATACACTTTGGAAAATTACAAATTATACCGTATTGTAGAAAACAAAATTTCTAGCACGATGGTATAATTTATTTTTATGTGTAACAAATAGTTCCTGAGACATAGGTAGAAAAATGAATTAATTTTAGTCGCCCGGTGTTCAAGTGTAATTTTGGATGTATTTGAGAATTTTGCCAATTTTACACGTTTTTTGTATCATTTGTGGGTATAAATTATAGCTTATCTTGTAGAACACAAAATTCTCTACACAGTAGTATGTTCCTGAGTAATCGCAAGTGCGTCAATTGTGATTAGACTTCAGTGAAATTAAATCAGTGTATATTCATGTGTAATCGCCACTGCGCATAATAGCTGTCAAATTGGCAACATGACATTTTGACTTTACAACGCCGTAACTTCCTTCAGATACACTTTGGATATTTAAGAATTATACCGTATTGTAGAAACCAAAGTTTCTAGCACGATGGTATAATTCATTTTAATGTGTCACAATTAGTTTTTGAGAAATAGGTAGAAAAATGAATAAATTTTAGTCACCCGGTGTTCAAGTGTAATTTTGGATGTATTTGAGAATTTTGCCAATTTTACACGTTTTTTGTATCATTTGTGGGTATAAATTATACCTTTTCTTGTAGAACACAAAATTTTCTACACAGTAGTATATTCCGTTATTGAGGACAATAAAGCCTTTATATTCAGTATAGTGTAGCATTAATTAAACTGTACGCAATAAAACCACACCATCCATGCTTGGAGATAATATGATGAATTCTTAATTGTGATTGGGCTTCAGTGAAATTTAATCGGTGTATATTCCTGTGTAATCGCAAGTGCGCATAATAGCTGTCAAATTGGCAACATGATAATTTGACTTTACACCGCCGTAACTTCCTTCAGATACACTTTGTAAAATTACAAATTATACCGTATTGTAGAAAACAAGATTTCTAGCACGATGGTATAATTTATTTTTATGTTTAACAAATAGTTACTGAGAAATAGTAGAAAAATTAATTAATTTTATTCGGCCGGTGTTCAAGTGAAATTTTGGATGTATTTGAGAATTTTGCCAATTTTACACGTTTTTTGTATCATTTGTGGGTATAAATTATAGCTTATCTTGTAGAACACAAAATTATCTACACAGTCGTATATTCCTGTGTAATCGCAAGTGCGTAAATTATGATTGGACTTCAGTGAAATTTAATCAGTGTATATTCATGTGTAATCGCAAGTACGCATAATAGCTGTCAAATTGGCAACATGACATTTTGACTTTACACCGGCGTAACTTCCTTCAGATACACTTTGGAAAATTAATAATTATACCGTACTGTAGGAAACAAAATTTCTAGCACGATGGTATAATTAATTTTAATGTATGACAAATAGTTCCTGAGAAATGGGTATAAAAATGAATAAATTGTAGTCACCCGGTGTTCAAGTGTAATTTTGGATGTATTTGAGAATTTTGCCAATTTTACACGTTTTTTGTATCATTTGTGGGTATAAATTACACTTTTTCTTGTAGAGCACAAAATTCTCTACACAGTAGTATATTCCTGTGTAATCGCAAGTGCGCATAATGGCTGTCAAATTGGCAATATGTCCTTTTGACTTTACACCGCCGTCACTTCCTTCAGATACACTTTGGAAAATTAAGAATTATACCGCATTTAAAAAAATACAATTTCCAGCACGATGATATAATTTATTTTAATGTGTGACAAATAGTTCCTGAGAAATAGGTAGAAAAATGAATTAATTTAGCCGCCCGGTGATCAAGTGTAATTTTGGATGTATTTGACAATTTTGCCAATTTTACACATTTTTTGTATCATTTGTGGGTATAAATTATAACTTTTCTTGTAGAACACAAAATTATCTACACAATAGTATAATTTTTATAGCTGTACCATTGCTGGTTTATGAGGAATAGATAGGGGAATATTTACCAAAACATTCACGGTTTCCAGTGCTAATTTTGCATTTTTGACTTTGTCATTTTGACTTCACACCGCCGTAACTTTTTTTCAATACACTTTGGAAAATTAAAAATTATACCGTGTTGTAGCAAACAAAATTCCCAGCATGATGGTATTATTTATTTAGTTGTGTGATAATTAGTTTTTGATACATAGAGAAAAAAGTACAGAAAATCGGACTCGTCTAGCTTAAATATAATTTTGAATGTAGACTGAAATTTTGTCATTTTTACATATTTTATATTTCGTTTTTGGTTATAAATTATAGCCTACCAAGTAGAAGACCATATTCTCTACACATTGGTATAATCTGTTTGGCTGTACCATTTCTGGTTTATGAGGAGTAGATGCAGGAATATTGACCAAAATTTTCGCATTTTCCAGGGTTCATTTTGTCTTTTCACCGCGATAACTTTTTTTGGTTTTATTTTTAAAATTTTAAATTTATCCTATCGTGTAGACAACTTCCAACAACAACAACAATTTCCAACGTAATGGTATAAATTGTTGGCGGGTACACCAAGTGGCTACCGAGTAGCAGCTTGCTGAAAATGGACCAAGGAGGGTGGAACAGACAAACTGACAGACACACAGACAGACAGACAGAGGATCTCTTTTATATATATATAGATATATATATATATATATATATATATATATATATATACTAGCATTAAAACCCGCCCGTTGTGCGGAGGAATTCATAAAATGAAATTAATATTTATAAAAATTGATATTCATACAAAATATTCCAAATTAAAAAAGAAAAATGAAAACTCATAAGTGTCTTACTCAATAGAAAAGTCCAAGTGTGAATATTTTTATTTTTATTTTGACATAATATTTTCCCTCAACCCGCCTCATATCTGATTTATACTAATTTATACCCACAAATGGTACAAAAAACGTGTAAAATTGGAAAAATTCTCAAATACATCCAAAATTACACTTGAACACCGGGCGACTAAAATTAATTTATTTTTCTACTATTTCATAGTAACTATTTGTTATACATAAAAATAAATTATACCATCGTGCTAGAAATCTTGTTTTCTACAATACGGTATAATTTGTAATTTTCCAAAGGGTATCTGAAGGAAGTTACGGCGGTGTAAATTCAAAAGGACATATTGCCAATTTGACAGCTATTATGCGCACTTGCGATTAACAACAACAACACAACAAAACATGTATTTCATATAGCGCTCTAATTATCATAGGCGCGAGGAACGGCTAGCTATAAAATGTATACAATGTGGAATAAACAAAACAGTATCGCATAAACAAAAATATAAGCAGCGATATACTATGAAGGAACAATTGAAAATAACTATGGATGAAAAAAAAAAATCAAACAGTTATTCACACAATATAATTATTCATCAGAGGAGACACCGAGAAGATATGTACAAAGAGAAGTGGAAAAAGACCTGTAAGAGAGAGAAGATCGAATTTTAAGAGGAAGTTCATTGAACAAACGAGGTCCAGAGAAAAAAAGAGATTTCGAAGACCAGGTGGAGTCGTTGAGAGCACGGGGACAGAAGAGACTACGTGATAGTGAGCGGCCCGGACGATCAGAAACAGTAAGAAGAGAACGGAGATAAGGAGGAGCAGAGTCGGAGTGGATGATCTTGAAGATGATGCAGCAAACCTTGTGATGGATTCGCTGCCAGGAACACAGGATTTACAGGACACGCTGGAACGGTGGAACACGCTGATTACACAGGAATATACACCGATTAAATTTCACTGAAGCCCAATCACAATTAAGAATGCATCATATTATCTCCAAGCATGGATGGTGTGGTTTTTTGCGTACAGTTTAATTAATGCTACACTATACTGAATAGAAAGTCATTATTGTCCTCAATATTTACACATCAAATGTTCCGCACGACGGGCGGGTAAAATGCTACTTGGAACAAAGTAAGCTACTGAATTTTACTGTGTAATTTAATTGGTTTAATTTCAAGTTGCATACGCTTAAGTTGCATAAGGATACGGGTTGTAATATCATGCAATGCCAACTATATGAATATGCTGTTTTAGCGGACGCATAAATCTGGAATTATAGAGATGACAGAAGGTTTCATTGTTTTGATAGTGTTACACTTCTGAATTACTACACACGAAGGACGGTTGAGAATTTGAGCAGTGTTGAGGGAAAAAACATCGTCAATAATTAAAACAAGAATTTACAAATTTGACTTTTTCTATTGATCGTTTTTCATCAATTTTCTTTGTGTTTGTTCCGTGTTTGAGTTCTGAATTATTCCGCACGACGGGCAGCTTTAAATATGAGGCGGGTTGTGGAAAAACTTGTTTTATAAATTGAGACATAAATTTCACATTTAGACTTTTATATTGGCTAAAACTTTCCTATGGGTTTGTTTTTCTTTTTCAGTTTTCACTAATTTTTTATGAATTGAATATTAATAATATTTTATGAACTGTTCCGCACGACGGGCGAATTAAATGTATCTATAAAGAGTGGGTTTAAATGATAGCGAGGTATATGATATATTGCTAGCAGTAAATATTCTAGCGATAAAAGTAGAATAGCTCTTAAGAAAATTATTTTGGAGAATGATGTGAACCTTTAAATATATTTTGCGATCTGATGATATATGTATTAGTAATAATACGTAGCAGAATATAGATTGCATAATATAATATCGGCAGTAATATCAAGGGCTGTAATATCGGTGTAATCAAAAAAATAACAAGTGTATGAATATGATGCATTAGTGGAAGCATTAACCGGGAATTATGAGATAATATGATAATGGTGTATAATTATATCGCATTATGCAAAAAATGTGAATTTAGCTGCCTTACAGTTTGGTTCCGATACTATATTGGCGGGTTATGAGAAAAGTATTGGTGGGCCGCGTGTTTGGGACCCCTGGGGTAGATAATCTCAGTCTTCTGATTACAAATTATGATCGAATCAGTATATTTTGTGATCACAAACTAATAAGTTAAATCACCTCAGACTAGGCTGAGAGCGGTCAAGATTGGATGGTTGGGTTGGGTTGGGTAGGTTTGACTCAGGTTATATTGGGTTTTAATGATAGCGGAAAATATATAAATTTTAACAATAAATATTATAGCGGTAAAAGTAAAATAGTACTTAAGCAAATGATATTGGGGAATGATGTTAAGTAATAAATATAGTTTGGAAGCATTCTGATGAAAAGATTTCATCATCTTTCATTGTTTGTTTCGTGTTTGTGTTCTGAATTATACCACACGACGGCAGATTTATATATCAGGCGGGGTGAGGGATAATATTTGTCAAAATAAGAACAAAAATATTCACATTAAGACTTTTATATTGGTTAAGATATTTATAGGTTACATTTTTTGGTTTTCAATTTGTATTCATTATATTTTATGGATTCGATATGAGTTTTATTGTATGAATTGTTCCGCACGACGGGCGGGTTTAAAAGAGTGTTTCCATTTTTTAGTTCATTTTTTCAAATGGTTCATTTAAGAAAGGTAATTTTTTAATATAAAAATGCTCCGCGGGCAGCAACTATAGACAATAGAACGTTCAATTTCCCCTGTAGAATTAATCCATACACAAAACCAATGGATTTGACTTCAAATATGAATTTTATTGTATGAATTGTTCCCCACGACGGGCGGGTATAAAAAAGTGTTTCCATTTTTTAGTTCATTGTTTCAAATGATTTATTTTAAAAAAGGTATTTTTTTTAAATAAAAATGTTCCGCGGGCAGCAACTATAGACAATAGAACGTTCAATTTACCCTGTAGAATTAATCCATACACAAAACCAATGGATTTGACTTCAAGATGCGGAACGGATCGTGTTCGAGTTCTGAATTATTCAGCACGACGGGCGGGTTTAAAAATGACTCAGGCAGACTGAGGGGAAATATTTTGTCGAAATAAAAATGATTAAACTTATAATTTTCAATTGATTAATATTTTTATGAGTGTACCCTATTTCATTTTTATTTTTTCATATTTTTTTATGAATTGAATATGAATTTCATGTTATGAATTGCTCCGCACAACGGGCGGGTTTTAATGCTATATATATACATAAAGAAGAAATTATCTGTCTGTCTGTGTATGTATGCTTGAATATGAGGTGACATAATTGCGCTGGTTCATGGTTCGCTGGTTCAATGATCAGGGGCTTGAAACGCAAACGAAGCGATGGCTCATTTTTATGAATTAAAAATCTCCCGCGGGCAGCAATAAAACATTCAATTTCACCGTATAGAATGAATTCATATACAAAACTAATGGATTTGACTTCAAGAACCAGAACGGATGGTGTTCGAGTTCTGAATTATTCCTCACGTCGGGCGGGTTTAAATATGAGGCGGGTTGAGTGAAAATATTTTGTCAAAATAAAATTAAAAATAATGAAATTTTGACTTTTTCATTGATTAAGGTCTTCATGAGTTTGCCTGATTTATTTTTAATTTGCAATATTTTTATGAATTGTTCCGCACAACGGGCGGGTTTTAATGCTAGTATATACATAAAGAAGAAATTATCTGTCTGTCTGTGTATGTATGCTTGAATATGAGGTGACATAATTGCGCTGGTTCATGGTTCGCTGGTTCAATGATCAGGGGCTTGAAACGCAAACGAAGCGATGGCTCATTTTTATGAAATAAAAATGTCCCGCGGGCAGCAATAAAACGTTCAATTTCACCGTATAGAATGAATTCATATACAAAACTAATGGATTTGACTTCAAGAACCAGAACGGATGGTGTTCGAGTTCTGAATTATTCCTCACGTCGGGCGGGTTTAAATATGAGGCGGGCTGAGTGAAAATATTTTGTCAAAATAAAAATAAAAATAATGAAATTTAGACTTTTTAATTGATTAAGGTTTTCATGAGTTTGCCTTATATATTTTTAATTTGCAAAATATTTAAATGAAAATTCATAATTTAATTAAATTTCAATTATTCAATTCATTTTTATGAATTGTTCCGCACAACGGGCGGATTTTAATGCTAGTATAAACAAGCATGCTAGTATAGTATATTTAAGCCCGCCCGTCGTGCGGAACATATAATAAAGTAAAATTCATATTCAATCTGATTCAAAGAGAATGAAGAAAAATTAAAAAGCAAAAAAATTAACCTGTAAATATGTTTACCAATAGAAAAGTCTAAATGTTGATATTTTCATTCATTTTGACAAAATAGTATTCCTCAACCCGCTTCATATTTAAACCTACCCTTCGTGCGGAATAATTCAGAACACAAACACGTAACAAACAATGGAAATTCTAGCATATAAACCCGCCCGTCGTGCGGAACAATTCATACTTTGAAATGTGTGTATAATTCATAAGAGAAAAGGAATATGAATAAAAAATTAATCCAATAAAAAAGTCTAAATTTCTATATTTTTATATGTATTTTGGCAAAATAGTTGTGCTAAACCGCCTCATATTTACGAGAATTCGTAAACCTGCCCGTCGTGCTGAATACACTGAAGAAATGCGCATACAGGATGAAAACAACACAAGCGGTGTATTATGACGACATGCAACTCAGCGACCAACAACGAAAGATGCGAAAGGCGCAGCACACAGAAACAGACTGGCTGGAAAACGGTTATCATGGCGGCGTCCGCCATCGTGTCTCGGGTTGTAATATTAAATTATGCGTATGAACGTAGTTGCGAAAATACATACTAAGCAATTAAAATTAGTTGATACACGATAAATTTGTTACACGAAATTAAATAGTCACACGAAATTGACATACGAAATACTTCTACTGACATCTAGCGGCGGAGACAAAAACATGTAGTTGGCTCAGAAAGTAGTCTGCACATAGAGGACGCTACACCACCTCCCCCCTATCTGTAGCGAGCCGTCGGACGTATGGGCCGGCCAGCACGCGTGTGACGTATCGCGCTGCTGCTCGCTGTGCTTGCTTGCGGATGAGACGCGGGCCGGATATGTACAGACGTATGCGGTTGAACTGCCAGCTCAGAAGGCAACGAAAACGTCGGAAGCGCGCATCTGAAAGTACAGGGCCTGTTGAGCGGCCTGGTACGAATCTGCACGGTGTCGTTGAATCGTACCCAACGAAAAGGTGCCGACACCCTGGGTCGATCTGATGATGCCTTGCGTAGAATAGGCCGGGCTGGTACAGGCCTTACATATGGAGCCTCTTCCAACGCGAGCGACTCCCTGTGCGCCGGTATGCACCTGTCTATGCTGACAGTCTTGCGACTCCCGTTGACGATGTCCAGCGTTTAAATATAGTTTAAATATAGCCGTGTTGAGGGATAATATTTTGTCAAAATAAAAAAATAATGAAATTTAGACTTTTCAAATGATTAAGGTTTTTATGAGTTAACCTTATTTATTATATAATTTGCAATATTTTTATGAATTGTTCCGCACAACGGGCGGGTTTTATTGCTAGATGAGAACTTAAATTATATAATATATATTTAAATCGCATTGTACAATAGATGTGAATTAATCTGGCTTACAGTTTGGTTTCTATATTATATTGGCGGGATCCGAGAACATTACAATATACAATTACGAACAGAACATAGATAAGATGGGATGATTGGGTTGGGTTTGGTAGGATTCGGTCAGGTTATATTGGGTTTAATATCTATGTTTTGTTTTGTTTTGTTTTGTTTTTATTCACACCAACCAACAGGATGACATCCCAATTATAGGCGGAGTACACATAATACAATTCACGAAAGCGAATAGCAAATATAAGATTTTAAAACTTGGAAAAAAAAGAAGTATATATATGAAGTCAATTTTAAAAACAGACTTTGCGAAGTGCAGAACGACTGACATTAAGGATGTCTATACCTGGCTGCATATTCACTAGCTTGTTGTAGTATAGAGGCAAGCGAGCGTGCCATATTCTACCAGTGACCACGGTGCGCGTTGGTGGTATATGCAGGGGGTCCCGGGGGCGCACACCTGGTCTTGGTACTCTCCATCCGACTCGTGACAGCAGCTGCGGAGAGTCGAGTCTGTTTTTCATTAAAGAATAAAGAAACGCGACGTCGAGCCATCGCCTGCGAATGTCAAGTGGTTGGAGGCCGTACATTGAGTGGAGTTCGGTGTGATTCATCTCGGTTCGATTGGCCTGCAGGTACCTGAGTGTGCGGAGGAATCTGTTCTGTATCAGCTGCAGCCTCTGTGTGTGCGTTGGTGCTGCGCCTGCCCAAATCACACTGGCGTACTCGATGGTCGACCGCACATTCGAACAATAGGCGGCAATCAGGCTTCGTGAGTCGAAGTTCCGTGGTAGACCTTGCATGCATCTGGTGAGCACACCAAGTGAGCGATTGGCTCTGCGAGCGACGTCATCAATGTGTTGTGCAAAGGTGAGCTTGGAGTCAATGACGACCCCCAGGTCACGTGTAGTGGTCACCTTTTGCACTGTGTCGCAGCCTATCGTGTAGGTGAACTCAACTGGCTTCTTTTTCAGCGTGATACACAAGTGTGAGCATTTTGCAGGGTTCAGTTTGAGACCCCACTTTTCACACCACTCACACAGAGTGTTGAGCTGCTCTTGCAGACTCTCACAGTCGTTGCTCGCCTTGACCGTCCGGAAAAGCTTGACGTCATCTGCGTATAGTAGTGCTGAGGTGCCCAATTTCTCAGCCAAATCGTTCACGTAGATGATGAAGAGGAGGGGGCTTAGAACAGACCCCTCCGGCACTCCGCTGGTTACCTGCGACCACGGTGATGACACTCCGTTCACCAGCACTCGTTGCCGGCGTCCCGTGAGATAAGATCTCAGTAAATCATGTAGCGAGCCTTTGACGTCATACGCTTCGGATAGCTTGTGGAGCAGCATACGATGGTCAACACTCTGGAATGCCGACGAGAAGTCCGTGTATAGAACGTCCAGCTGAGTTTTCGCGTCGATTGAGTCTCCGGCAAAGCTCACCAACGCGGCCAGATTGGTGACACAAGAACGCCCTGGGCAGAAACCATGCTGGTTCTTCGAAATCGCTGGCAGAACATGACTCAGCAGACGCGCCTTTACAATCTCCTCAAGTACTTTGGCAAACACAGGCAACAGGCTTATGGAGCGATAGTTAGTTGCCTGCTTGCGGTCACCCTTCTTTGGAACGGGGATTACATTCGCGTCCTTCCAAGTGCTAGGGAAAACGCCAGTGTTGAGGCAGATTTGGAAAATCTTGCTCAATGGGACAGCAAACTCTGCTGCACACTCTCGCACAATGCGACCACTGATGTCATCAGAACCGCACGCTTTGTAAGCACTCACTTCCTGAAGACGCTGCTTCACCTCCTCCTCCGATGTTTCTATGTGATGCAGCGTATCGGCGCTGAAGTTGGAGATGCTTGGCAGTGTTCCTGTGCTGCGCTCAGTGAATTTGTCAGCGAAACATTTGTTTAGGAGTTTTGCTTTTTCCAGGTCACAGTCTGCCGTTTCATCCTTGAAAACAATGTCAGGAATCGAACTGCTGCCCACACTTTTACTCACTGTGCGGATGAAAGAATACATTCTTTTAGGGTTGTCTCGGAAGCAGTTAACCATTTTTATCAAGTGGTTTTTATATTTCTCCGCCATTAGATTTTTCAACTTCTTGCGTTTTTCGGAGTACAGTGCGTAAGCCATCGGGCCTTTGTAACGCCTGTAGAACTCACGCGTGCTGTTCTTTATTCTAATGACATTTTTCAGACTTTTGTCAAACCATTGGGGATATTTTCGTGCAAACCTGACCGTGGGTACACAGTCGCGAATCGCCGACAGAACAACATCGTAGAACAGGTCCACTGCCATGTCAGAAGTGAGCTTGTCCAGCATGCACCACGGAAACAGACGTAAACGCTGGCGAAGCCCATACCAATCTGCCGCTTTATAATTGAACGCAGTACGTCTGTTTACCAATGAGCCACGTGTCAGTTGATGCGGTATGAAGGTCACAGAGGCCGAGTGATCGGACTTGAATATAGCTTCACACAGTGTCGCATAAGCGCCCGAAAAAGTGGTAAACGCCAAGTCAAGAAAGGTACCGTGAGCGCCGGGCGGCTTGAGAATCAGCTGATTACAGTTTGTTCGTTCGAACGCATCTATGAGGCTGGCGGTCGTTGACCTTATACTGGCTGAAGTAACAGCACCACTTGCGTTCCAAACCACTTCGGGCAAGTTAAAATCGCCATGCATGACTAATGGTAGACCAGTGCAATGCATTTTGTCAATCGATTGAACTATCTCGTTTATGCTTTGAACATCATTGGGCGCTCTGTAGAAGACAGCATTGAGAAATATACGCCCAGGGGGCCCCATTTGGGTAACTAGACACTCGCAGTCGCCCTCCAAATCTCTCCTGCGTTTCGGTGACAGGCCTGAGAGTATAGCACTGATCACCCCTCCACCTCTGGAGCCTCTGTCACGGCGGAAAACACAGTAATTCGGGAGGGCGGACTCTATCTCGCTGTCAGATACCTGGTCGTTCAGCCACGTCTCAGAAAGGTTGATAACTTGGAATTCAACCAAGAGCGCACACATACTACGCAGAGTCATCAGCTTGTTCTTTAAACTGCGAATGTTTTGATAGTAGAATTTTAACATACTTATCGGTTCGTTGAGACGGTTCAATTTCAAATTCCGGCCCGGGTCATTAAACGGATGGAGATAGAACAATACACACAAGAGCAGCAACGCACGTCTATGTGGGATATAATGTATGTATATAAACGTATATGAATGTATTCATATGATTTTTTTGGCGGTAAATATTATACTGGCAAAAGTATAATAGTACTTGTGCAAATGATGTTGGGGAATGATGTTAAGTTATACATATATTTTGGAAACATTCTGATGAAATTGTTTCATTTTTCATCATTCTTCATTATTTCGTGTTTGAGTTCTGAATATTTCCGTACGACGGGCAGGCTTAGATATGATGTTATTTGAGGGAAATATTTTGTCCAAATATAAATATAAATATTCGCCTTAATACTTTTCTATTAGATAAGATT
The DNA here is from genome assembly GCA_916048095.2 of Sacculina carcini. NCBI lineage: Eukaryota > Metazoa > Arthropoda > Thecostraca > Sacculinidae > Sacculina > Sacculina carcini. The sequence continues at coordinate 3,753,383 of OU696579.1, read as the reverse complement.
TGATGGGTCTAATTTTTTCTTTTTTCTTTGTATCTCTTCTTTTTTGAATTGAATACAAATTTAATAGTAGGAATTGTTCCGCACGACGGGCGGATTAACATGCTAGAATTTTCACTGTTTGTTACGTGTTTGTGTTTTGAATTATTTCGCACGACGGGCAGGTTTAAATATGAGGCGAGTTGAGTGAATATATTTTGTCAAAATGAAATTAAAAATAATTAAACTTAGACTTTTCAATTGATTACAATTTTATGAGTGTGCCCTTTTTGTTTTTTAATTTTCAATATTTTTCATGAATCAAACATGAATTTCATTTCATTAATTGTTCCGCACAACGGGCGGGTCTTAATGCTAGTTTGTTGATAAACTAAAGTGTATAAAAGCCTATATATCCTAGTTATTGCTAATGGAAGATGACGAGGGATGTCAATGGCACGGAGGTCATTAATATTTGAAAACCACATCTATCGATCTATCAGATACCACTAGGTCAAAACTCAAAGTTTTGCTAAAAATTCTGCCACTACTGCCACTTGTTTGTTTTATTATTGTCTTCCATTTTCTGATTATATGAATTGAGCCAATAGCTATGCAGTATTTATTATCACAACCGGTCATACTAGTTCGCAGTCTCTTTTCAACATCCAGTTGAATTGATACATATTTTCCAGTTTCTTCTGCGTTTGATCTGATGAGGCGTTCCGCTGGAGCTCAAATATTCAGTAGGGCGAGACCACATATTCTCTTTTGAGCCATGCCATAATGCTGGGAAATATACAATGGGATCGATTTAATATCCGTTGCATATCGATGCAAACATTATCGGGGGTCGACTTTTGTGGGCAGCCGTGTCTGTTGCTGGGTGAGCCGGGATCGGCCAAGACCACCATGATGCGCCAGTTTATGTCCAGCCGCAGCGAGATGCACATCAACAGGCACATCAACTTCTCGTCGGCAACACAACCGTCCAGCTTCCAGGTGAACAAAATATCAGGAAATAATCATGCACAATCAACAATTTCCAAGTAAAATTGTAATTAGTTGCGGACAACAATAAATAATCCACGGAAATCAATAATATTTTTAATAATCAAAGGTAAAAGAATCAAGAATCCACGGTAATCAATATTGACAGGTAACAATCAATCAATGTTGACAATTAATAATCACCGATAACAATCAACAATCACATGGAATAAGCACTCCAATAAGCAATGATGACTTACCACAAAAATGTCACAACGCACAGCACTCAAAACATCGGTCTCATGCAAGTCTACAATAACAACAAATCGAGAGAGTCTGCAAATATGGCCTAACACACTTATATGGCCTAACAAAAAAACCTATCACAACAAGGTTTATTTTCATCACAATATCCAGTCACTTCAAGCTATTCCGGATTTGTATTTGCTAACTACAATAATCATATCCAATACAATAACCAGATCAACGGTTATTTTATCGTATAATTTTCGAAATATATTTTCTCATAATTTTCTGTCGATTATATCTGAAAAACTATAAAAAGATTCTCTAATTTTTTTACATTTTTGTCAATTTTGACCCCACATTTCGACTATGTTCTCGATTGTAAATGTTTGCACGAAAAACCGGATGTGGATTGCAAATATATGGTTTAGTTTGTTCGGTTATAACTCATTCGCTAACCGAAAAAAGTACACAGTATCATTGAGTGAAATGGTGTAGGACGGAGATATGGTTAGAGTAACGGTGTAGAATTATAACAATTTGATACAAAAGTATATGTTTGTAGTGATGAATATATTGAGCTAAAAAACAATAAATAACCGCACAACAGATGCACAATAATGAAATGCCACTTCTAACACACACAACCTCAATCGCTCACTCTTCGAGCTCCACTAATGCACATGATCTTCTCACACTGTCACTGTTCCACTAACCATTACATACACACACGCGCGCTTCCTTGCATATGTAAGCACGCACACATGCACACATACATGTCGGTACCAATCGTGTATGCAAAAAATCAGCTGTTCACATTAACACACAGTGTACATTCACGCACTCACTTTTGTATTCATACACGCCGCTACAGTGTTGTCGAATGCTCCTGTGCGTATGTGCGTACGAGCAACAGCCGTGATATCAGAGAACCAAGCAGGCAGCCACAGTTCATCGTGGACGCATGAAACCAGACTGACAATTCAAATACGGAGTCAGGAAAAGGATACGCGAGCAAATTCACACCAGTCACAAAGGCTGAAACCACACTCTCGTACACACACACACACACACACACACACACACACACACACACACACACACACACACACACACACACACACACACACACACACACACACACACACACACACACACACACACACAGAAGGACAAGCACTCACACATACACACTCAAACATCTTAGTCACATTTGTCCGGCGCAGTGGCGGATCCAATGGAGGGCTTGGGAGGGAGGGGGAGGACTGGAGCCCCCAAAAGGCCCCCCCAAGTCCCTCCAAAAATCATAATCGTGGACATTACAATTTCTTACCACTGTAAATGAAGTCCTGTAATTTTGACTAAAGTTCGAGGACTGAATCAGTGTGCCCCAGTCCCATATTATATGTGATTGTGAGTCTACGGAGTTGGTCGACGGGTCCCCCTGCGCCGCCACGAAGCTCCAAAACACCAGACTGTATATAATTGTATATTGCAACGCAGAGAAATCGTTAACCTGGAAAATCCTAATTAACACATGGAAAATAAACACATTATAATATGATATAACGAATACAACTTCAACGAATGAATTATAACGAATACAACTTACACACGACAGTCCACATACAGCCAAACTTATAGGCATATCCAATGGAAAACAGACCTCGATGGGCTCCTTGACACACAATCCAGAAAATTATGAGAACTGATGCTCAAACAAATTGCTTAACGCATCGAAATAGCACCGTTTTCATTCGCCAAACCAAAGTTCCAAAGAATACCAAACTCACGTTTCTGCTTCCAACCAAAACCACAATTGTCGCCACACGCGGTTATATAAAAACACTTTTATCATGGAGTAAATTCACTTTTATACATTTATTTTAAAGATAAATAAACTTCAGCCATACTTAAAACATGACAAACTAAAAATACACTTTCAGCGATAGCTACATGGCTTCCCTAAATCAGTTAGGATTTACCACTAAACACTAATACACGAGCACAATGAGAGCACTGCTGATACCTCGCGTAGACCAGCAGTGACATCAACCAAGTGATATCAAACAGGGACATCAAACAAAGTCAACGATGCATCACGCTAAACAAAACCAAGACACATATCAATCAGGCTCTCCGACGGGGACACCCTGGTCATTCACAAGACATCAATATAACAGGCTTATGAATAGGCCGATCAATAAACGTAGCAGAGTCTGAACGCTTGCCCACAGAATCTGACTTTGAATCAGCCTTACGTAACGTCACACTGCGTACCATACCGTATCGCTATTATATAAGACAGTAACGCGAGCTAAACACCATGAGTTACGAGGAACATTATCATCTTTGATCAATACAATATCACCAACAGGAAAATTACGTCTAGGAAGCGCCCATTTCTGGCGCTCCTGCATGGAAAGCATGAATGCTTTGCGCCAGCGACACCAAAACTGATCAACTAGGTACTGCACCCTGCGCCAACGACGTCGAACATACTTATCGGCAGCCTGAAAATATCCAGGTGGCGGCAGAACTACCTTTGTTTTAGTTGTCAATATGTGATTCGGGGTGAGAGGTTCGGGATGATGATCGTTCAAATTATCCGCCACAAGAGGTATATTGTGGAGAACATTTTCAGTTTCGACCATAAACGTTAATAGTGATTCGTCGTCTAGAATGCGACCGTGATGGAACAATAAGTTATTCAGTATATTACGGGCTGAGCGTATTTGCCTTTCCCAGACTGCTCCCATGTGGCTGGAACTTGGTGGGTTAAAATTCATATAAATCCAGTCACAATTATCCTTGATTAGGGCATTATGCACCTTCTCATTGTCCACTTCCTTCAAGGCTTGTTCCAACAGATGTTTTCCAGTGCTGCCTTTCGAACGATTGAACGTACATATGAAGTAATGTCGCTGAGTAATTCGGATCAGCTCACTTTCAGCACGCTGAAGATCTTAGAGATTTACTGGCCTGTAACACTTCGCACCGCGAGTTGAATCTGATGACGTGTTAATAAAACCTTGTAGACGCAAGCATAGAGCAATTACGGTTTTTGCAGCTTGTAACGAAGAGAACCGTTCTAAGCGTTCTACCAAAAAACTGGCGTTGTCTTCGACTGAGCAGCCAGATAAGCAAACAGTCTTTTTCACTTCGGGATCGTCCACTGACACCTCATAATGAATGACAGGCGCGTTGGATCCTTCTGCGGAGTGAAGAAAAAACGGTCCGTGCCACCACATATCATGATTAACAAGGTTAGAAGCACTCGTCCCACGTGATGCCACGTCTGCTGGGTTCTCGGCAGAACTCACATGCCTCCAACTCTGAGAATTGGTCAAATCGCGTATGACTTGAACGCGATTAGCAACAAATGTGTGATACCTGCTTGATTCGTTTGTTACATATCCTACCACGACAGTGCTGTCTGACCAAAATACATGTTCATATTGCTCATCGACTTCCCTTTGTAGAAACGTACTCATTCGAGCTGAAACCACTGCAGACGACAGCTCCAGACGAGGAATTGATACAGTTTTGAGCGGAGCTACTCTTGCTTTTGCTGTCAACAATACACATGAAACAATAGAGATAATAGTCATTGTAACAAGCCAATAGTCATTGTAATATTTTTTGTCATTCATCAGCCTAGTTTGGCCAAACACCATCACCATTCTTCAATGGAATTGGCGCTTGAAAATGACCATCATCCATCTGCTTCATTCCAGCGTCCATAGTTTTCATAACAATCGATTATTCACTGAGAGTGCCTGTTCGTGACTGTGTTCAAAAAAATCCATCTCCATGAACGCAGCTACATCCTGAGGAAGAAGAACTTCCTTGGCGCTCGTCTGTGCACGGAAGCACGATAATGTTTCAGCATTACGGGCACCACCAACAATACCCCATCCAACAGAAGTGCGAAGAGCATATGGTTCCAAACGATTACCTGCAATTACCTCCAGTGGTCTTAGCGCTTGGCTACAGTTCACTCTAATCAACAACCCCACAGCCAAATCGGGATTGTATTGCATAAATTTACTAGAAATTCCTTTCAAGTGATCCCACTCCAAGCCTGTTTGTGGGTGCGGTATTTGGTTACGCCTTACAGGAATACATTTGCGTGAATACAAAGATGGAATGGACACCCTGGTGTCGTCGAAATATCCACAAATTACTAAGCCTGTGGCTATACGCGCACGAACAACCCTATCTCTAACAATAGTTGATATTTTCACTTCTAAGTTGACACCCTGTACATTCAGCGCGTCCAAAGTTGATTCTGTGGCAAAGCACGCGTCCGATTGTCCATCTAAAACGGCATAGGTCAACAAACGACGCTCTGGACATGATTCATGATCAATCCACACTGGGAAGATGAGTGAGTGTGTCTCTACATCAGCTTGGGTGGCATTGCAAGAATTTATTCGATGTGAAACAGATGATACCGTATCAGCTTTTGGGAGATGGCTCACATCGGCATACTCTGTTCGTGATACATTTGTGTGCAACAAAGTAGAATGAAGTCCATTGCACTCTTTACACCTCGACTGATATCTACAGTTCGGCCGACGATGACCCGATCGCAAACATCTGAAACAGAGACCTTTTTGCATAACTAGTTTTTCCCGTTCATTCATGGTCATTTTGGAGAACTTTTGACACTTAGAAATATGATGATCATCACCGCACACTAAACACTTATCATTACTTGGTTTGCTGGTCATTGCCGGACGACTTGGAATACTGTCATTAGTCGACCAAAGCTGCTCTGCAATTCCCACAGCAAAGTTTGTTCGGCCGCTATCTCTCTATATCTCCCTACCTGTTGTACAAGTAGCAGCACAGTGCCTCAACGCTTGGGCTGACGTCACGGGATCACATTCTAATCTAACCTCACGCTGCATAAACACGCAAAACTGATGTAACGTAGGATAGAGCTCTGAATCGGAAACACACACAGAACTTCTCTGTCTCCATTCATCTACAAATGATGCCCATCGGCCAACATCTGGTCCTTGAAGCTTCACCAACAACCGCTGATTCTCTCTAGGGTCATCAAGAATTCTCAAAGCAGGAATAACGCTGGTGGCAGTGTCACAACTTACCAGAAAGTCCACGAACTTTCTAATAGCTGGCCCATCATACGGTGGCACCTTCGGCCACTGGTACAGCTTGTCACGGTACGCATTGAATGTTTGGAATAAATCACCAAATCTATTTCTCAACGCCTGCTTCGCTGACGAAAAGCCTTCTTGGTTTCTCAACGGCAAGTAGCCCTTGACAAGTTCTTTAGCTTCTCCAGATGTGTATTGATGAATATAGTACAATAACTCCGCAGGATTAGTCACCTGACTCTCCACTAATGTCTCAAAAGATTGTAACCACAGTACAAAGTGAAACTTATCTCCACAGAACTTTTCAGGTTCGGGTCGAGGCAACGAACAGCATGATTTTGTTAGAACATCTGCTAACCTGCTGACTGGATCAGTTCTGTCACAAACAGTATCGTCAGTCCTGTGCGGCTGGTTGCTGTACGCGAAACATGTAGGCGCCGTCGACTGCTCAGGATACTGTGAGGCTGATTCAGCAGCTGCCTGGTGAACAGTCTCAATATGCGGTGTGAATACAGGCGCTGACGGATTCAGAGAATGCTTAGCAGGTGGATCATCCCTTACAGTTGGAATCTGTGTCTTGCACGCCACCAAAGACAACTCCCTTTTTTCTTCCTCTTCAGCGAGTTTTAACACATTGACTTCTGCATCCACTATGGCTAAATCTCTTTGCAGCTTGATTTTTTCCAGTTCAGCTTGTTGCTTCATTTCGGCATCTTTATAGCTTAGTTCCAACTTCGGTTGAGCCAATTTCTGCGCCTTCTCTAATCGGGCCGTCTTGAATGCGCAAGCGTCACTTGCATGACTGACTCTTCCATTAATGATCTCTGAACATTGGGACATCTGAGACTGATGTTCTAGTCTCAAATCGAAAACTCTCTTGTTTACGATTTCAGTGACCCTGGTGTGCCTCTCCAACACAGTTGTACACATAGCCAATTGGTTAGATGTTGAAGGCAAATTAAGATTGGAGTGCTTTTCCACCAGAGCACTGCGACTGTCCGCCTGCTCATTCATGTTTTGTCTCGCTAGCTTAATTTTCTGAAAAGTCATCGCTACCCGCCACCAGAATTTCGGCCTCATTGATGGCCTTAATGAGGAGCCCACAACATGTACTTGACTGTTTTAGAAACAATTCTGTCTGGTACTCAACCCCTTTAGGAGTGAGTTTTTTCGCTCTTTTGTCTCTAGTATTACTTCCATCATGATCACATGTTTCAACATTGTCACATGAATGATCTGTAGCCTTCGGATTGGACATTATGAACCAACGATTCAGTGAAAAGTAATTCACTAAACAAACAACACAGCCTTAACGCACGAAGAGCAAACTTCCGCTTATTACATGTTCATGATAATAATGCGTAGTACGACCAAAATCACTCAAATTAGCAGTACAAAATGAAAATATATATGCTCAATTGGTTACGTGCATTGCTACATGACCAAAATTAAAATATTCAAATAATATCACGCGAGTACACACAAAGTCGATCCAATGTAGTTCTCCTCAGAGAATCACCGTACACACGTTCTCCAGCAACACTCTCTCGAACAGAGCCGTCGAGGTTAACTGTGATTGTGAGTCTACGGAGTTGGTCGACGGGTTCCCCTGCGCCGCCTCGAAGCTCCAAAACACCAGACTGTATATAATTGTATATTGCAGCGCAGAGAAATCGTTAACCCCGAAAATCCAAATTAACACATGGAAAATAAACACATTATAATATGATATAACGAATACAACTTCAACGAACGAATTATAACGAATACAACTTACACACGACAGTCCACATACAGCCAAACTTATAGGCCTATCCAATGGAAAACTGACCTCGATTGGCTCCTTGACACACAATCCAGAAAAGTATGAGAACTAATGCTCACACAAATTGCTTAACGCATCCAAATAGCACCGTTCCCATTCGCCAAACCAAAGTTCCAAAGAATACCAAACTCACGTTTCTGCTTCCAACCAAAACCACAATTGTCGCCACACGCGGTTATATAAAATCACTTTTAGCATGAACCTATCATGGAGTAAAATCGCTTTTATACATTTATTTTAAAGATAAATAAATTTCAGCCATACTTAAAACATGACAAACTAAAAATACACTCTCAGCGACAGCTACATTATATTAGTAAGCAGCCAGCGTTTGAGTGTTGCTCTTCATGCTTCGCCAAGCCCCCTCAATTTTTTGCTTAGCCCCTACAAGTTTTCCTTGCCATTGTAATTACCTAAGACTTTATTGAAAATATTCCAGAGAGACTTACTATCGAGACAGGAGGCAATCTTGTTATTATTATAGGATTTGTTGGCGTCCTGCCACAAGAGCAGAGCCGTAGCTACCGCCCCCCGTACCCCCCGGCCGAGGGGGGCCCCGAATGTTGAGGGGCCCCTTTGCTTCACGTATTATGTGATTATGTCTAATAAATGCATTCAATATTCACAATGGGGGCCCCAAGTGTTGCCTTCGGGGGGCCCCACATTTCTCGCAACGGCTCTGCCTGTAACACCAATCTTTCTAGCCGTCGTCCTAGTCTACCGTCCTAGTCTACCCTCCTGCTCTCCATGTATCCAGCTGGTCCGCTAAATAATTCTTTTTCTCTGCTCCTCGTGTATATAATTCTCTACCTCTTCACATACTGGAGAAGAAATCTTACATGTCCTTTTCTACCTCACTGCACAAATATTTACTATCCTTGCCGTCCCCTCTTACTCCTCCGTTTCGACGCCACTAGCCCTCATATTGCCACTTGCTTGTTTGTGCCCTCACCTACTTTCACTTATTCGATTATTTTGTTAAATAACTCCAGATTTACATATATTTATTCATATTCATTACTATATATTTGCTCCAGTATTACCATGTATATTGACTTTCTTCGACTGCTCATTGTGACTCTCCCCCGCCGAGCTACTTAATTCTACTTTCTTTTCTTTCGTCAATTTATTTGTTATGTTTCGCGCCTGTTTGTTGTTGGAATAGCAATTTAACAAGTTGTTAACGAAATGTTATCAAAATAATTCACAACAAACTTTGGTCAATAAAACAGCTCAACAGACAAAAGTTATACTTTTATTCCAAATCGCATCAGCATTGTGAAAATGGTAATAACACGCCGAAATCACACTACACTGCATACAAGATAAGACAAACATGCAAACAAAACATATTCCGCAATGATAAAAATATAAGGCAAACCTTTTAAGAACAACACTCAGCAAATAGGTCACACCAGAAGTTGATATACATATATACAAAACATTGTATGAAACCACCGCTTCCTTGCAATCATAAACCCACACAAAATTAAAAACTGCACGCGCATAATTCACGAAAACACGCTGATATAGGTAGCACTACAAGCATTCGCACAAACATGATTCATGAACGTGACAAATAGCGAGGTAGCACTTTGAAAAATGCAGAATACCGCACATAGCAAAAATGCTGCACAAATAAATCGTGGCATTTCGTGAGAAAAAAGCCTTTGAAATTGTATCGTTCTCAATATCGTTGAATAGCAAGCACACGCGCCAGAAACAGGATCTGTCCCTTTGCACGTGCAATACGCGTCAGCGGAACTCACTACTGAGGTAGAAATGTGATCGAGGATGATTTATACATCGCAAACAAACATATCTGCACACACGCACATACAATACTGATAACGCATACAAAAACTATTAAGGAAAACTAAAAGGCCAAGTACAAGCCAATGTACATACTATAGGATTATACAATGCAAATACCTATAAGACATGACCAGGAACTAGAACATCGCCTACACACACATATACAAACACTCACACACACACACACACACACACACACACACACAGAGCCGTAGCAACCGCCCCCCGTACCCCCCGGCCGGGGGGGGCGAATGTTGAGGGGCCCCTTTGCTTCACGTATTATGTGATTATGTCTAATAAATGCATTCAATATTCACAATGGGGGCCCCAAGTGTTGCCTTCGGGGGGGGGGCATAATTTCTCGCAACGGCTCTGCACAAGAGAAGGTAATGACGCCGTGCAACACAATAAAATAGCCATGATGCATCATTTTTCAGACGCAACCAATCGCTCCAGTCGTCTAAAAGAAACTTTAGAACTATGAATTTCACTATTGAACCAGACACTATGAAGAGAAGAAAAGGAACGGAACTTCTTAACAGGAACAAACTGATCTTGTGGTGGTTCTGTAGAACGCAATGTGAGCCGTATGTTTGTATATGTGTGTGTGTGTGTGTGTGTAACTTACTAGAGTGTGTATGTGTGAACTGTGTGTGAATGAACGTGTCTCAATGGTTCAGTATGTCATGTTCGTGTCTGTATATGTGCGTCTCTGTGTGTGTGTGTATGAGTGTGTGTGTGCCTCAGGTTGTCGAGGGTGTGTTGACGGTGTATATCTGAATGAGTATGTGTGTTGGTGTGTATCGGTATATAAGTTCGTGTTATCCTATCGTTTGAGGCTGATTCTACCGAGAGCTGAAGCGCTGTCAATATAAAGACCAGTTGATTTCTGCATGTGGACCGTTCACCATATTTGGTACCCCGAGTGATTGCTTCATCTTTTGCGACACCTATTCGAACTTGTACTAATTTCAGTCGTCAACTCTATCAGCATGCAGAACTCAGGTGAGCTCACAGATTCAATGCAGCAGGTTTCGAGTCCGTTTGTTTCTGCCCATGTGGGAGTGAAACCACCTCCTTTCATGCCAGAGTCTGTGGCTGGATGGAGTGCTGTCCTGGAGGCACAATTTCATCTAGCCAGAATCACATCGGAAGAAACACGTTTTCTCATGCGATGGCTGCACTGCCTCCAGGTGTGGCCGCCCGACTCAGTCCACAAGTTTTGGCTAGTAACAAATATTTGGAGCTCAAACAGGCTTTGCAGAACAAATACGATAAATCCAAAGCTGAAGTGATCGAATAACTGATGTCGAGAATGCCAGGTCGACCGTCTGAGGCGCTGGCAGATCTTCAAAGGATAGCGCAAAAAGCTGGTGTAGGTGAAGACATTGTGAAGTATAGGTTCTTGAAATCTCTGCCTACGGCCGTCGCTGCAGCCTTAGCGGCCTAAACGCCCCTGCAGCGAAGCTGATTGTTCACAGCATTGAAACAGGCAGCGCCACACCAGTGTATGTTTCACCGCGGCGTCTAGCTCCGGAACGAGAGAAAGCCGCAATCAAGCATTCGACGTTCTATTGAAAAATGGCACCGTGCGCCCGTCTTGCTCACCTTGGGCATCACCTCTGCACCTCGTCCCGAAAAAAGTCACAAGGTGAGTGGAGAATTACCGGCGACTATCGTGCGCTAAACACAAAAACAATACCAGATCGCTATCCGCTTCCACACATTCAAAATCTTTCATCCAAATTGCACTGTATGCAAATTTTTAGCAAAATTGATCTCCTTCGTGCATATTATAACATTCCAGTACAAGAAATAGACATTCCTAAGACGGCAGTCACAACACCTTTCGGAATGTTCGAATATTTGTATTTACCTATGGGACTGACAAATTCAGGAGCCACCTTTCAAAGATTCATGGACTCAGCTTTTCGGGAATTGAATTGTGTATTTATTTATTTAGACGATGTTCTGGTGCATTCTCCAAATGAAGAAGACCACAAGAAGCATTTGGAGGCCGTTTTTGCAGTACTTGACAGGTACAAACTAAAACTGGCTCCCGAAAACTGTACATTTTACCAAAAACACGTCCAATTCTTAGGTCGCCATGTGTCAGCTGAAGGTGTCTCACCACCCAAAGAACGTGTGTCAGCCATCATGGACCTGCCTCATCCAAAAGACGCAGCTGAGCTGAGACGCATACTTGGCATGGTAGGATTTTTTCGTAGAATGGTACCACGATTTGCGCATATTACGTTTCCTCTCACAGAGATTTTGCGACTTCAACCGAAATCCAAATGTCTCGAATGGAACTCGGAGGCAGAAGCTGCGTTAACGGAGACTAAACAAGCGTTGCAGTCAGCGTGCACACTTGTCCATCCGTGTATGAAAAGTAGAGAGTTCCAGCTCGTGACTGACTGTTCTGGATATGCTACAGGTGCTGCGTTCTATCAACTAGTGCAAGGCCATCCGAAACCAACATCATTTTTTTCCAAAAAACTTTCAGAACCACAGATAAAATATTCCACGTACGATCGTGAATTGTTAACTGCTTATCTTGCAGTTCAGCACTTTCGTCACTTGCTCGAGGGTCAGCATGTAGAATTATTTACGGATCACAAACCCATGGAAAGTGCTTTCAGAAGCACAAAATCAGCCAAATCTGATCGACAGCAAAGATACTGGAGCTTCATCACTGAGTATGTCTCAAATGTCCACCATGTACGAGGTGCAGACAATGTCGTTGCCGATTGCTTATCACGCAACATCAACATCAACGCAACAGTGTGAGTGTCGATGCTTGTGATCTACCCAGTATAGCTAAGGCTCAGAGCGTAGACGATGAAGTGCAGTCATTGAAATCGAGGTTAAAAATTGTTCAATAGAATGACAATCTTAACCTATTATGTGAAACTTCGTCGATGCAGCCGAGACCGTATCTGCCCAAGGAATGCCGACTGACTGTGTTTAAACAGCTTCACGAGTTCTCACATCCAGGCATGCAAGGCAGTGTGCGACTTTTGAAGTCTAGGTATTTTTGGCCCGGCCTTGACAAAGATGTGAAATTGTGGGTGAAATCTTGCCTGGATTGTCAAAAATCCAAGGTACACCGCCACACGAAAGCACCACTCTCGCCATTTTCGATGCCGTGTTCCAGATTTGAGGTGGTTCATGTTGACATTGTCGGCCCACTGCCGCCATGCACCGCACCTGGCCAGACATTTGCTTCACCGTACAGGTACTTGCTTACGTGCATCGATAGAGCGTCTCGTTGGGTTGAAGCAGCGCCTTTAACGAGTATCAATGCCGAGTCTGTCGCACGTGCATTTTTTTCCGTATGGGTGTCTCGCTTTGGTGTGCCTCTGCACATAATAACAGAACGTGGCCCCCAATTCGAAGCTGCACTCATGACATCCTTGGCGCAGACCGTCGGCTTTCACCGATTGAGAACGACCTCATATCACCCGCAGTCAAATGGATTAATCGAGAGAGTACACCGAGTGTTGAAAGCCGCCATCGTCGCCCGACGACAGGAGTGGATGGACGCTTTACCTGCTGTACTGCTGGGTATTCGGATGCTGCCGGCTGAGACGGTTTTCTCTCCCTTCACAGCTATCACAGGTGCACAACTTTTATGTCCGCGGGTCAGCATAGATCCAGCGACACCATCAGCAGAGCGCCACGACTTTGTGCAGCAGCTGGTGCGGCATATGCGCCAAATAGATTTCTACTCACTGTCAGCTGGCAGCGCACATCGCACCAAAGCGACGTATGTGCCACACGACTTGTATACCTGTACACATGTGTGGGTTCGCGTAGATAGAGTTCGACAACCACTGGAGGCTCCATATCGTGGCCCATTTCGGGTGGTACAACGAACATCACATGTGTTTCAGATCGAGTTACCTACTGGAGAAATTGACGCGGTGTCCATAGAACGCCTGACACCGGCTTACTTACCGCAACCATCACAGTACCAGCATTCTAAGCCTCGCTCTGTGCTGTCCGACGGGCCGTCTTGCGTGCAGAATGATTCAAGTGAACCAACTGCACCCGATACCACCGCCTCTGCGAGAGCACGTCAAAGCAGGAACACACAATCGCCGACTGGTGTAACTATCTCAAATGACGCAACTGCAACTGCTCTGTCGACGCCTGGTCCGCAGTTATTGACTGCCGACCGCACTGGCTCAGGGCTGCTGCAGTCCACAAAAAGTACACGTTCAGGACGCAAGGTGCGTTTCCGTGCTGATCCAGACTTTGTATATGTTTGATGTTTTATCAGTGAAATGTTGCTGTATGTGTTTTGTGAATATTCACTAGATGCTAATGTTATTCAACGGTGATATTTGCAGGACTTCCCATGATGTGCTTGCGCGTGTTATGTAATTACTATTTCTATTATACTCACACATGCTGTTTTGTATGGTCACCTTTCTGCAGTTGTTTCTATGCAGGTATCAGAAGCACGGAATGACATGATTTCATTGTATATGTGTACCGCTGGCATGCTTTGTCCACTTATCCGCACCTCAAGTGCGACCTTGTCAGTGTGCTCCGCAACTGGGGCGGCATGTATTGTGGTGGTTCTGTAGAACGCAATGTGAGCCGTATGTTTGTATGTGTGTGTGTGTGTGTGTAACTTACTAGAGTGTGTATGTGTGAACTGTGTGTGAATGAACGTGTGTCAATGGTTCAGTATGTCATGTTCGTGTCTTTATATGTGCGTCTCTGTGTGTGTGTATGAGTGTGTGTGTGCCTCAGGTTGTCGAGGGTGTGTTGACGGTGTATATCTGAATGAGTATGTGTGTTGGTGTGTATCGGTATATAAGTTCGTGTTATCCTATCGTTTGAGGCTGATTCTACCGAGAGCTGAAGCGCTGTCAATATAAAGACCACTTGATTTCTCTATGTGGACCGTTCACCACAATCTCTAAAAAATTCAAGACAGGAGTTGAAATAGCTGCAGAGATCAGATGGGGTAAACAAGAAAATCAAACATAATTGAAAGGAGAAAGTATATGATTGCATAGGAGGTAATAATCAGCATTTATAAAGTCCACAACTGTGACAGTTTTATGCGTGCTTATGCTGATGGAAATGAAAGCAGAAAATTAAACTAAAGAGTTGTCAGAACAGTGGCGGCGCCAGGTTTCTTCCGATAGGGGCTGAGTGGGATGAGGAAAAAGTTGTGGGGGCTTGGCGAAGGTTAAATAAAGGTTAAATGCCTAAGTGACAGCTGCTACACGGGAAGAAGCCGAAGCTTATGAACACACAGGTGTGCCCCGTGCAGCTGGCTGCCACCGCAGAGCCGACCCTCTCCACGCTATGACGCCACATGGACGTAAGACGTATTAGAGAGGGCCACCTCCCCAGAAGGCACATCACAACACATGACTGACATCTAGTACCATCATTTACTGCTGGGTGGACAGGGGCTGTTGGATTATAGAATTCGTCCAATGAAATTCTGCTCCGCCGGGATTCGAACCACGGTCCTACCGCTTGTGAAGCGGGTGTGCTAACCACTACACCACGGAGTCCACAATGCATGAGAGAAGCATGAAGAACTACTCTCAGCGCTGACGACATGATGTAATAATATGGGACTGGGGCGCACTGATTCAGTCCTCGAACTGGAACCATGATTACAGGACTTCATTTACGGTGGTAAGAAATTGTATTGTCCTTGATTTTGATTTTTTGGGGGCTCAAAGGGGGGGGGGGGGGGGTTTTGACATAATGGGGGTCCAGCCCCCAAGCATCCCCTTGGCGCCGCCACTGGGTCAGAAACAGAGGAATCATTAGGGAAGGTAGTCAACTCCTTATTAGAAAAAGGAGATTCAACAAACGAAAGCACTAAATCAAGGGTATAACCATGCTTGTGAGTTGAGCCGCATACATGATTTGATAAACCATATGAAGAAATAAATTCAAGAAACCTAGAACTGGACGCTTTGAAATGAGGGTCATCAAGCCAAAGATCAAAATCACCACATAAAATAATCTTAGAAGAAAACATCGACGCAAGCATATCAACGAGAGTACTAAACTCATTTAAAATACAGAACTAGGTACACAACTACTACGATTGATTGAGAGAATACAAACTGAAGAAGAGTTTCGGCTATTGATCTTACAGCAAACATATTCGAAGGAACTTATATACATATCTCACTTACATTCAATAAGATGAATAGAGTCAGAATTAAAAATAATAGCGACACCACCACCAACAGACTTAGAGTGATTAGGGCTTTCGATGGAGAGAGACTGACAAAAAGCGGTATAATTGAAAAGAAGACAGCTATTAAAAAACGAAATTTCGGAATGAGAAAGCCAATATTCATTCACAAAGAATTTGTCATAATTAAACAAAACAGAGACAAAGAAAGACATTTTAGATCTAATATAACGTAAATTCCAAAGAACACATATTACATAATTACAATTAGCAGAAACAGAAAGTGAGAGTATACACACTCACGCACACATGCATGCGTACACTTGTAGGCGCGGTAAACAGCGACAGTCGAAATCACTGTGAGGTGTTGATACACCACACCCGCATTATCAGAAACGAATGTTGTCAGGAGTGGGATGTGTATGTATGTGTGTGTAACAGCGATTAGTGGACAGCTTTCTCGACAAGCAAGTGGGCTCGATGTACGGTCCTCCAGCCGGCAAGGAGATGACTGTGTTGATTGACGATATAAACATGCCAAGGGTGAACGAATGGGGCGACCAGGTGCGATTCCTCCCGTTCACCAACATCTCAGTGAAACATATTTTCTCAATTGACTGGCTTTTGACTTCTGCTGTTTGTTTTAGTGGTTGAGACAAGATGATAATGCTTAAACTGTGAAAATATTCCTGCTTTGATGTCTTTTTTCTCCCGTTCAGTTTTTTGGCCAAAACAATTTGTAAAACTCAAAATAGATGAATTTACGATTGCAACACGATCTATGCCTGTGTTCAAACTAATAATAGGCATGTACATAGTCATAGGGCGCGATATATTTGACACACTTTACTGTAAACTCTAATTGTGTTTTATTGTAAGCGGTTTACTTCATTTACAATCGTGGCTGCGACCTTATCTCTTCACTTTGTGTCTTCACATGATGTCTTCACAAAGGAGACCAACGAGCTGTTGCGTCAGAGTCTCGAAATGCGCGGATTCTACAGTCTGGAGCGTCCGGGTGATTTTGTCAACATCGTCAATGTGCTCTACATGGCCACCATGACTAATCCGGGTCAGTGCTGTTCTCGCAAGCTGTGATGATGATATTGATGATGATGACTACGGCTGTCAAAAGTTAATATAGTTACATTTTCACCTAAAGGTTGTTTTACACAAGGTATCTAAAACAACACAAAAAGGATGTGCATGATAATTAATAAAACGTTATTAGGTTACCAAGTTTACTTTAACGTCGTTAGGTTCCTTTTTTTGTTTTTGAGTTACTTTTTTGTCATTAGGTCACTCTTTGTTATTTTTTATGATATTAGTTCACTTGATCACGGGGTTCGGTAACGTTTTGCAGATACAATAATACAAGTAGCATTAAAACGGTATAAATTAGGTTAGAATAGGAAAATCAGGTCTGACGATCAATAAATCTAAAAAAAATTACCAGTTCAAATTTAGCACCCGTTCTTTAATCTACCATGTGTGCTACTGATAATTTATACACGTTTCAGAGTACGCATGATATTGTGCCTCCATTTTTGGTAACGCACACGAAGCAGAGAGTATCACGGTATGTTAGGAGTGTGGGATAGTACGACGTTTGAGCTCTCTATACCTGATATTGCTAATATCACTTGTCAATACGCATTCAATTGGACAGTAAATACTACATGATTTTCAGATTCTGATATAGCGTCACTTTTGTGCTCAATCAGCGAAACATGCCACCTTATCATAAGACTGTGAGGACAGGTAGTTTACATGAGGACGGGCATTCACACATACAGTGTTTACGCTCACACAAACAATTATAATTGTTTGGGGATAATTGTTGGTGCAAGGAAATACAAGCTGTGACATGTGCTTACTGGATAAGGATGCATCACAACAGCTCCATTGAAACAATATATATAACATTTTTGCGATCATGAATATATGAAATAATTACATTAGCAACGATTGATTTCATATTTGTATTCACTTTCAACTTGTTACTTTGTGGTGGTTATGCTACTTTTTTCGATGTTAGGTCACTTTTGGGTGGTGCTATAAATGTGGCACCAATGCGGAGAAAAGATGGAAAACAGGGTAGGGGGTATTTCTTTCTTGCAGTACTGCAAACAGAAATCGGTTTTTCTGAGACAGCATGATATTTTAGGTAAAATTTCAGTTCAGTTATTCAGATTATCTTTTCTCGAAAATAGTAACTTTTTCTAATTTTAGTTTACTTTTCGGTAGCCCTAATGATGACGCCCTAATGAATGATGCCCTAATGAGACCTGTAGGCGGTGGCATGCACGGTGACGACAGATCTGTTACCAGATGGCGGTGGGATAGCGCAATGAGTTGTCGTTGTACTGTTCTTTCATTCATTTATTGTCGTAATTGCGTATTGTTGTTGTTTTCCGTGTTGCTCATTTATGTCTCATACTCAGCACTCAGCTTTAGCTCATCAGCGGCCATGTATTAATGTAATCATTAGCTAATTTGTATTGTTCGTTTTATTCCGTGTATTGAACGGATAAGTAGCGCCCTCAACCGCGTTACGATATGGCAGTGTTTGAAAGCGATCATACGCAAAATACACGGTCGTGCCGTTTGTGAGCGTGTGTGATCGCCGGGACATCTCCGGTCAGTAGGTGCTGGTTTACGCTGGTGTTTCCTCCACCAATAGCACAGCACGGGGCACTCAAGTTCCTCTCCTTGTCCTCTATTTCGTGCTCCCCGCCTATGGTCCGCTCTCTCTGGACCAAAGGCAGCTTGGCCTCTCAGGCTCACGGGCAAATACATGAGTCACTATACGCGCTGCAGACCAGTGATCCTTAATCTGTGTAGAATTTCTCACTGTTGGGGCTGCCAAGTGGGAATTATAGGTCGGACTGAAGGACAAATGAACAAATATGGAGGACAAATACGTGTTTTAACAATCCGAATTCATTTATTTTCGTTTCTAGTAATTTCCTAACATTTAATCAGGTAGTACCTCTGAACTTGTTGGAATCGACTCATCAAGAAGTGGGGACTATTTTACGGACCACAGACGTATGCCTATGGCATACGGCGAACTACCTATTATAATAGGCATAAATAATTATTTGTACAAATAATACATATTACGTAGGGTCGATTCATGACTTTTTTATATTTCAAATTTCTCAAAGTGGAGCTAAATGCAGTTTTTGTGCTGATTGAGAATATGATAAAATTAAGTGTCTATCCTAAACCAATTTTTCAGCAAATGCATACGAAAATTATAAAAACACAAAAATTAACACATATATGCCAGCAATAGACAATATATTTGATTTAGCGCACATACACACGCGCGCGCAACATGACACCAATGGTAGCGAACAACTCTAAATATAGGAAAACAACAACACGCAAACCTTCAAATATAGAGCAAATCACACATAAAAAAGGCAACACAATTAGAGAAAAATATATACATCAGTAAGCACTTGACAAGAGTAGCGTAAACCATGAAATCAGACCTTAGCAGAGGGAGAGAGAGTATGTGAGAAAGGAGCAAGCGACAAGATACACAAGCATACTCGAAAAGAGATGAACGGAAATAACTAAAGGAAGGATCACGAACGATAGTAGCAGGAAGATAGTTGCACAAACGAGGAGCAAAAAAAAGAAAACGATTTAGCGGACCAAGTTGATTCGTTGAGAGCTCGAGAGCAAACAAGAGGGCGAGAATTGCGAGAATATGCAGAAGATGCAGTAAGGAGACCAAGAAGATAGGAAAAATGAAGGGGGTCATGAATACAACAACAACAACAACAACGTGTATTTGCTATAGCGCCGGTAAAACACAAGCGCGAAAAGGGAAAACATCAATTGAGATAAAACGGCAATTGTAAAGAATATGGGAGAAATGAGCAAGTAAAAGAAAGAGAAGTCACAAAACAACCAAAATGGGTAAATAGCAAGCACAAGCACAAAGGGCACAGTTCCAAAAAATCAAGTGGTATGTTCGAACAATAAAATCGACAGAGAATTATTACAGAGAACATTCACAATAGAATAAATAAAGCAGCAAGGAAGGAAAGGAAGCAGTAACTGTGCTCAAGACAGGGAAAAATAAGACATTGAACAACGAGGAGAATTGAAACAATCATGAAACGGAGAAATAGTTCAAACAATATTACAGAGAGGCGAAAGGAGAGAGAGAGTGAGAGACGGGATCAAATGAAATTTCAAAAAGGTACAGGCGAAGCCGATGGCGGAATGACCGAAATGAAGAGGCGCGGGTGATATGAGAGGGAAGATAATTATACAAGCGAGGGGCGTAAAAGAAGAACGATTTAGAGGACCAGGAAGATTCATTAGATGCACGAGGACAAGCGAGAGGAAGAGGGCGACGAGAGGAGTGTTAGTCAGTGGGAGACAAAAGATTAGCAAGATAAGAAGGTTGGTGAGGATCATGCTGAAGCTTGTAAATGAGACAGCAAAGGCGAAAATGAATTCGTGGGATGATAGGAAGCCAGTGGAGTGGAAAAAGTAGGTGAGACGTGTGGCGAGAAATGGTAGGATGAAAGACAAATCGACAAGATTGGTAGATCACACGCTGAAGGATTAAGAGATCAGAACGAGGAGCACTAAAGTAAAGCGAGTTGCAGTAGTCTAACCTGGGGAAAATGAGAGTATGAACAGGAGTGATGGCAGAATTTTTATCAAGATAGGGACGTATAGGGTAGAGAGAGCGCAGAATAAGACGACAAGTGCGAGCGACAGAAACGATATTGTCAAAGCAGGAGAGCGAAGAGACAAAGATAGAGCCGAGATTGCGAACAGCAGTTGAGATAGGAAATGGGAGAAGAGGAGGTGAAATAAGAGGTGGATGGAGGACGATGAACTCCGACTTAGAAGTATTCAAGTACAGCTGCCGAGAGGCGGCCCATGAGGAAATTTC
This sequence comes from Sacculina carcini, assembly GCA_916048095.2. NCBI lineage: Eukaryota > Metazoa > Arthropoda > Thecostraca > Sacculinidae > Sacculina > Sacculina carcini. The sequence continues at coordinate 3,732,291 of OU696579.1, read as the reverse complement.
AGAAAGTATATCAGAGAGAAAGGAGGGAGTATCAGGAGTGACAGGATTGAGGAATTGGATGTCATCGGCATAGATTTTGAAAGTAATGGAATGTTTTCGAAGAACAGGGCAAAGAGAAGACATATAAAGATTAAATAATAGTGGGCCAAGGACGGAACCTTGGGGAACACCAGATCGAAGAGGGAAGTGAGCGGAGGTAGAGGAATTGAAGTCAACTGAGTAAGTACGATCAGTGAGGTAAGATTTCAGAAGAGAAAGGGCGGAAGAAGATAGACCCAAACAGGAAAGATCATATGATCATATGAAGATCATGAATAATAATAGGATGACTAACAAGATCAAAAGCCGAGGACAGATCAAGTAATACCAAGAGGACAGATTGACGGTAGGAGGAGTGTGAAAGGGTATCATTACACAAGGAAATAAGTACAGATTCAGTAGAGTGAGCAGAGCGGAAACCAGATTGACACGGGTCAAGGAATTTGGAGATGTAAGGAGAGAGTTGCAATGAAATAGCGGATTCAAGGAGTTTGGAGGGAAGACTGAGGAGAGATATAGGACCGTAATTGGTGAGAGCAGCGGGATCAAGAGTAGGTTTTTTTATAAAGGGTCGAACAATAGCATGTTTGTCTGGCAAGAAAACACCATGCAGAAAAGAAGAGTTGATAAAGTGGAGAAGGTAAGGCACAAGAGAAGGAAGAGACACAGAAATAGCTCGAAAATTAATTGAGTCCCAGGGAGAGTGGGACATCTTGATTGAAGACAAAAGGTGGAGAATGTCAGGAAGAGAGACAAAAGAAAATGAAGGAAAATTTTCGGAAGTGCGAGTATGACAGAGGGAGGATCGGAAAGGAGGGATATTCTTTAGAACAGAATCAATTTTCGCAGAGAAAAAAGACGCAAACTGAGAGGCTGTAAGATCACACGAGGTAGAAGGAGATCGAAGACCACAGACAGAATTGAGAGAGGACCAAAGAGATTTAGAAGAACGGGAAAGGGAAGCAAGTTTGGATTTGTAAAAATCTTGTTTGGCAATATGTAATGCAGAAACATAAGACGACCGGGCAGAGCAAAGTAGTTCCCAATCCTGTGAAGATCGAGTTCTACTCCAGACAGTTTCGGCACGCCGCTGAGTATGTTTAAGAGAATGAAGATGAGAGGAGAACCAAGGGGGAGAAGAAGTGAGAGGTTTAGACCGAGTGACCAAAGGAAACATAAAATCATTTATACCTGAGAGAACATCTGAGATGGCTGGAAAAATATCGCGGAGAGGGAGCCAGTAGAAGCGGTCGAGAGGAAGTAAGGAAGATAAAAATGAAGTAAATTTAGCAGGATCAAACTGTTTGTAATTGCGATATGAGAATGGTGGAGGACAAGCAGCACGGGAGAAAGGAAGTGAAGAAATCAAGAGGCAATGGTCAGAAATATTTGGATCAGAAGGCAATGTGAAAAAATCAGGAGGAGGACGGTCTGAGGAGATAGCGGGAGCGGGAGAGAGAAATAGGTCAAGAGAGTGTCCAGATATGTGAGTAGGAGAAGAATTTAAAATTGATAGACCGAGTGCCTGAAGAAGAGAAATGAAGTTCTGACAGTAAGGATTATTGGATGGGGAGTCAACCCAGAAATTGAAATCCCCTACGACGATGAAGTCGCTGGAGAAACGCGAGGAGACAGCATCGATGAGGTAAGGAAATTCGTTAAGGAAAAGAGGAGATGAGCCAGGGTGATTATGACGGTAGACTATCAAAAAACAAAATTTAGAGAAAGAAGGAACAGCAAGGGAGAGTGCAAGGAATTCAAATGAGGAGCAATCCGGAATCAGGTCATTTACAGGAGAAACAGAGAAAGACTTGGAAAATATACAGCCAACTCCACCGCCAGAAGATTTAGAATGTGAGCGAGATTTGTGCAAGAAATTATAAGAGGAGGGAATATTTGCAGCGAAAGAAGAAACATCAGAATCGAGAAGCCAGGTTTCAGTTAAACACAAAATAGAGAGATTGAATGAAGAGATTAAATTACAGATCGGAAGAGTTTTATTTCTGCAGGAACGAATGTTGAGAAGCCCAATGGAAAGATGAGAAGGACGGGATGTTGGAGGGAAAGTAATAGGGGTAGCAACAGTAGAGTGAGAGGAGTGGTGAGAAAGGGGAAGTAGTCAAGCCTGAGGAGAAGCAACAGGAGAATAATCAGTCGCAGTGCGGAGGCGAAGAGAATTACGCACACCGATGAATGAAGGGCAAGAGGAGCTGAAAGACGAGTGGGAGTGAGGACGTCCTGCCTGAGCACAGTTGCGGCATTTAGCTGCCCCAGTACGATCACATTGTGAGGACCGATGAGGACCTGCACAATGTCCACAAGATTCAGGGTGATTACAGTGGATGGCCTTGTGGCCCAGACCAGCACAGCGGAAGCAGCGAGCTACCCAGAAGCGGTCGTACACCGCACACGACTGCAAGCCCACGAACAACCGATCTCCCATAGAGCGGATCAGAGAGCGGCATTTCGGTGACAAAGAAAACACCGCATGAACGCCTGAGGTCTTGGGTTTCGTCAAGAAAAGCAGATGAAGTTCAGAGGACGAAACAGCCGACAGAAATGAATTTTTCCTCTTGAGGGAGGCGACTATATCTTCGGCTGAAATAACGACAGGCACATGCGCAAGCGTAGTCCTAGGTTGCCGAGGAGAGTCCGCCGGAACACTGACGTCAGTGTCGGGCAGCGCCGAGCGAACGCAATCAGCGGCACGCACAGCATCAGCATGAATAAGTTGATATACAAGACAACACATACGAAAATGTATACGGGGAATAATAGGTAGCCAACTAAAATCACACATAAATTGGGAAGTATGATGACAGGGACTAGAAGATAGAGCAAAACAACATGACTAATTAATCACACGTTGAAGGACCCGCAGATAGCAATGAGGAACATGAAAGTATAAAGAGCGGCAGTAATCAATGCGAGAGAAAGTAAGAGAGACAATCAACTTAATGGCAGAAGGACGATCAAGAAACGAACGTATTGGATACATAGAGCGTAGGATCAATCGACAGGTCCTGGCCACAGATAATATGTTCCCGGTAAACGAAAGAGAAGAATCAAAGATAACGCCAAGATCACTCAAAGAGTCAGAAACGGGGAAAGGAAGTTTTGGAGGAGGAATTCGAGGAGGGTGGAAAACAATGAACTCAAGTTTGGATTGATTTAGGAGACGACACCTAGGATAAGCCCAAGAAGAGATATCGGAAATAATATCTGTGGTAGAAATTGTATGTGTAAATTTCTACATTAGAATAAAATAGTATTTGTGTTTGTAATTACAGATTGACTGGTGCGATGCGTATGTGAACTATGGTCGGCGATTGTGGTGTTTGTTTTGTGTGTGTTTTTGTTCTGAGTGCTACGTTTTCAGTTGAATAAATTGTTGTATACAAAGAATCTCATAACCTTCAATTAGGCTATTCAACTGAAAACGTAGCACTCAGAACAAAAACACACACAAAACAAACACCACAATCGCCGACCATAGTTCACATACGCATCGCACCAGTCAATCTGTAATTACAAAAGAGAAAGGAGCTAGTTCGATCCTCCACCTCAAAATTTTGTCATTTTTAATTTTACTCGAGTGCCTCTGATCAAACATAAATGCGACAGAACGTTGATCAGTCAGCAACGAAAATCTCCGGGTGGCTAGATAGTGTTTCCATTTTCTAATTGACTCTACGATAGCCAAAGCCTCTTTTTCGACAGCCGCATATTTACGCTCGGAAGGCGACAGACTCCTCGAAAAAAACGCGACTGGACGCCCAGTCTGATTGAGAGTGGCCGCGATGGCGGTGTCTGAAGCGTCCGTCTCGACGCAAAAGGGAGCTTCTTCGTCAACTCGAAACATCACAGCGGAAATTATCTCATCCTTTATCTTTTGCAGTGCTTCGGCAGAGTCAGCTGAAAGAGGAAAACTGGAAACGATTAAAGGACGGACCTTGTGAGAATAGTTCGGTACCCACCGGGCGTAGTAAGAGAGAAGCCCTAGTACTCTCTTGAGAGAAGATTGATCAACCGGCGTCGGAATGTTCTGCAATGATTTAATACGATCAGGGTCCGGCTGAAGTTTTCCGTCTCCGATAAGATAGCCCAAAAAGGTGATAGAATCACTGCTGAAGACACACTTGTTCAGGTTCAAAGTGATACTCAGTTTCTCAGCCACGTCTAGAAAATGATCTACATTCTTCTTCAACGACGAATCATCCTGACCGCCAATCACTATATCATCGAGATTCGAAAAGGTATCAGGAATTTGATGGTCTTCAATCACCTTATTCATCACTCTCTGAAAGCATGACACCCCGTTGGTCACACCGAATGGAATACGACAGAACTGGTACAATTTGGACCCTGATTGAAAGGCGGTATATGGCTGATCAGTTGACTGAATAGGTATTTGATGGTATGCACTTGTCAGGTCAAATTTACAGAACTTTTTATACTTCGCAATTTTGTTCACAAGAGTCTCAATGTGGGGCAAAGGGTACGCGTCTAAGTGTGTGTACTTATTCACAGTAGCTGAGTAATCGATTACCATGCGCTTCTTTCCCGCATCATTGGAGCAGACGAGCACCTGAGCACGCCAGGGTGAGCAGCTCTCCCGGATGACACCTTGCTGTAGCAGTTTCTTGGTCTCGGTAGCGATGAATTTTTCGTCTTGCTCGGAGTAGCGACGTGATTTTGTAGCAATCGGCTTGCATTCTTCGGCCAGATTGGCGAACAGCGACGGCGCCTCAACAGCAGCAGCAGGCAGATTTGCGGCACTCTCGCCGAGAGCAGCCGACGAAACATGCAGAGCCTCTTTTGAGCCTCCGTAGGCCAGACACACGGACTCATGCTGTCGGAGAAAGTCGACACCGAGGATCACGTCACTGCAGAGGCTGTCCATCACCGTTAATTTGGTTCTAGGATAGGTCTGTCCCCGAACATTGACAGTGGCGTAAATGTGTCCGGACGTAGAAGATACCAGTGACGTAGAGGCCATTCGTACGGACTCGGTATACGGTGTAATTTTCAGTCTCAGTTTCTTGGCAGTCGCCGTTGAGACAAAGCTGTGGGAGCTGCCGCTGTCTATAAGCGCTTCGACCACATCGTCACTCAGTGTGATATACATTTTAGACTTGGCCAGCAGACCGACAGATGCTATTACAGGACCAGCAGCAGCAGCAGCTACTACCCTTCTTGAGCGGCAGACTTTCGCAAAGTGACCCCGTTTCTGACATTTGAAGCATGTCACTTCTCGGGCGGGACACTCCGACTTGGGGTGGCGACTGTTGCCACAAAAATAGCAACGCGACCCACCGGCCGCCGAACAACTGGGTCCGCCAGAATCTGCAGAGTTGGGCCCACCGGCCGCCGAACATCCACCACTGTCATTGTCCCCGCTTTGGGCCACAACCCTCCGAGAAGGCGATTCCGCGTCGGCGGCGGCGACACTGACACTGTGACCGCTCGGTAGAGAGTCGACACTCTGGATGTAGAATTCGGCGTTCACTTGCGCGCTTTCCAGACTGCGAGCCTGCTCAAGCGCTGAAGACAAATCGATCGTCTTGTTCTCCAATAGCCTCTGCCTGATATTCCGAGAAGTCAACCCACGAATGAAAGCATCGCGTATACTTTCATCCCGATACACATCGGCAGTCACAGCTTTAAAATTGCAGTCGGAGCTAAGTTGTTTGAGAGCTTGAACGAATTGATCAACAGTCTCCCCTGGCTTCTGAAACCTTGTGAGAAGCAGATGTCTTGCGAATACCTCACTTGGCGGCTTCACAAACAAGTCATTGAGCACAGTGATGGCGGCATCATATGTTTCACACTCAGATACATACTCAAATGATCTCGGCGAAATATAGTTAAACAGAACACTGAGTTTGTCTGGTCTGTGAGTGCTGATAGTGGCTAGAAATGCTTGGAAAGTTTTCAACCAATGTTTCCAAACGCGGCTCGCATCGCTGCTGGTTGGATCAGCATCCAATCTTTCTGGACGAAGATACTTGTCCATTTTCACACGTTTTTCGTTTTTCACACGAGGTGGAGGATCGAACTAGCTCCTTTCTCTTTCGACATCAGGTACCGTCCAGGAAAGGAGAACGCTCCTGCTGATACACTATCGCAAGTTTGCGCAGCTAACGAAACTGTCTCGTTGGCCAAATTGCACCCCTCACGAACGAATGTTCAGCTTCACTCGCAGATCCACGTCTGGACATGCAGTACCTAGTTGGCTATTGGCTCCCACTCGAGCTTTTATGCGCAAATTCAACAGGGCTTCGAAATATGATCCTTATGTGGAGGAAGTTGAGGTGTTGGAATCGCACCCGTCGAATGCTTATGTGAGGACTCCAGATGGGAGAGAGACGACTGTTTCGCTGAAACATTTGGCGCCGTGTCCCCCTGATGTGCTTGGCCTTGAAACCGATATTGGGCAGCGACCCTTGAGGGAACCGGTGGGTGTTCCTCCCCCATCAGTGCTTGTTGAAACTCCGAACACTGATGTTGAAATGGGTCTCTCAGAATGTACGTCCCGGAATCACAGTCGGTCAGAGTCGGTTGAAACATGTCACTCTCCTGTTCTGCGTCGATCTACTCGTGATCGTAGACCACCGAAACGTTTGAAGTCATTGATCCTTAATTCTGTGTTATTTTCATCAATTTATGAACGTTTATATGCTTCAGTCTCCTCCTGTATTTGAAGATGTTATCTTTTCAAGGTTTTAACTTTATTCGTGGGTTTGTTTTACAAAAGAGGGGGAGAATGTGGTAGAAATTGTATGTGTAAATTTCTACATTAGAATAAAATAGTATTTGTGTTTGTAATTACAGATTGACTGGTGCGATGCGTATGTGAACTATGGTCGGCGATTGTGGTGTTTGTTTTGTGTGTGTTTTTGTTCTGAGTGCTACGTTTTCAGTTGAATAGCCTAATTGAAGGTTATGAGATTCTTTGTATACAACAATATCAGAGATAAAGGAAGAGGATGGAAGAGGAAGAGGAACAAAGCTCTGAATATCGTCAGCGTAGATATGGTATGTTACAGAGTGGCGTTCAAGAATAGAACAAAGAGAGGACATATATATGTTGAAGAGCAAAGGGCCGATAACCGATCCTTGCGGTACGCCGGAAAGAAGATAAACACAGCAAGATGAAAACGAATTGTAGTTCACTGAGTAGGGCCCGTCCAAAAGATAAATTTAATAACAGAAAGAGCCGTGGAAGAGATGCCAAGAGAAGAAAGATCAGACAATAGAATGGTGTGATCAACAAGATCAAACGCGGAGGACATGACAAGAAGAAAGGGAGTATAGATCGACTAGTAGCGAAGTAGGAAAAAGTGTGATCAAGAGCAGAAATAACAACATATTCAGCGGAATGAGAGGGCCCATAACCGGACTGAAAAGGGAAAAGTACTGAATTAACAAAAAAGGAAAGTTGAGAATAGATTGCCGACTCAAGAAGGTTTAGAAGGAAAACTGAGGAGAGAGACAGACCGATAAGTTTTCTAAACAGATGAATCAAGTGAGAGTTTCTTGAGTATAGGTAGAACAGAAGCATGCTTATCAGCAAGGCACAATCCATGAAGAATGAGGATTTAATAAGATGGAGAAAATATTGAGCAAGTAGAAGAACGGAATCAGAAGTAGCACTAAAATTGATAGGATTATCTTGATGATGGGAGATCTTTGTTGAAGAAACTAGACAGAGAATGTCAGAAATATCCACTTGAGAAAATGAAGGAAATTCGTCACAGAGACCAGTGTGTGTCAGTATAGATGGCCAGATAGGGAGGTCAGATCGAACATTTTGAACCTTATCAGAAAAAAAGAGGCAAATCATCCGCACAAATAGTACAGGAGGGAGAGACAGACTTAGAGCCACGGATAAAATTAAGAGTAGACCATAGCGTTTATGGAGAACGAGAAAGGAATGAAAACCGATTTTTGAAGTAGGGCTGCTTGGAGTTATATATAAAGCCGAAATATATGAAGAACGGGAGAAGCAATAGGAAGCCCAAAAATCAGAAGTAGAACGCTTCCAACGGCGCTCAAGGCGCCGCTGTAGCGCGGCGTTGCGCGTAAAGGGACCGCCTAGCCCGGACGTACTCACTGCAATCGCAAGAGCCCCACAGAGAGCGCGCGAGAGGCAGCGTACGCCGCTAGTATTCGGGGTCTCCACCCGGACGTTCCTGCTGTTCCCGCACGCGACAAAAGTGCCACGAAAGGAGTGCGGTAAGCAGCGAAGCGCCGCTACTAGTTGCGGTCCCGAGCAACCGCTTTGCTCGGCAGAGAGGCCAATCCGCCTTTGGTCCAGAGAGAGTGGAGCAAGGCTGGGAGCACGAAATAGCGGGCAAGGAGAGGAACGTGAGGGCCCCGTGCCGTGCAATAAATACTATTGGTGTGGGAAACACCAGCGTAAACCAGCACCTACTGACCGGATAGGTGGAGATGTCCCGGCAATCACTAACACTCACGAAAAACACGACGGTGTATTCAGCGTATGATCGCCTTCGAACACTGCGATGATAAACGGTGGCAGGGATGCCGAACTATCGCTTCTCCCGTTCTTCATATATATCTTCATTCCTTTCTCGTTCTCCATAAACGCTATGGTCTACTCTTAATTTTCTCCGTGGCTCTAAGTCTGTCTCTCCCTCCTGTACTATTTGTGCGGATGATTTGCCTCTTTCTTTTCTGATAAGGTTCAAAATGCGCTACTCTCATTTTGCGCGACACATAACTACACAAGACCCGATAAGAACTTACATAGGCGATACAAAAATGCATAAGCACAACACGTAGAATAACATTACACAACTCTGCAATAATAATTATAATGCAACACACAAGAGCAATACATGCTGTACATATTAAATAACAAAAACAAACAATGTATGTGTACACATATCGCACCGCCACCTATTCGGCAAAACACTCGTCACACGTACGGATACCGCTACACTACCCCACCGTCAGAGTCTAACGTGACTGAGACTCGATAGCGCACTGGCGGTCGGACTTTTCTGCCCGAGCGTGTGCGGAGGATTGACCAAAGCGCTGTGACAGAAGCGGTAGCCGGCGCGTGTGGGCGAGGTATTCTGGATGCCGGAGCCGGAACACGTTGTCGCCGTGGCAGTGGTGAATGTGTTGAGCCGATACGGTTGTCCCGCCAGAACAGTCTAGGCCCTTGGGACGGAAGTGACGTGCTTGGTGGCAGTGGATTGTGTGTTGTCGGTGTTGTCTGTGTCAACGCAGGGGTGTCGCTCTCCTCGATAATCGCAGGCTTGACGCGGTCGAGGGAGATGACGTCATCGCCTGAAATGCGCCGAATGGTGACGGTCTTGGGCGTACGTTAAGCGACGCGGAATGGGCCGTCATAAGGCGAGTTCAGCGGCGAATGGTGTCCTCCGTGGCGAACAAAGACATGTGTGCAGGTGTCTAGGCCACGCGGTATGTAGGAGCTCCGATAAGTCAGTCGAGGTGGAACCGGCCTTAGGCGGCTCAGGGTGCGCCGCAGAACCTCAGCATACGATGCTGGTGGCAAGTGTGTGTCATTGCCTTGTGCCGATGTCACCAACTCACCGGGTAGACTGAGAGGCGCCGTACACCACCTTGGCTGGCGACGTTTGCGGATTGGCCTTGACGCTCGTGCGTATAACGAGAAGGACCGCAGGCAGCGTGCTCGTCCACTTGATGTTTTGATGCGCACAGAGGCCCGCCTTGAGCTGCCGGTGAAAGCGCTCGACTAGACCGTTGCTGGCCGGATGGTAGCTGGTCGTAGTGGAGTGTTTGCAGCCCAGGACGTCTCAGAGTTGTCGCCATTGAGCGCTGGTGAACTGCGCTCCTCTGTTGTGACGATATCCGGCATTCCGAAACGCGCGATCTAGCTGGAGACGAAAGCGTCGCACACTGTTTCGGCTCGAGCATCGGGTATCGGCGTCGCTTCTGCCCATCTGCTGTAACGACATATACATGTGAACATTTACATGTGACCATTCGATGGCGGTAACGGACCCACGATGTCGGCATGTACATGCTGGAGACGCTCGCTCGGCAGTTTGAACTCGGCTGGCGGAGTGCGGGTACGACGGTGCACCTTCGACCTCTGACAGGGTGTGCACGCTGGTGTCCATCGTGCGATGTCACGGTGCATGTCTGGCCACACACAGCGGAGCGTGATGAGATCACGTGTCGCTCGAACGCCGGGGTGTGAGATGTTGTGCCAGAGATCAAAGCATCGACGCTGTAGTGCAGTTGGTATCACTGGGCGTGACTTCCCCGTAGACTCATCGCAGAGCAGTTTTGCACCGCCGGGCAGCTTAATGTGGCGGAGCTGCAGCGAGTGCGGCTGGTCAACGAATGCCGTTAGCTCAGGGTCAGCCTGCTGCGCGTCTACCAGAGCGTCGAAGTCGTGCAGCGGCGGGTGCGGCACCTGCAGCACGTTGATGACGCGAGACAAGGTGTCGGCGACAACATTCTCGGCTCCAGGCACATGACGCACGTCGGTAGTAAATTGGGCGACAAAGACAAGGTGGCGAACTTCACGGGGCGAGTAGCGATCAGATGGTGAGTTGACCGCTCCCACCAGTGGTCGGTGGTCCGTGAAGACGATGGAATGCCGGCCCTCCACAGCGTAGCGGAACCTGCGGATGGCCAGGTACACCGCAAGCAGCTCGTGACCGAAGGCGCTGTAACGGCGTTCAGCACGGCGCAGTGCTTTGGAGAAAAAGCACAGTGGCTGCCACTGCTGGTCGACGAACTGCTACAGAACGGCGCCGACGGCTGTGTCCGAGGCATCAACCTGGAGACTGATGGGAGCCTCCTTGACGGGGTGAGCCAGGCGAACAGCGTTGGCCATCTGCAGTTTCGCTGCTGCTTGAGTCTCGCTGCTTGAGTGCTCGCTGCTGCAGTTTTGCGTCTTCTGCTTGAGTCGACTACTTGACCGGCAGACGAGACCGCTTTCCTGCCGGAACGAGCAGTGCATGCAGCGGCTGGAGTTGAGATGCAGCTGCCGGCAGAAACCGGTGGTAGAAGGCCAGCATGCCGAGGAAGCGGCGTAGCTGGGCTTGCGTCTGCGGCTTCGGGAAGGACACGATGTCCTGTGTCCTTTCCGGGAGTGGTGCGATACCGTCGTCAGAGAGGCGATGCCCAAGGAAAGACACGGCGGACGCGGCGTAGGTGCACTTCCGGGGGTTGATGACCACACCGTACTTTTGCAGCCGTTCGACGACTGACTTCACGTCACGCTCATGCTCAGCGATGAATGGGCTGCCGATGAGGATGTCATCGATGTAAGCGTAGACGTGAGGTAGCCCGCGGAGCACCTTGTCAATGAAGCGCTGCATCGTCTGCGCCGCGTTCCGCAAACCAAAAGGCATGCGTGTCGCCTCGTACAAGCCGAATGCCGTCGTCACGGCAGTCTTCGGTATGTCCGCTGGCTCCACCGGGATCTGGTTATATGCACGGACCAGATCGAGGGTGGTGAAAACCGTGCATCCAGCAAGGTCACTGACGAAGTCCTGCAGGTACGGAATTGAGTACTTGTCAGGAGCTGTGCAGGCATTGAGCGCACGGTAGTCGCCGCATGGTCGCCACTCGCCCGGCTCTTTCTTCGGCACCATGTGCAGCGGTACTGCCCAGCTGCTACTCGACGGCCGCATCACGCCTAGCCTCTGTATTTCAGCAAATGCTTTCTTGGCAATGGCGAGGCGGTACGGAGGCAGGCGCCGGGGACGAGAGAATTTTGGCGGGCCGCTGGTTTCGATGTGATGAGACCAGCGGCGTATGGCGGAGCGGAAACGGCTCGCTCGACGGGCGAACGACGCCAGAGAACTGCTGGATGAGCGTCTGGAAGCGTTCAGGAGGCTCGATAAGGCACCGGATTCCCGATGAAGGCTCAGAGAACTCCGCGCCGCGAGCTCGGACACGCCCGCTGGCGTCGCGCAGCTCGCGCTTGTGGACGTCCACTATCAACCGGTGGTGCGCAAGCAGGTCAGCACCAATGATGTGGAGCGGCACGTCAGCGACGATGAACGTCCAGCTCATCGGAGAACCCTCGCCGAATGACACCATGATGCTTCGCGTGCCATGGACGTCGACGAGAGTGCCGTTGGCGGCCTGCAGTTTTGCGGTGGACTCGGAGAGTGGTTGAATGCACAGATGGAGGTACGACGCTTACTTGCGCACCCGTGTCGACCAAGAAGCGTTGGCGAGTCTCGCGGTCTTCTACGTAGAAGAGGGGCACCGTTTTTGGCCGCTTGCCCACAGCTTCAGGTGCTTCGCGCTGCAGGCATGCTAGTTTCCCGGCTGTGCCTGGGACCTGCTGCAGGGTGCTGTGCAGCGTTCTGAATCACTGCCGAAGCGACGGTGGTACCAGCAGATTTTGGAGTCCCTGGTGTTGGCGCGCGTTGGTTCTACCGGTCGGCGATTGCGCGAGCGGGAGCGAGAGTGCGGTCGTGGCGTGGCGGGAGATGGACGCCGAGGCTCAGACAGCTGGAACCCGCTGTGACCTGTGTGTCGGTCAGCGGCTCGAGACAGCTGAAGCTGCCTCACCAGACTGGCAACAGTGGTCACTAAGATGTCCAAGTCTGCGCCGTGGGCTGCGACGTTGGAGGCTGGCGTGTCGCGTGGTAGCGGGGGCCGATCTGCGGAGGCGACCGCGATCACTGGCCATGCGCTAGATGGCTGCTGAGCAATGGCGGCGACGTATCGGTCAGCTGCGAGCGCCAGGTTGTCCAGCTGGGCGTCTTCCTGCAACAGCGACAGGGCCGCCCGCACGGATTAGGCAGGCGCTGCAGTAAAAGCGTCCGCAGCAGGCCAGTGTCGCTCGAGTCCCCAGCCGCAGTCAGTTCGCTTCGCATATTGCGCAGGAGCTTCGATGGCTGCTGTTCGCCCAACTGCTGATGCCGCAAGAGAGCCTCCAGCCTCCACGCACGTGTTGTGGCCAGGCGAGTCCTGAGGACGGCGCACAGCTCAGAGAAGGTCGCCGCTGGTCGGAGGATGACGTCCATGACGCCATCCGTGATGCGACGACGCCACCTGCGACGCCACCGTGATGGGCAGATTGGCCGCCAGGAGTTTGAGGCGGCTGCGGTCGTCCTCCACTCCAGACACCTCCAGGGCGAACTCCATCTGGGTCAACCAGAGGTCCGGGTCCTCGGCGGATAAAGGCGGCAGACGGAAGGACGCCATCGGCTTGCCGGTCTAGAGCGGGGCGGGCGGACGTGTTGACGGGCCGTCCGCTTGATGTGGTTGCAGTGTCCGGTCGTCCCTTGCAGGTGGCTGAGTTTCCTGCGGCGTCGGGGGCGGACATGGTGGACATGGCGTTCACGTCGGGATCACCAATGTAGCGCTTAAAAGGACCGCCTAGCCCGGACCTACTCACTGCAATTGCAAGAGCCCCACAGAGAGCGCGCGAGAAGCAGCGTACGCCGCGAGTATTCGGGGTCTCCACCCGGACGTTCCTGCTGTTCCCGCACGCGACAAAAGGGCCACGAAAGGCGTGTGGGAAGCAGCGAAGCCCCGCTACTAGTTGCGCTCCCGAGCAGCCGGTTTGCTCGGCAGAGAGGCCAAGCCGTTTTTAGTCCAGAGATAGTCCCAAGGCTGGGAGCACGAAATAGCGGACAAGGAGAGGAACGTGAGGGCCCTGTGTTGTGCAATAATATTGATGTGGGAAACACCAGCGTAAACCAGCACCTACTGACCGGATAGGTGGACATGTCCCGGCAATCACTAACACTCACGAAAAACACCACGGTGTATTCAGTGTATGATCGCCTTCGAACACTGCGATGATAAACGGTGGCAGGGATGCCGAAGTAACCCCTGCGCTACTCTCATTTTGCGCGACACATAACTACACAAGACCCGATAAAAACGTATACAGGCGATACAAAAATGCATAAGCACAACACGTAGAATAACATGACACAACTCTGCAATAATAATTCTAATGCAACACACAAGAGCAATACATGCTGTACATATTAAATAATAAAAACAAACAATGTATGTGTACACATATCGCACCACCACCTATTCGGCAAAACACTCGTCACACGTACGGATGCCGCTACACCGCCGCTTGCGTCTCAGGGAAAGCAGATGAGATGAAACCCAGGGAGAGGAAGTTGTAACTATTCTTAAATCAATGATAGGAGGAAATGCATAATTATTGATCAAGGAAACTGCCAGTTCGAGAAAAATGCGAGAAAAATGAGCTGCCAGTTCAGCGATAGGAGACGACAAAAACAGGTTTAGCAGAAGGTGACATGATAGTAGTGAAGACAACTGAATAGGATCAAAATTACGAAATGACCGGAAGGGTGCTGGCAGAGAGCGTAAAGTATTGCAAGAAGAAAGGAAGAAATCACACAGAAGCAAGCTGTGGTCAGAAACACTGAAGTCCTGAGGATGAACAGCCACACCAGCAATTGGAGATCAGTCGAAAGTGCGGGAGACGGAAATAACATAAGATCAAGAGTGTGGCCATACGAGTGGGTGGCTGACGAAAGAAGAGAGGCAAATCCATAATTATCAATTAAAGATAGGAAGTTACGAATATAGGTAGAAGTGCAAGGTAAATCAACCCAGAAGTTGACATCACCAAGCACGATGAAGCGATTAGAGTAAATGGAAGTGATGGAATCAAGGATATCGGAGAACTCATTAGAAATTGCGGAGACAGTACCTGGAGCATTATGGCGATCGATAATGAGAATGCAGAATTTAGATTGAGACGGAACCGAGAGGGATAGAGCGAGAAAATCATATACAAAATGTTCTGGACCGATTTATTTTTATATTTGAATGATGATCCATGCGCAGATGCTATAGGGTGCATATTTACATGCTGATTAGAAATATAAAAGTAGGATGTCGAAGTCTAACCAATTTTTAAGAAAAGTATATAATTCACTCAATGGATTTCTCCTCCGCCGGGATTCGAACGACGGTTCTCTCGCTTGTGATGTGGATGTGCCACCACTACAGTCCAACAAGTCCAACATTATTTTCATTAATTTTTAAATGCATTTGCTTTGAAATTTTGTTAATGGTAGAGGTATAATTTTATTATATTCTTAATCAGCGCAAAACATTGCATCTGTCATTGCTTTCACAAATATAAAATATAAAAAATATGAAAATTGACACATCACAGTTGTCGTCGAGTAGCCGTCGCGAGTTGTGCTGTTTCTGCGAGCTCCGTGTCTTCAGCTGTGAATCCCTTATTTACTCTGTCTTTTTCTGCGCGCGAGTGTTTTGACCGCAATGCCCAACCGTTCTGACATTGATCGATTGTGTTGTTGTGGTGAGTCCGTTTCCGCAGTCGCGCACATTGTGTGTGAAGGATGTTCCGCTGTATTTCACCCCTCATGCGCGGCGCTTTCTACACCGGCATACAATGCTGTCAAGAAGCATAAACTGTTTTGGGTTTGTGCTTCGTGCAAAACTGACTTCGTATCAGTCAAGCGTAATCCATTGACTGTCGAGAAAATGTAATCGGTTATGTAGTCCCGCTTCGCCAAGCTGCGAACCGAACTGCTTGATGATCTGCGTGACTCACTACGCTCGCTGCCTCTCTGCCAACGCTGATGAAAAAACCGCTTCCCAACGCAACGAGCCCGACCACACCATTGCTCTTGTGGTGAAAAACAAAAGTAAAAAGCCTGTGCGAGCTGATAACTTGCAACAACATCTGCAAAGGGTACAAGTGAAAATGGCCCGTCCTAAATAATCTGGTGGGTTTGTTTTGCGCTGCTCCACCGTGGGCTGATCCACCAGACGCCGCTGCCCAGTCATCCAAGTCGCTTGCGGACAACATCGACGGAGTGCAAACAACAGTGCAGAATAGACAGCCAACAATTCTTCCGAAAATCACCCTCGTCGATGTGCCACCCTCGTCCCCTGATAGTCTGCTGGCCTCCCTGCGTTCCCAGAACATTTTTCTCACTGATGTCCCAGAAGCCGACCTCAAGGTATTCGTTATCACCCCGCCTAAATATGGTCGCTTTCATGCCGTGCTGGGAGTCTCCGAAAGTTTGGCAAAAAATTCGCGAGGGAGGTGATCGCCTCTTCGTCCACCTACGCTGTTGTCGAGTTTATGACAGGTTTTGGCTGACTCGCTGCTCTTGCTGCTGTGGGCTTGGTCACAAGTTTGAGCGTTGTCCCACAAAATACCCGTTTGTGGCTATTGTGCTGGTCCTCACCTCTCTTCCACCTGTCTTGATCGCAGCACACTGAAATGTGCCAACTGCATCAATCACGGCCCACTTCTAACCATTCTGTTTTTTTCCACAGTTTCCTTCCTTTTTGGCTGTCCACAGTTCAATTTGTGCCCGCAATGTTCTTGGCTCCCACCTCCTCAACATCGTCCGTCCTCCGTCGTCATCCGTCGACAATGCTAAATTGACTATCGCCTTCAAGCGATTCTTCCCTTTCTCTTTTTATTTCAATGCAATTTCCTTTTCGCACATCCCTCTCCTCCCTCTCATGTTCCTCACTTTGCTCTCATCCACCTAGTCCACCTTTTTACTCTATGTATCTTACAATTGGATCGATCAACATCAGATCGACTCGAAATAAATCGACTCACGTATCCCACCTCTTTTCCTCCCATAATCTGTCTATTCTGTGTCTTGCTGAAACTTGGCTCCTTGATTCTGATATTCCCTCATTCTCTGCTGACATACCTTCCTGTTCTTCATTCCTACACAAATTGCGCGACAGTTCTTAGTCCTCGGGTGGCGGGGTAGGTTGTCTATTTTTCAAAGCTCTCTCCCTTTAGTCCTTTTCCAATCTGGTTCTTTCTCCCACCTTATTCGAATTCCAAGCTCTCTCTCTCTCTCTCCTCTTTTAACAAGTTTTGTATCCTTATCATTTAACGTCCCAATCACCACGGCACTTCTGCACTATTTGTTCAAGACTTTCCTCCTCTCATCGGAGCGGTCTCCTATTTTTTCCAGCCATTTTATCATACTCGGCGACTTTAACTTCTGGCTTGACTCACCCTCGGCCAATGTTTACTGATTGAATTTTATCTCATACTTCCCATGATTTTTCCTATTCTTTTCCTTTTCCTACACATATATGTGACCATACACTTGATCTAGTCCTCTTTCCCTCCCAACTTATCTCGTCTGATCCTGTACCTTCCGACGTATTTGTATTTCCTCCTGATTTCTCTTCCTCTGTCTAAGTAATTATATTTTCCCATCATCACTCGCTCATCTTCCTCCAGTCTTAGTTTTTCTTACAATATTGCTTAAACTGTACGCAAATGTAGATTCATCCTTCGCAGCCTCTATATCATTAGAATATATATTGACCAACGTACTTCAATCACACTCATACATTCATTTAGTTCTTCTCATCTTAATTATGGTTCTTTCTTATTCAATTCCTTATCAGCGAACCACTTTTCCTCCTTGCAATCTATACTCAATCAATCGTGTCGTTTCGTTTTTAAATTCCCTGCTCGCCATCCTACATCTACTCTGCTTAAGAAACTAGGCTGGCTTCCCTTTAAACTTTTGGTCCACCAAAAAATATGTTGCCTCATTTTTAAAATACTACATTCACCTGCTCCTCCAACCTATCTCAAGGAACTGCTCCGCCCTACGACCCCTGCCCATTGTCGCGGCAAATACACGATCTAAACAAACACCTGGAACGATCTATCTGCACACAATTTATTCCAAACGGCTGAACCAACGACACAAAACACAAGACACCAACCGCGTCTGCTACACCAACCGCGTGTGTGTCGAACTCAAACATACGCACGACACACAATATAAAAAAATAAGGCTGCCAACCAACAACAATGTAAATGAAATAAACAATGGAAAATAGAGCGGCCTTCTCCCCGCCGTGTAAGGCTCCACCTTACGCAGCACACTATTGATGAACAAGAGTGGAAAACGATGCACAGCACAATAGACACATAAACATCAATAACACACATATGAAGCAGGGACGACAGAGAACTCACCCAGGAATTAGTCTCGGAAACGACCGGGACACTTGATAAAGCGCCCACTGCGCGTACACTGGGGAGTATCCGACTTCTTATCCGCCATCGAACGACTCTCTACGCCCGATTCCGCATTGGACGCAGAATACCTGGATTCACCTGGCTGAGAACTATGTCCGGAATGAACATCAACACTCGATAATTCCAATCCATGCAGACGCTGAATTGGGCGGGTAAACAACCCACTCTGCATTTTAAAATCAACAGATCGTACAAGACCGTCATTTCCCTTGTGCAGTTTGACGACAACAGCAATATGCCATTTCAGGCGTGGCACATTGTCCTCACGAGCTAGGACCAACAGATAACCTACTCGCAGAAGCACGCACAGAAAATTTCGAATACGGAAAGTTACGAACATATTCAGAATGCCAGACACGCCAAATTGATTCATCATTTGAGCTTGAAAGCGTTCTCTGCTGACAAGGTCATGAGCCTCGGCCAAATTCGTCTCTAAGAACCCGCTCTCGCTAGGCGGTGACAGATGATTACTGCGGCCTACAAGAAAGTGGCTGGGCGTGAGAGGCTCTGCAGAAATATCGGCACCTACAAACGTTAATGGTCTGGAGTTTATGCAAGCCTCTACTTCGACCAATAAAATCTCCAGCTCATTACGATACAGGTGAGAATTGCCAACTGTTTTCCTCAGAGAAGCCTTCAAAGTTTGTATCATCCTCTCCCACCGGCCGCCCCACCAAGGAACAATAAATTGCCAATTGGGCGACACATCACCGTAATATTTATTCAAGTGCGTAGCAGCACCTTTGAATACACAAGCATTGTCCGAATATACTCGACGAGGCAATCCTCGGCGAGATACAAATTTTCGAAATGCCGACCAAAAATCACGCAATGAGAGAGATGAAATTAACACGAGATGAATTGCTCTAATAGCAGAGCAAGTGAACAAACAAATGTATACTCTTTTTCCGGGAGGGTCAGCGCAATACAGGGGTCCGGCGTGAATCACTCCTACATGTGTGAATGGCGCTGTTTCACACACCCTGCTTCGATGAAATGGAGCCATGTCCTCCACCTGTGATTTCGAGTCAAACCGTTGGCAACGAATACACTGACGCTTGACGAATTTTGTCAGCTGGCGGAGACCGATAACCAAGTACAAGCTACTGACCGCAGTCATTACCGACGCTACACCGGCGTGAGCCATCAACAGGTGTTTCTCCCTCACAATCAGCATAGAAACATAACATTTCGGCAAAATAATCGGATGCTTACAGCTATAAGACTTCAGCGAATATTGCAAGCGACCAGTCACTCGCAACAATCTTTTCTCATTCAGAAACGGATGCAATTTGCACAAACAAGAACTTTTAAAAATCTGCTTATTTTCAGACAAACGCTTGATTTCGTCAGAATGAGCCAATTGCTGCTCATGACGCAATATAGTCAACTTGGCGTCGCGCAGCTCACCACATGTTAAACCATTGGATACACTCCGCTGGGCAAATTTACATCTGTGTATAAACATGAATATCCAACGAACTACGCGCACAGCTCGAGAAAGTGTTCCCCAACGTTCAACAGGCAACACTGGCAAGCTGGTGCACGACTGCAAAACAGAGACATCAGGTGTCTGACCTTCAAGTTCACAAGCGGTTTCGTTATCCGAAGTAGACAAGCCTACGGAACTGAAATCTTGATTTAACCAAGCGGTGCCAGAAAACCAATAATCTGCCTGAGCGAGGTCTTCGGCAAAGCCACCCCGGGAAACAATATCTGCCGGATTCAGCTCACCGGGAGAGTGTCTTCAAGAAGAAGGAGCAGTCACCGATTGAATCTCAGAGACCCGGTTAGCGACAAATGGCTTCCAGCGGCCCGAATCAATTCGAATCCAATGCAGGGCTATAGCTGAATCTGTCCAGCAATACACAAGAGGAAGGAGAGAAAAACAAATATCACGCATCAAATATCCAACAAGACGAGCAGCCCACTAGTTACCCATGAGTTCCGATCGAGGCAGAATCATACGCTTGAGCGGAGCCGCTCTGCTCATGTATACCACAAAAGCTACAATCACTCTACCATCTGTCTGAACAACTCGGAAATACAAGACGGCTCCATAACTAGTAAGGCAGGCGTCGCCAAAACTATGAATCTCAAGTTTATCTTCCAAATCTCTCCAATTGCCCTCAGAAGTAAAGTAACAACGAGGAACACGAAGTCTCCGCAAGGTACACAAGCCATTCAGCCATCGCATGGATGTAGTGGAAATCTCATCAGTGATTGGATCGTCCCATCCGCTACCTTCACACCACATCTGCTGAAACAGACATTTGGCCATCAACGTAAAAGGCGCAACAAATCCAACCGGATAAAAAATAATTGCGATACAACTCAACACAACACGTTTCGAAAGAATATTAAACGATGGTAGAGTAGTACAATATATTGAAAACATGTCTTTCTGGGGGTATTGTCCACCCATTCCTAGCAAATTCGAAAAATAATCCTCACTGCCCAATGAGTTTGAAGAAAGAGGGTCCGAAAGAGTCTTACTATTTGAACGACACCTTACCAGTGACAATTAGGCCTTATCCAGAACAATTTTGGCTTCAAAAAACAAATTGGTTGCGTCATTAGCCGTGTCTGCTCCAGTCAAGAAATCGTCAATGTACAGATTTTCAGAAAGCTCATTTACAGCACGAGATGGAGCCATCAATCTTAAGTGATACTTAATTGTCGCACATAATAGAAATGGACTGCAGTTGATACCGAAAGTTACGCGACAAAAACGCATCACACGCAGTTTACCTCCATCTGACAGCAAAAATCGATGTACATCTCTCTCTGATTCATGCAGCTGAATCTGCAAGAACGCTTTCGAAATATCTCCACTAACTGCAAATGGCCACCTGCAAAGTCTGATGATGACATCCAACAAATTTGGCAACAAATTAGGCCCACAATTCAGACAATTATCCAAAGAAACACCACTTCTACTCTTGGTTGAGGCATCGAATACAGGCCTTATCCTTGTAGACGAGCTGGACTCCTTGACCACCGGACGATGTGGCAGGTAATACATACGATAAGCCGACGGCACCATGTCCGAAGAAACCTCCTCAATAACACTTGAATCCTCCATGTCCTGGAGCACCTCACAATACGATTGCTGCAAAGACGGATCAGTAGAAAGTTTCCTTTCTAGAGAAGACAAACAACGTTTAGTACACTCAAAATTATCTTCCAAGACAGGAAGACTAGGACCAGTTTTCCACGGTAAGTGCACTTCACAACGCCCAGTTTCAGTGCGGCTGATGCTATCATTGAAAGATTCAAGCACATGATATTCACCTATATTACAATTATCCACAATACCAACATCCTCCAAATACCAGAATCTCTAGAGATGACTCAATATTGACTGTCAAAAGTTGACAACTAGCGGAAGGTGATACATCACCAGCCACCGCTCCAGATAGCACCCATCCGAAGCAGGACTCCTGCGCCACGAGGCCATCACCAGCACTGTAAGTCTCAGTGTTCATCAGCTGCCAAAAACAGTCTAGACCAATGAGAATATCCACCTGGTCAACTCTTCCACATCCAATATCTGAGTCAGCCGAATTCAGTGATCTGTACTGTTCCGAAACATCAGCGTTCAAAAATGGCTGATGCAATGGCGCACAGATCTGAGGGATAAAAAAAACATTGATACTTTTAGACAACGAATATTAAGGAGAGGTACCTTCCACGATAATGTTAAACATACCAACGGCGGACTGTTTTGAGCACTGGTCTCCAATGGAAGTGTACCAGAGATTCTGAGTTCCAACACAAGTCGCTTTTGAACCCAACTTATCAATCAAAGTCTCAGAAACATATGACAGATTGGAACCGCTGTCGAACATGAGAGTAGCCTGCACAGGGCTACTCTCATCCATGAAACACAACACATATATTCTGTCCTTGAAACACATTACACTACAACGATGTGGCACAATGAGCATTTGAAACAGACGGTTAAAATTCAACTGAATCAGTTGATAGAACAAACCTAGCAGCTTAAACAACGTTTACTGACTACGATTTAACCAAGTTCGAGTGGACATTCACATCGCCAACAGATGTACTTCTCTGAGACCCATCAGAGGACAAAACATCGCTTTTGTGGAGTTTAAAACAACAAAGAACATTATGCTGACCGCCACAGTTTGAACATACGCGACAAGTACCACAACGACTCAAACACGCCATAATTATTCCTGTACCAAAAAACAACGCAAAAACGAAAAACGACACTCGACCAATATCGATTCTTCCGCCCGTCATGAAACTCCTCGAAAAGGCCATACAAATACAAACGATGAACTTTTTAGAAAATAATCATCTCATCAGCGACGCCCATCACGGATACAGGAGACGATTGTCATGCGAAACAGCACTCATGGTCATAGCCGATACTGACTAGGAAGCCATGAATAACCGCGAGGCCACTCTTTTAGTGTCTGTGGATCTCACAAAATGTTTTGATGTCGTCCACCACGACAAGCTACTCGACAAGATCGCAGCTCACAACATAGATCCCTCATGGTTCGGCAGTTATTTACACGGCCACACTCAACAAGTACGTGTCCAGCATCATCATGCATATGATCTTTCCGACACCGTTTCGACAGTTGAGAACCTCTCGATTTTTCAAGGTGGCAGTCTGAGCTGTGTGCTGTTTCTGATATTCTCGAATGATTTATCGGCGCATTTTACAAGAAAACACGAACACCATGAGTTACGCGTAGTACAGTACGCGGATGATACTACTATCATGACGACCACTGCAAGACAAGACCTCGCCATGTGCGTGCACAACCTGGAACTGCGACTCAACGAACTCAGCGATTATTACTCCGCAAACAAAATGAAGGTGAACACAACAAAAACACAATTTATAATATTTGGCACAAAATACTTACTCAAGACGTTCCCGAAAATTGAGATCACATTTCAAGACAGCATTATAAAGGAAAGCGAGGCCGTAAAAGTTTTAGGCGTGCATTTGGACAAACACCTACAATTTACCAAACACATCACCTATGTTACACAAAAATCTACTGGAATTCTTTTATGTTTAAACCAAGCTATGACATCGTTACCCGAACACACACATAGGCCTATCATCAATGCGTTTATTTTTTCTGTATTGGCATACTGCATATCTGTTTATGGTGCTACCGGAGTTATCCAAAAACAGCGAATCCAAAAAATTATCAATTTCTGCGCACGAGTCCTCACGAAAAAGCGAAAATGCGACCACATTTCCGAAACTTGTAGACAGCTCGGCCTACCTACAGTGGACGCACTCATCAACGACAATAGAAAACGACTTATTCGAACGATAACGACGACCCGAAAACCCACTGCCTTGTACGAGACATTTGAACCAGCACGTGAACACAACATCAACTTGAGACGAACAAGACCGCTTGAACTGCCGAAAATATCCACGGAAGCAGCTCGCAAACGTATAAACTATGAAGCGGCCAAAATTTTGTAATATATATTTGAACGATAAATGCTACCATGTTTGTGTATGTGTATGTATGTATTTGTGTGTATGTTCATACATGTATGTAAGTGTGTATTTATATATATGTATGTTAGTATAATGTATGTATATATTGCAATGAAAAGCGCGTGCCCAGCGATTGCAATAAAGCATTGATTGATTGATTGATTGATTACACGCACTGACTCGGTGATTTGCACCCAAACATTAAAAACAAAGACCACACTGCATAATCTTGTTCCGCCGAGCAGACACAGATAGACTCAAAACAGATCTACACTTACTTGGCAAATGATTCCTTCCGCAAAACCCGCATTCAACAGCCGACGAGTGAAGCGCAACAGCAGTGGTCATCTTCGACTTTCTGGATTCCTGCAGTTGCCCATTGATTCACTGGGGAGTCCGATGTCCGCTGGTCGAAGGCCCCTAGCTGAAAGTAGCAGATCTTTCACAAGACTCCACCTCGTTTTTCAGAAATTCGAGAAGACCTGTAGGGTCAGACTCCTTGCCAGCACTCTGTCGCGCCAAATTCATTTTCACCTTTTCAGGGAGCTGAGAGACAATCAGTGGCGTGAAAATTACACCATGACTAGAACCAGAAATATCTAGCGACTCAAGGCTCCTGAGGTGGACCATCAGTTCTTCGTACAGGCTTCTCAACCCTTGAGGCTGCTTCAAACCATGCCCCAGAAGCTCCTGAACGTGGGTATATATAATATTCTCTTTTCCACAAAAAGATTCCCTCAGCAGATCACAAGCTACTGGGTTGTAGTGTTGGTTATGATGTTTACACCCATTGTTATATATGTGTGTGTTTGGTTTTAGTGTAAAATGGTTTTGGCTTGTCTGTGTGTATGTGCGCGCGCGTGCTCACGAATACAAGCTCGTGTTTGACCTCTGACGCACGCGGGTCATTGATCGCGTGCCACTGTATGTATGCGCGTGTGCAGGGCAAGTGACGAGTGTCTTGTACAGTCGTGTCCGAGCTTGTCCTGGTTGGGGTCGCGTTGAACGTAGCGCTTGCTGTCTAATACACACTGTGTGTATTTTTCTTCACCTTTTCGTTGCTTCATCGCCACACTTGTGCCCCAAGTGAGGAACTATTGTGATTTTCATTCGTTACGGCAACGTTTTGCGCTATATAATCTGTGGCTTGTTAATTGTTTTTCGACCAGTTTTTGTGATTACATTTCCCACAGGTACGACGACGATAAGACCGATACAAGTAATTCTACAAATCCCTTCGCTTCGGCTCATGTTGCTGTCAAACCACCACCATTTCTACCCAAGTCGGTGAGCGGATATATTGGGTATATCGTTATATCGATATATCGGATATATCGTTTATATTGGAGGCACAATTTCATCTGGCAAAGGTGACGGCTGAAAATACAAAAATTGTCATGCCATCTGAGCACTCCCTGCCGATGTAGTCTCTAAGATTAGTCCAGAAATATTGGCGGGCCAAAATACGTCGAACTGAAAGCGGCTCTAGAGAAAGCATTCGCTCGTACAAAAGCTGAACTCTTTGAGGAGCTTCGGTCGGGAACATCATTCAGTGGTCGTGCATCAGTAGTTATGACTGAGCTAAGACAGACAGCTGCAATGGCTGGGGTGGGAGATGAACTGGTACGACATCGTTTCTTGAAAACCTTGTCCCCAGTGATCGCCACAGCTCTTGCAGCTCAGAAGGATTTGACATTGGAACAACTCGGGTCGTTGGCTGACGATTTATATCATCTGGCACGTGAGGAAAACTGCCTAAACGTTTCAGTGCGTAGAAATATGTCCGGTGGTTCAGATCGAGACCGAGGTCGCAGTCCAGCCAGGTACTCCATTAGAGAGTATTCAGCTGAGCGTGGTAATCTTTCTCGGAATTTTCGTCCGTATCGTGCAGTTCAAAGGCCTGAGGTGTGTCGGGCGCACCTGTACTACGGGCAGCTGCACGTACATGCAAGCATTGGTGCCAATGTCCCGACAAATCACAAGACTTATAAGTTTTGCCGCCATCAAGACCTGGCTCACGATCAGCTTCACCAGCCAATGACGAAACACAGGAAAACTAGCAAGGCAGGCGGGTTCGATAGCGAATCACCGTTTGGCGCTGCTAAAAGTCGCCGCTAAAGTAGGAACAGTTGCTGCAAACTTTATCGTCGACACAGGGGCGGCGCTATCTATTGTATCCCCTTCCCTGGTGTCTGGTGTGCCACTGCAGCTCTGTGCAGTTAGAATTACATCGGCCAGTGGACAGTCTATCCGAGTGCACGGTGAGGTTATGCTGAGCGTTAGCATTTGAAATTTGCGGCGGAGCTTTGTATGGGAGTTTGTTGTTACCGAGGTAGTGCAGCCTTTGTTGGGGCAAGACTTTTTTCAGAATTTGGCTTGATAGTTGACTGTCGGCGTCGATGTCTCATAGACAGCATCACTGGTATTGCTGCAAAGTGTGTTGTAGCTGACTCAACAACATGAATGATCGTGAATGATCTGTCGTGAATGAGTTGTCGTGAATTATCTGTCCCACCTACCGTCGCAAGTACGTTTTCTGTTAACACGGTACCCGTCATTGACGGCACCCTCTAGCGGAGAGCGTATTGTCAAGTCGCCTGTAAGTGATGTCACTCATTCTATAGATACCGGCAGCGCGACACCTACATGCACATCACCACGTCGCCTCAATATCCGAGCGTCAACAAGCAGCCAAACTGGCGTTCAATCAGCTGCTTCAACATGGAGTGATTAGACCGTCAAAGTCACCATGGTCATCACCGTTGCATTTGGTAACGAAAAACACGCCTGGAGAGTGGAGGGTGACCGATGATTACCGCTCACTGAATCTTATCACTATGCCGGATCGCTATCCATTGCCTCACATCCAAGATTTGTCTGCTCGTATAGGAGGTAAAACTATTTTTATCAAATTGGATTTGTTGAAAGCATACTACAATATTCCCATGGCGCCACAAGACATCCAGAAAACAGCAGTAACAACGTCATTTGGCTTGTTTGAAAACGTGTTTCTTCCTATGGGTCTCCGCAACAGTGGTGCAACGTTCCAGAGATTCATGGACGGAATATTTCGATCTCTTTCGTATGTGTTCGTCTATTTAGATGATATTCATGTATTCTCCGAAAACGAACAACAACATGCTGTCGATCTTAAGGTTGCTTGTGCGCTGCTTCACCAGCACAAGTTACGTTTGACGCTTAACAGGTGCGAGTTTTTTGTCCACTCTGTGGAATTCTTGGGACATCATGTGATTAGCGGAGGTATACAAACTCCAGCCAGCCGCATTGATGCCATAGTCAACCTTACCCAGCCACAAGATACCGTAGGTTTCCGGAGGTTTCTGGGCATGTCTGGTTTCTACCGGCAAATGATGCCAAACTTCGCCGATGTGGTTTTCCCTCTGTCAGAGATGCTTCGACTGCAACCACAGAAGGGACCCCTGCAGTGGACCAGTGAGACAACGGAGGCTTTCGCAGCCGTGAAGCAGCTACTCTCAAATGCGTTCACTCTTGCCGGCTTGTATCCCACGTGTGGTGAGTTTCACCTAGTGTCAAACTTTTCGGCGCGAGCAGCAGGTGATTGACGGCATACCGCATGCTACAGCGTTCTTCAGCAAAAAGCTGTCGCAACAGCAACGAAAATACGCTACATTCGACAGAGAGTTGCTGGCATCCTACCTAGCGCTGCTCCACTTTCGCCACATTATCCAGTGTGGTCGGATAATTCTATTCACCGACCACAAGCCGCTGGTTGGGGATTCAACAGCCAGAAACCTGCTAAGCTGGATGGCCAACAGTGCCACTTGTCGTTGCTTGCAGAATTTGTATCAGAAGTACAATATATCAGAGGAGCCGACAATGTGGTAGCCGACTGCCTGTACAGAACAGCCACTAGTGTGGAGGTGGATGCTTGGGATTTGCCCGCGTTAGCCGCCGCCCAAGCCACCGATGTTGAAACGCAGAGTATCCGATCACGACTAAAAAAATATTGAGTCAGTGGTGAGCACCCACTCCTTTGTGAGACTTCGCACAATCACCCAATACCATTTGTTCCAGCACAACTACGACATAAGATGTTTTACGACTTGCACAACATCTCGCATCCTGGGATCAACGGCACGTTACGGTTGCTGGAGTCGCGCTACTACTGGCCATCATTAGATCGCGATGTCATATCGTGGGTGCGGTGCTGTATTAACTGTCAGCGGGCAAATGTTCACCAGCACACTAAGCCTCCAGTCCAACAGTTTGCTGAAGCCGCTGGCCGGTTCTAGACCGTCCATATAGATATCATCGGACCTCTGCTCGAGCAGGCATCGCTCTCGTGCTCTCTGCCGTTGCGCTATGTGTTAACGTGCATAGATCGAGCCACTCACTGGATAGAAGCAGTTCCGCTGTGTGACATTACAGCTGAATCTGTCGCTCGGTCCTTCTTTGAGACATGGGTTGCCCGCTTTGGCGTGCCAATCCATGTTGTCACTGATAGAGCGAGACAATTTGAAAGCGAGCTGTTTCAACATCTGGCCCAATGCATAAGTTTTCACAGGGTGCGCACCACTGCGTATCACCCTCAAAGTGATGGTATGATTGAGCGACGCCATCGTGTGCTCAAGGCGTCCATCATGGCACGAGCTCAAGACTGGCTGGCAGCTCTGCCAGTGGTACTACTCGGCATAAGAATGCTGCCCACTGAGGCAGGCATATCACCGCTTAGTGCAGTGACGGGAACATAAATTGTATGCCCCCGCATAGCAGTTGAGCGTGACGCTCCTGCAGCTGTCCAGCAAGAATTTGTGCGGGAACTAGCTCGACGAATGACAGAGCTGGACTTCTGACGTCTCTCTGAGTCATCATTTCATCGAACCAGCGCAGTTCATATCCCAGCCGAATTGTCAACGTGCTCACATGTCTGGGTGAGAATCGACCGGGTCCGTCGAGCCTTGGAAGCGCCCTATCATGCGCCCTTTCTTGTGATGCGGCGCAATCCAGACGTCTTCACACTGCAGCTGCCATCTGAAGCTACGGAGACGGTGTCAATATCTCGGATAAAACCTGCTCATCTGACGGTCGCGCCACTAAGCCGTCACTTACGAAAGACTAAACCTTCCTCCTGTCCGCCTAATCCGATTTGTTTCAGGAAAATATCCTCTGACATTTAAATTTTTTGCTCCTTTTTACACCCACCTCGTTAGCAAAAAGGAGAAAAAGAAGCAAAAAGGCGAATGCTAGAGGATTTCTGATGGTAATATCCGGTAGACTCAAGCGGAGGTGTTAATGCACAAATCCGGGCCAGGACTCGAACTACGAAGCTCTGACACGAGAGGTCAGCGCTTAGCCACTGAGCTACTCGGAAGCTTGGTTCAATAAATTACGAAATGTGTGTTTGTGTTGTTTTTGGCATGCAGGCGGTGGACGCAACGACATTCCGCAGCGGCTCAAGCGCCACTTTCTTCTGTTCAACTGTCCGCAGCCGTCGAACGCGTCGCTTGACCGTATCTTTGGCAGCATAGCCATCGGCCATTTCTGTTCCAAGCGCGGCTTCAGTGAGACGGTGCGTGAGCTGGCCAAAAAACTGGTGCCTCTCAACCGCAAGATGTGGCAACTTACTAAGGTAGGTGAACCTATGGGCAAGCTCAGCACTCGGCTCTTCCTAGGTATAATATTTTGAGGCACAAGGCACTGGATGATGAAAATTTTCACTGTGGGCGGATTATTGTCCAATATGAGGAAAAATGGCTTGTCTTTGGTGCTTTTAAGTTTTTATTTTTTCTCTTACTTAGGGTACTTTCACAAGAAGTAATATATTAATGGATATTACTTTCGCTGACTGGATGGCTTGTAATGTTTTATCGCATGATCCAACATTGAGCTGGGGAACATCAAGTTGAGAAACTGTTGCGTTTTATCGTTAAGAGCGTGTGGCGTTTGGGTATACACGGAAATACACTGGAACAACACGATTTTATTGGACAGACATAATTGACACGCACACACACGCATATACACATACACACACAGGACGGGACAAACTGGACACACGTGCATATAAGCATACGTGCACATATGGACAAACAAATACATACACATTGTTCTGATTTACCTTACCCCACAAGAAACACACCCAGTAAAAGTACACACTGATATTGCCCAGTACACGTCACAGACAGCGTACATCAATACGACTCGAACACAACTACCACATGTCAATTTCACACCACTAGCACACGCGCATACACACATTCAGTCAGCACATACACACAGTCAGTCAGCACATACACACAGTTAGTGTAGCTGGGTCATATTCGCAGGAGCGCACTCTGTAACGTGTAGGGGAGCTAACTCCCAACACCTCCCCCATCAGAACTCATATCTCCTCAATGAGTCTGGCTGGTCGGCGGCGTGTTCTCGCTGATCTTCTGAGTGCCGGCTCATCAAGAATTACCTGATCAGTACCGTCCGACTGGTCTCGTTTTGGAGAACTACCTCTCTCGGGTGATGCAGTCTTGCTATCGGCAGACGAAGATGGCTCAGTGCCCAGGTGTCTGTTTTGCTGAGGCGGTTTTGCGTGAGCGAACCGTCGTCTGATGAAGCGTCTGTTGCGACATAATACTCTGCCGCTCGTCATTCGAATGAGGTATTTCCGATTTGGATTTACCGCAACAATAACCCCGTACCGAGACCATTGCTTCGTAACGGGGTCTTGAGCAGCAGCTTGGCTGCCAATTGACAGTCCATGTAGATCACGCGATGTCTGATTGTAACGCCGAATCGTCGGAGATGGCGTGCTATCGGCAACGTCAGCGATGGTTTGCCACTTCTGGCTGAAGGCTCGTCGATGAGCCGGGAGGCTGTCTTGTATTGGTCGTCCAAATAATACTTGAGCAGGAGAAAGTCCATTTGCTCCTGGTGTATTGCGATATTGCAATATAGCGCGCGTGCAATACTCTCGATCCAAACTTTTGCCGCGTCGGCAAGCAGCACTTTGCGATGATTTTCTTTATGCTTTTCACACCAGCTTCCGCCCTCCCATTCGATTGAGGATAGTTGGGCGACGAATATCTCGGCTCCACATCCCAGCGTCGCAGAAAATCACGGAAGACGTTTGATGTGAATTGTGGCCCACCGTCTGAATACCACACATCTGGTCTCCGGCGAAACAAAACATGTCCTGCAGTATAGAAATTAATCGTCGAGTACTGCTATCGGTGCCCAGCTCTCCAATAGTTGGCCAACCAGAGAAGTGATCAACCACTACCAAAAAGTGTTTCCCACCGTGTTCCGCCAAGTCCGCTGATACGACTTGGAAAGGTCTTTCGGGAAGTGCGTGACGACGGTAGGTCTCTTTCTGCTGTGACGGAAGCCTTTGCTGACATGATTCGCAGGCTTTCGTTGCGGCTTCTATGTCACGATCGATCCCAGGCCAATATACAATTTGTCGTGCTCGGGCTTTACACCGTTCTTGTCCTTGGTGTCCTTCGTGCAGCAAAGTCAGAATTTGATTACGCGTGGCGCGAGGAATGATCAGTCTTTGCCCACAAATGACTAATCCATCATCTTCAGTAATCTCCGGATGTTTCGGCCAGTACGACCTCAGAGTATGTGGCAATTGCTGTTTGGATGTCGGAAATCCTTGCCGAACATATTTCCTGAGTAGTCGGAGCTCGGGATCAGATTCGGACTTACACTTCACTTCTTGAAGCCGTATGCTCAATCCTGACTCGCGTGTCGACTGAGCTATTAACACACACAGTGACGGCTTGTCGTTGTATTCGGCTAGTTCGTCAGAAAGTTGTGTTTGTCGAGTGGGTGCTCGAGACAACGCGTCTGCGGCTTCATTGTCTGAAAATTGAACTCAGCGGCTTTTAAACGCAATTGTTGAAGTCGCGGGTTGTCGATCTCGTCCAGCCGATTTGAATTGAATATGGGGACCAACGGTTTATGATCGACGATCATGTCAAAGTGTTGTCTTCCCACCAGGAGCTTGCGACATTTGTGCAATGCCCAACTCACGGCAAGTGCTTCAAGCTCAATGGTTGCGTAGCGCGACTCTGTGTCGCCGATGAATCGCGAACCGGCTTGCACGACTCTCCACTCGCCATCTTCTTGCTCTTGTGACAGTATGAAGCCTAAGCCATGAGTGCTACGAGCGTCGGTTGTCAGCGAAGTTGGTCGACTCGGGTGATAGAAAGCCAACACTGCATTTAATGACAATATTTGTCTGGCATTTTGAAACGCACGATCATGACTGACGTCCCACAAAAATTCGTTGTTCTTCTTCAGAAGGCTGCGTAACGGTTGAAGTGCACTGGCGACAACCTTGGAGAATGACGCTATTTGATTGGCGAGGCCAAAAAATGCTCTCAGTTCTGTGATGTTCCGTGGGGTAGGGAACTCAGCCAATGCGTCGGTGAGATCAGTGTCTAAAGAATAACCATTTCTTTTTACTACATATCCAGCAAACTTTACCGCATTTTGCGCGACACAAAACTTCTCGCGGTTCAGCGATACTCCAGAATTAGCGCATTTTTCTACAAATTCGGTGACGTGCTTGATGTGCTCATCGAGTGTCATGTCATAGAGCATCACATAGTCGACCACACGTGCAAGGCGAGGTAGACCAGAAAGACACTCGGTCATACGTCTGTTGTAATGATCAGAGATACTGCTGATGCCATATGGGGCTCCTAATAATTTGTACCTCCCAAAAGGTGTCAAGAACGTTGTGAGACTTTGGCTTGTTTCGTCCAGCTCACACTGGTGATAACCTTTGAGCGCATCGAAGGTTGCAAAATACTCTGCGTCAGATTGTGAAATAGAAGACACAACATCTGCCGGACTGTCGCTCATTCTATCTTGGTGTCCAAGAATAGTCGATGCGTCGCGACTAGCGGCTTCCTGTGCTCTACAAATTTCTATAGTATTTTGCAGAGAAAGATTCGGGACAGCACACAGTTTCTGCACCGTAGAGGCGTCTTGTAGCCCCATCACAATTCGGTCACGAATAAGTGATTCACGACAGCTGTTGCAAAACTTGCAACGCGTCGCCAAGTCTTTCAATGCTGTGCAAAAATCGTCCAAGCATTCTCCTTCTGCTTGTCTTCTGGCGTTGAAGTTGCGCCGTTCGATGACCTCATTGGTCTGCCCAACGATGTATGCCTCCAGGCCGGCTATAATAGAGTTAACGTCTTCAAATGCTGCATGTGGTAAGTCGAGGTTCTCCATGACCTTGATGGTGTCGTCTGAGAGACAAGATCTCAGTGCAGCCAACTGTATGGTCTTCGGTGCCGCTGTCAGGCCTGTTAACATTGCAAAATCGTCCCACCGCCGTCTCCAGGCTCGGAACGAGTGCTCTCTGTCCACTGAAATTTCTAATCTGTGTGGCTGGGTCGATTTTGCCAACCACGAAAACGGCTCACCTTGTCGAGGGGCCGGCACTGGTGGTTCATGCTGATGTAATGCTTGATCAACAACGGAAAGTTCGTCCTTGAACTTCGTAGTTGATCCTGTCGGCTGCGCCATGTTCTGATTTAACTTGCCCCCCAAAGGAAAACACCCAGTAAAAGTACACACTGATATTGCCCAGTACACGTCACAGGCAGCGTACATCAATACTACTCGAACACAACTACCACATGTCAATGTCACACCACTAGCACACGCGCATACACACATTCAGTCAGCACATACACACAGTCAGTCAGCACATACACACATTTAGTGTAGCTGGGTCATATTCGCAGGAGCGCATCCCGTAACGTGTAGGGGAGCTAACTCCTTACACACATAATGACACGGAAAAACACAACACGACACACACACATACACAAGAACATGAGCACACAGAGCTTTTATTAGGGCTGCCAAGTGGCGCGAGACGAAATTTCACATAATGCAGCCCAAGGGTGTAGATGCGCCCACGTGTCATTTCTATTGCATCAAAATGGATCGTTTATTCACTTGAATATAGGACCCCTGTACAACAACATCTATGTGTTGTGCTATCCAACAGCCATATATTTCACTGGTCTATACCTAAAATGTTGTCAAAAATATTTCCACGGAATAGTCAGAACATAATTCAGTATTGTGTGAAACTTCTCCGCGAACGGTCTTGCTTGCCTCGTTCCCTCTAAACCACTGCTTGTGCCTTTACCCTTGTTTACGTGTGCGTGTGCTATTGAGTGAGTGTGTGAGTCGCGTGCCCGTAAGTGACTGCGCGAGTCCGCGTGGTTTGTACGTGGGCACATTCGTGTGTGTGTCTGTGTGCACGTGTCCGGTGTGCTACCCGCCACCATCGTTGGTCTGTGTGGTGCTCTTTCTCAAAAGTTTTCCGTCTGCTTTATTCGTCCACCCCATCATGCCTGTGATGACGAATGCTGATTGTTCGGTGTGCAACACTCCGTCCGGCGATATTTCTTGTGTTCTATGTGCGCAGCACCTGCACAAAAAGTGCACCAATGTCTCAGCAGGTTTGCTGCGACAAATCGTAAAATCTTCACTCCGTTGGCACTGTATGGATTGCGATGGATTTGCTCTTTGTGCTAAAAGCCATTCTCATTCCTATTCTCAAAAAACCTTCCCTTGACCCAAACATTCTAAAAAGTTACCGACCAGCTTCCCTTCTTCAATTTTCATCCAAAATTCTTGAGTCCGCCATTTATCATCAACTAGCATCTTACCTCTACAATAACCGTCTTCTTGATGATCTACAATCAGGGTTTGCTCCTTATCGTTCCACTGAAACTGCTCTTGTCCGCCTCCATCACGATTTACTTTTTCATTTTTCTCAAAAATCTCCCGTAGTCATCTCTCTCCTTGATATGTCATCCTCATTTGACCTTGTTGATCACAACATTCTTATTCAGGATCACTTCTCTATAGGAATCCCTCATTCTGCTCTGTCTCTACTCACTTCCTGTCTCACTAACCGCTCCTACTCAGTTCTATTTGATAGTTGTCGGTCTTAAAATTTCCCTCTTTCATCAGGTGTCCCCCAGCGCTCATCACTTGGTCCTATCCTTTTCAACGTTTACATGACATCTCTATGTCCAATACTACGAAATTTGTCTATTCCTTTTCAGATATATGCAGATGACGTTCAGTTCTTTCTTCCTCTTTCTGAGCAAAACTATATTCCTCATATCATCAATAATATCTCAACGTGGGCTTCTTCTCGTTCGCTCATAATAAATTCCTTGAAAACTCAATACATCCTATTTCGCCCGCCTAAGATCCATCCTCCTCTATCTGACTTTCCTCTTTCCTCATCAGTACGTGACCTCGGTGTCTTACTAGATCCTCATTTGTCATTTCAAATTTTTTTTACTTCCACAGCTTGCACCTGCCGTCTAATCCTTCGAAACCTCTATCTCATCCGTCCCTACATTGATTCATCAATTGCACAATCTCTGGTATCTGCTATCATCATTCCTCGTATTGACTAATGTAATTCACTGTTTCTTTATCTTCCACAGAAGTCACCCAACATTTTACAATCTATCCTTAATCAAGCCTGCCGCTTCATTCTTCGCTTTCCTCCGCATCATCCCACGTCATCCCATCTACGTGATCTTGGTATTCTTCCTATTCCATATCTCGTTCAACACAAAACCTGCACACTTGTAGCGCGGCGTTGCGTGTATAGTGACGCCTAGCCCGGACGTACTCACTGCAATCGCAAGAGCCCCACAGAGAGCGCGCGAGAGGCAGCGTACGACGTGAGTTTTCGGGGTATCCACCCGGACGTTCCTGCTGTTCCCACACGCGACAAAAGGGCCACGAAAGGCGCGCGGGAAGCAGCGAAGCGCCGCTACTAGCTACGCTCCCGAGCAACCGGTTTGCTCGGCAGAGAGGCCAAGCCGCCTTTGGTCCAGAGAGAGTGGACCCAAGGCTGGGAGCACGAAATAGCGGACAATGAGAGGATCGTGAGGGCCGCGTGCTGTGCAATACTATTGGTGTGGGAAACACCAGCGTACACTCATTTTGTCACGACACATAACTACAAAAGACCCGATAAAAACTTGTACAGGCGATACAGCAATGTACCAGCAAAACATGTGAGACAACATTAAAACAGTTTGCAATGATAATTACAACAGTTACACCGGCGCAATACATGATATACAATTTATATATATATATATATATATATATATATATATATATATATATATATATATATATATATATATATATATATGCCTCTCTTGTTGACAAAAAGAATTCAGGTCGTACTACCGTCAACAAGACAGGCAAAGTTCAACACAGTACTGAATGTAATGTCCACTAAATACAGGAAGTACAAACAGATTACATCCTATCTGAATGCAATGAAGTGTAGTTTTCCAATGCCGAATTCGACATACGTTCTTCCGAAGGATCATAAGGCAGGTGAACTGAAAGGCAGGCCCATAGTCGCTGCACTGGACGGTCCAGCAACAAAATTATCAAAGAGCCTGGCCAAAAAATTAGATAATCTTCTGGATAATGTTCCTGCACACATCAGAAGCACGGACGAATTTCTCAAATGGCTTGAAAACATACCACAAGATAGAATAAAAGGAATGGCTTCATTGGATATTGTTAACCTGTACGGCACAATACCGCGGAGCTCCAGCAACATCGATGTGGGCTTGATGGAGGTCGTAACAAACTTTTTACATCAGCACAAAGATGGAGATGAAATATTCACCTTGATGGATGTGGACGATGTTGTAGTGCTCATTGATTTAGCCATTTCAAATGATGTGATTGTCCAAGGTGAGATGCACTATGCACAAGTACAGGGCCTTTCAATGGGCAATTCTATGGCACCGCAACTGGCCATTATTTATGCCGACTACATGGACCGCCAAATAATTGAAAAATTACCATGGCCACTGGAGTATAAGCGGTACATTGACGATATTTTCATTGCGTGGTACGATGACGTAAACATTGATGATATGATGCGGATTGTTAACTCAATCAACTCGCACATCCAATTTACCATCGAAACTCCAAAGGACGGCAGCTTGCCATTTCTCGAATGCTTCATCAGTCATGATGGTTGCAAATTCGACACCACATTACATGTGAAAACGGTACACAGTGGATCGTTCACGCCGTGGCAATCCTACGGCTCAACATCAGCAAAATGTTCCATTGCATACGGCGAGTTTGTGAGGGCGTCAAGAAGAGCCAACAATGAGCTGAACCTACGAAAATCGCTGAGAACCGTTGAAAATCGCCTGAAAGTGAATGGCTATCCCATGAAGGTGATCGAAAAAACAAAATATAGGGCACTAAGGAATGCGGGCAATTCTGGACATGGAGAAGAAAAAGAAGACGAACGCAAATATTATGTAAAGTTGCCATACTTGGGAGAGGCAAACAAGCGACAGTGTCAATCACTGCTCAGAAGAACGGGTCTCGCAGACAAAGTGCGGATTTTCTTTGACCCGGGTCGCCCATTAAAAAGAATATTTGCACCTCCCAAAGAGCGCCTGACATGCGAGTCCGGTTGCTTTACATGCTCCTGTGCGACGAAAAAGTCACAATGTTGGCAGAAGAATGTGATTTATAAGATAACTTGTACGATCTGTGGAAGATTCTACATAGGTGAAACCTGTCGACCTGTGAAAATACGAGTGCAGGAGCATATTAGCCCAAAACTGAACGGTGTGATGTTCGAACACAACAATGAGCATCACACCAACTCTCCATTATCAATCACCTGGTGTATCATACACAGTGGCATCAGAGATGAGTCGACAAGAAAGTACGCTGAAGCAGCCTACATACGGCAGCATGATGATGGATCGCTCATCAACGGCTGCAAGGGAATATATTTAAAATGTCAATTTTAAAGATAACACAATTGACAATTTATTCTCCTTTTTCAGCACTTAATTACTAGAGTCACTCAATTGTTATGATGCATGTGTTTTTTATTGTCTGCTATATAATTGTGCAATTTGGCCGTTAATTTGAATTAATTTCAGTACCTGAAGAAGCCGTTAGGCGAAAACGTTTGTACTAAAAAATATATTGATTGTGCCCGATGAAGTGATTCATTTACATAATATTTATATATATATATATATATATATATATATATATGTATGTGTGTATATGATTATGTATATATATAGCCTGTTGGAGGCTCAATACATTGAATTTGCTTATCTCCTCCACGCCATCTCCATTGTTTTCACTCCTTGTCGGTTTGTACTGAGGCTTCCTCCGCGAACCCCTACTTCGGTGCACATCCGACAGCTCGGTTGGTTACCTGCTCTTTCTCGTATCCGCTATAAGGTATGTTGTCTGGTCTTCAAACTTATCCACTCTCCCTCTTCTCCCTCATATCTCCGTTCCCTATTGACTCTCAATAATCGCACTTCTTGTCGCATTCCTGTGCCATTAGTCTGTCCTCCTGCTCTTAATCAATCCTCTTGGTCATCCAAATCTTTTTATTTCTATGCTCCTCGTATCTATAACTCGCTTCCATCTTACCTTCACCACAAGTCTTCATTCCGATCCTTTTCTGCTGATCTTCATAAATATCTGCTCACTCGTTCTCTTCATGACTAAATGTATGATTTGTCTTTGGTTATATGTGTGTTGTTCGTGCTGATCGCCCTGTGTTGTACCCTCGTTGTTCTTGCTTGATATTTGTCTTTTTACTCACTGTGAATTATATGTTTTCGTTGCTGCGTCCCTTTTTTGCATCTCTTGCATTCGTCGTTGTCTGGTCAGGCTTCGCCCTGCTACTGGTAACCGTGTAATTCCAGTACAACCAGATTCACGGTCGAGTCGTCGGCGACTAAACCGACTCCCCCACTGTTCTGCAGTGAGGAGGGTGGCTAGACACCCGACAGGAATAAAAACAAAACCTGTTTCAAGGGCGGATGAGCTATCTGATAGCCAACGGCCATCTAGCATGTTCCAGTTTGCAAACGTGTTTTCATTTTTCTATTTGTGCCTACTCCCTGCTCGCTGTGATGTTCCTGTCGGTTGTCTCTTTCGCGCCTGTGTATAAATATGTGCGCTATATTAAATATATGTTGTTGTTGTTGTTGTTGTTGTTGTTTGCGCCTTTGCCCTGAAAGTGCCTCATATCAAATACATTTTGTGGCGCTTTCACACGCAGAACCACTTGCTGCCTACACCGGCCAAGTTCCACTACATTTTCAGCTTGCGCGAACTGTCGCGTGTCTGGCAAGGCATGGTGGCCACACTGAGCAACGTCATCGACTCAGAACACTCGCTGATCACGCTCTGGCAACACGAGTTTCTGCGAGTGATGGCCGACAGGTGAGTGACGTCATCATCACTGGTATTATTATTATCTTCATCACTGTCATGATGTGCGATGTTGGCTGGATATAGACTATCCGTGATTCACACAATCTTCTTCCCTGCAGGTTCACGGTTGCCGACGATCTCAACTGGCTGTTGAAAGAGATGAAGCAATTGGTCAACAAATATCTGGGCTCAACACATGTGAAAATGCTCGACCATCGCAGCTGCTTTGTCGATTTTCTAAGGTGGAAACACACACACACATTGTTCAAAAATGGCAAAGCTGAGAATGCTGCAAATTATAGACGAATCTCACTAACGAGTGTCGTTTGCAAAATAATAGAAAAAATTATTAGAAAAGAGTGAACCAGCTTTCTCGAAACCAATAGAATCCTGTAAGATCAACAATTTTGATTCAGGTTTAAAAAATCAACTACTGCGAATCTTATAAGTTCCTATAGTAGAATAATTGAAAATATACAAGAGACAGAGAGAGAGCAATGGACCGATGCAGCTTACATTGATTTTGAGAAGGTTTTCGACAAAGTCCCTCATGATAAGCTGATCTATAAACTAGTGAAATACGGAAAAATTGGCAAACCACTGGAAAAATGAACGATGGATTTTCTGAAAAACAGGCAAATGAGAACATTTCTGATAGGGCACAAATCTTCGTGGAAAAACGTGAGAAGCGGTGTACCTCAAGGCACAGTCTTGGCGCCGATCATGTTCATCTTATATATGAACTATATTCAAGATTTTGTGCCGCCAGACAAATACATGAACATGACCGCCGATTCGCCGACGATGTCAAACTAAAAAATATATTCGCAGCCTAAAATTTTGTGTAGACTTACAAACATGTATAGAAAATTTGGAACTGTGGAGTAATCACTGGCAAATGTCATTTAATACAAACAAATGTCGAATTGTACGATTTGGGACTAGTAAATTCAGACTAAACTATTCTTACATCAAGAATAATACACCATTACAGGATTCGCAAAAAGAAAAAGACCTTGGAGTAATAATGAATAACAGGCTGTCTCCTGAAAACCATATATCCGAAATAGTGAATAAGATAAATTGCAAAATTGCACATATTAAAACAGCTTTCACATATATTTTTGTGTGCAGCCCGTGTTTGTTGACCTGAGCGCGCGCGT